>CM069908.1:17993495-18593328 GCA_036172215.1 Camellia granthamiana
AGAGATGCAGTGACTATCAAACCCAACCTGTTAAATCTATTATGTGAGCAATGATTTTACCCAAATTCACAATAAATGCTATTATACAAGCGAATGAACCACAAATTTTCTCTTAAAATTGTATTATTGAAAACAAAGGAACTCAAAAAGTCCAACATCAATTTTGACAACTTTACAGTGTAGTAACAACTTACAGCTCAGAAGTTAGTAATACTGTTTAGCTTCACATGGAGTCATAATAATAGCAAGGCTTTTTCCAAAAGCATATTTTCTTCCCAATTAAACAAACATGGGAATGCTGTTTGAATTAAAATTAATTAAAATCAACTAGGGCTTATTTTATAGCCATTGTTTAGGCCTTGATTTTGTTTCCTTTTTACGTTATTTCCTCTTGTAAATCTCTATCAGTATATATACATAGGCTAGTCTCCATTTTAGACTAAGCCATTCAATTCTGCCATTCTTCTTGGTATCAGAGTCAAACCCTAACCCTTTTCTCTCTACTTCCATCTCAGCCGTTTGGCTTCCACCCTTGCCCAAGCCCAAGCCCAAGCCCAAGCCCAGGCCCAGGTCTAAGCCCTTCGCCAACCACCACTAGGCTCCGACAGCCTCTCTCTCTCTCTCTCTCTCTCTCTCTCTCTCTCCTGGCCCTTACCCATCCCTCTCCTCACCAGTCAACCCTTCTTCTTCCTTGGCCTATCACCTTAGTTGCAACCGACAGCCATCCCTAGGCTATTCAGCAGTCCTATTTCCAGCCGACAGCCCTTCTAGGGCAATTCAGCAGGTTCTGTCCCTATTTCAGGACTTGGTGTTGATGTTGTAAGCATTTTTTTTCTTCATTATTTTTGTTAATGGGCAACCGGGTTATTCAGTAGCAATTGTTCTGTGATTTGTGTATAGTTTTGGATTGTTAGCTATACACATCACCTGTTTCTCTAGCCACCATAACTAAGTCTGATATTTCTCCTATGGTTCCTGTTAAACTCGTTCCAGCGAATCCAGATTTTTCCCTCTCACACCATACTCCGGTTCATCATATTACAAGTGTGTGAATGAGAAATTTCGCTGCCTAGAGTCGTTCCCTTAAACTCATTTGGGGGGAAAGGAGAAAACTCGTTGGCTTTCATCTACCACTACTCAATCGGATGCTACAGATTCTACAAGTGGTCAATGGGATATTGACAATTTATCTTGGGATGGATGTTCAATTCCGTGGAGGACCAAATTTATCATATATTCTTATATTGTGATACCATTCCTAGTTTATGGCACACCTTATCTCAGATGTATGCTCATGCTCATAATGATGTTCGTATCTTTGAGCTTTATCAGGATATTGCTCGTGCTTCTCAGTCTGCTTTGGATATTTTTGTGGCTGAATTTTTTGGGAATTTTTAGGCACAATGGAAAGAGTGGCTCAATATATGAGCCTTTATCTGATCTTCCAACCAAGGCTGCTTCACTTGTGACCAAGAGACTTGCTCGACAACATACATATCAGTTCTTGATGGGTTTAAAATCTGAGTTCGAGTCTCTTTGTATTCAAATTTTAAACACATCTCCTCTACCTTCCCTTTTTGAGGCCTTTGCTATTATTGATAGCGATGAGCGCCGCCGTCGATTGGTTCCACCTGTTTCTACTCCAGTCCCTCCCTGAGTCTCCTGTCTTCTCTGAGCAGATGGGTCTTGTTGCACAGACTGGGTCTCATTCTTCTATTGGAAAGGTAATTTGACATCATTGTGGAGTACTAGGCCATGTCAAGGCTCACTGTTTCAAACTCCACCCCGAGTTGAGACAACGTTTCTCACGTGCTCATCCATCTAACTCCTCTCATACTGCTTTGTGGAGACTGTCCCGAGTTCCACTACTCCAGATTTGCATCTCCTTCACATTCAGATTGGTCAACTTCAGGCGCAGCTTGGTTCTATGATATCTTCAAGGCCATCATCCTCGACTGCCACTTTGGCTACAAGTACTCCTACTACTTTCCATGTTCACTCTGTACGTCCTACTTGGGTTCTAGATTTTGGGGCTAATGACTACATGACCGGTGAGCTTTCCTATCTCTTTTCTCCAGTTCTTGCTACCACCCAAACTATTTGTCTTGCTAACGGTTTTGCTACCTCTGTTCGTCATCAGGGTAGTGTTACTCTATCTCCTGATATTACTCTTTCTTCTGTCCTACATCTCCCTAATTTTGCATATAATCTTATCTGTGAGTCGGCTTGCCAAGGCTTTTCATTGTGTTGTCATTTTCTTTCTCGATTCTTGCTCATTATGGGACCTAAATTCGAAGCGGATTTTTGACAGGGGATATGAGTGTAACGGTTTATACTACTTTGAAGATCCACCAAATCAACTGCTTCTTTTTAGCTTTTTTGCTTTTGTGTTACCCGGGGATTTATCCTCCTATGTTTTTTCTTTTAAGACTTTAGCATTGTGGCATACTCGTCTAGGTTATGCAAATTTTCAGTATTTATATCTACTATTTCCAAATTTTAATAAAGCTTGTAAGACTCATAAGTTTCAATGTGATGTGTAAGTTAACTAAACATACCCCGTACTACTTATATTCCTCATATGCATCGTGCTCCTTCTATATTTGATCTTATTCATTCTGATGTTCGAGGCCCTTCACCTGTTACTGCTTTGTCTAGCATAAACATTATGTGACCTTTATAGATGATCACACTCGTTGTACTTGGGTTTATTTTATTAAGCGTAAATCTGATGTCTTTCCCATATTTGTTCAATTTCTTCAGATGGTTAAAACCCATTTCACACTATTGTTCGAAATATCCAATCTGATAATGGTGGGGAATACATCTCTGATGCTTTTCGTTCTCATCTTAATCAGGCCGGTATGCTTCAACAACTTGTCCTAATACTCCTGAACAAAATGGGATTGCTAAACAGAAAAACCGTCACATTATGTCTGTGGTTGATTGTCTTCTAAGGGGAATGAATGTACCCAAGTCTTACTGGCATAATATTGTTCTTACTGTGGTTTATTTTATTAATTGTAGTCCTAGCCGTGTTTTGCATGGTCGTGCCCCTCTCCAGGCCTTACACCCTACTAGGACTCTCTTTCCTCTCCTACCTCGGGTTTTTGGATGCACTTGCTTTGTTCAGAACCGGAGTCCTACTCGCACTAAGTTAGATGATAAGGCTATTAGATATATTTTGGTAAGGTATTCTACTATGTCCAAAGGATATCGGTGTTATGATCCTAGCAATCGTAGGAAGTGTTTTAAAAAGCTCCAAGCGCATTGAGGAGCTAAGGTCTTCAGGAGATTAAGCGTGAGGCGTGAGGCGTGAGGCAAGGTGTGCACCTCACCGAAACGAGGCGTAAATTGTTGAAGATAACCAAAATATTAATATAGGCAAAGTTTTTAACATAAAACAAATATTCTTAGTATTTCAAAATAAATAAATAAATAAAATGACATTCAATATTTCAGAAATCATGAAAAATAACATTCAACATTTCAAACATTTCTCAAAAATAACATTCAATCTTATTTTTCCCTATACTATTTATCTTTCTTTATCAATTTATTAACATGATTCACTTTTTTTTTTAGATAAGGAATTCACACCATATAATACATTAGTGGCTTTAATTTTAAATCGGGACCAAATTGCCTGATAACTTCAATCATTGGCCCGAAACTGTTGTAATTTACTAAATTGAAAAGAATTCCAAAGCCATATATCCATCTTGCAATCCCAGAGCTTTTGCTTAATGCCTAGAGTTTTTTTCGATATGAAAATTGAGACTTAAAGCATGTGTTTACATTTTATATTAAAGGGGTTGTAATTCCATAAAAGAATAAGGATGGAGCAAAAATTTAAATGAAGTGCATGAGGCGTGCACCTCACGCCTAAGCCTAAGGTGAGCACCTCAAATGCGCATTTCCTACTGCGCCTCACCTCAAGCTGTTTGAGGCGCCTCAGGTGCGCCTTGCACCTAAGTGCGTGCTTAGGCGCGCCTTTCAACACACTCATCAGTACTATCATTCTTGTGATGTGACGTTCCATGCTATCCTGTTTGTGGAATTGATGTTCGGCCTCTTTCCATTTTTCATAAGGTTGAGACTGTCTCTCCTAAGGTTGAAGCTGATGCTGCTGCTCCTTCTCCTCCTCCATTACAGGTATATTCTTGTCATCCTCATCCCCTGCCAACAACCCCTCCAATACATGGGTCAAGTAATTCCTGTCCTTTGGCTACTACTCCTCGTCACAACCCTCCTTGTAATAGGCATCCCCCTGATCATCTTGGTTATCTTTGCAGTACTAATCATCCTATTTCCCAGTATCTTTCTTATGACAGTGTCTCCCCTACCTATCGTTCCTTCCTTGGCAAGTTCAAGTTGGAAACTATTCCTCGTTTTGTGTTAGAAGCTTTTCAGAATCCCAAGTAGGTGGCTGCTATGCAAACAGAGATGACAACTTTGGAACAGAATCAGACCTGGCAACTTATCTCTCTTCCATTTGGTGAAAAGACTATTAGCTGTAAATGGGTGTTTACTGGTAAGTATCTTGTTGATGTTAATGTGGCCCACTACAAAGAACAACTTGTTGCCAAGAGTTTTACTCAAGTTTCTAGCAAGGATTTTGGGGCTAACTTTGCACCGGTCGCCAAGCTTACCTCTGTTTGGCTCCTTATCTCTCTTGTTGCCTCACATTCTTGGCCTCTGCATCAGCTTGATGTTAAGAATGTCCTTTTGCATGGACTTGGTTTGGGGTGTCCTAAAAAAGTGCACTTTTTGTCTTTTTATGAAAAGATGTGCAGAAAAGTAGAGAGGTGATGTGATGGAAAAAAGATACAAAGATAAAAAGATGGATTATATAAGTTACCACAAACCAAGCCTTAAGACTATTTATATGGATCCTCCACCTAATTTTCAGGCTAAGGGGGAGTATGAAGAAAAAGTGTGTCGACTGCGCAAGTCCTTGTATGGGCTTAAACAGTCTCCTTGGGGCTAGTTCAGCCGCTTTAGTTCTGCTATTTTATCTATGAGATTTGTTCAGCACCACTCAGATTATATTTGTTTTATTCGCAGAACTCCCACTGGTTAGTGTATTATTTTGTTTCTTTATGTTGATGATGTCATTCTTACAGGTGATTATTCAGTTGGCATAACACAAGTAAAGAGAGATTTGAGTCAAACATTTGATATTGAGGATTTGAGTCCTCTCAAATACTTTTTGGGTATTAAGGTTGCTCGCTCGCGTCGGTGGATTTTGTTGTCCCAAAGGAAGTATGTTCTTGATCTTCTTCAAGACATTGGGATGCTAGGGTGTAAGCCAACTTCTACTTCTATGGATCCTAACCTCAAGCTTACATTAGAGTCTGGTGAATCACTAAAGGATCCAGGCATGTATCAGCGCCTAGTTGGTTGTCTCATATACTTTATTAATATTAGACCCGACTTGACATTTGCGGTTAGTGTTGTAAGTCAATTTATACATGCACCTCGTAGAGCATCTTGATGCGGTTTATCATATTTTCCAGCATTTGAAGACTTCTCCTGGTTTAGGATTATTTTTCACAGCTGATCCTCAATTATGGCTCTCTTGTTTCATTGATGCAGACTATGCAGAATCTAGAATTGATAGATGGTCAACGTCTGATTTCTGTACTTTTTATGGTGATCACCTTATATTATGGAAAAATAAGAAATAGGCTATTGTTTCTAGGTCTTCTGCTAAAGCTGAGTATCGAACAATGGCATAGGTTACATGCGAAGTTTTGTGGCGTCACTCCATTCTTGCAGAGTTAGGATTTGCTAAGGATGCTTCCTCTCTTTTGTTTTGTGACAACAAATCAACTATTATGTTATCAACTAATTCAATACTTCATGAGCGGACGAAACACATTCAGGTTGACATACATTTCATTCGAGAAAAGGTTCGGACTAATATTGTGAGTCCATCATTTGTCTCTTCTTCTAAGCAACTAGCTAATATGTTCACAAAGTATGTTGGTCCAACATTACTTCAACCATCTATTGTCAAGCTAGGTTTATTGGATGTTTTTGCACCAACTTGAGGGGGAGTGTTGGAGTTAGAATTAATTAGAATCAATTAGGACTTATTTTATGACCATTGTTTAGGCCTTAATTTTGTTTCTTTTTACGTTATTTCCCATCTTGTAAATCTCTATCAGTATATATACACAAGCTAGTTTCCATTCTAGACTAAGCCATTCAATTCTTTCATTCTTCAACAAAGACATGTATAGAGTAAGTTGAAACTTAAGATCCCATGCAAGGAATAATGAATTAACAAAGAAACCAAAACCTATCACAATAAAAGATGAAATACATAAAACTAATCAGACAAATCTCTACTCCCCACAAAAGAGATATTGAGGTAATAACAACACTCTGATTCTTGCACATCTAAATATCATAATGCAGCATATTGAGACTGTGTAATATGGAGAATTGGGAAGTGGAAAGGATGGTATATGCATGGACAGCTTCCAAATCAGGGGAGGCTCAAAGGTCAAATCTACAATAAGGAATTGCCTGGCACGATTGATGATGTTTCTTCTCAGAAAGGCACATGGAATACTAAGTTCCTTCTAAGGTTGCTTCTTTTGGGTGGGAGACAGCCCATGGGCAGATTCTTACCGATGGTAATCCGATCAAAGAAGAAAGTTCTTCTCAAATGGTGTTATATGTGCAAGGGGGTGACAAAATTGGCGGTTCACCTCCTTATTTTATATGGGCACAGGAGAAATGAGGTCTTTCTTGTTAGATACGTTTGGTTTTCATTGGCCTTTCCATTAAAACAGTGTTGGAACTGTTCAACGACTCCCACCGTTCCGAAAAGAGTATGGTCAATAACACTGCTTTGTTTGATGCATTGTTTGTGGGGAGAAAGAAACTGACAATCTTTTGATGATATTAAGTCACCAACTCATCATCTGAATAGTAGATGTTTTGAGTATTTTGCATAGTTGGGTCTCAAAAAGGGTGAATACTTATATTGACGGATTTTTGGACTTTATAGACACTATGGACGTATGCTTTGTTGTATAGGGATATGTTTTAGTTCTACTTTTTTGCATAGGGCCATTCCCTTCAGCACCATTTTCTCTTTATATATTTTTTCCTCTATCACATAAAACTAACCAAGCATGTTCATATGGGAAATAATTGATAAACCTAGAAAGAAGCACGAACACGGATACGGATACAACATGGATACACCGACACATCAATTTCTAAAATACATAGGACCCAACATGTGAGGGACACGCCCAAAATATATAGTTTTATATATTTATTATATGACATATATATATGAATATTTCATTGAAAAATTAAAATACATAAATAAAATATAGAAAAAAGAAAAAGCAACATAACAATAATTCCAAAAAAAAAAAATAATAGATATAAATCTCCATTGTTTTTTTATCATTGCATTTGTCCTCTAAGCTATTTTGTTCAAACTTATAATATGTTGTGCATCCCTCAAGTGTCCGAAGCAATCCGAATTTTATAGAATTAGAAAAATAATGCCACATTTGGATATGTGTTGACACATGTCAGTATTGGACACAAACACGCATCTTCTTAGAAGTGTGTGCTTCTTAGCCTAGAAGTGACCCACTCCTCAATCCTTGAAACCTACCATGCGCATGTACCATCTATAAATCATCAAATTTTTTGGGATGAAAAATTAGAATCTCATGCTTTTTATTAAGTAATCTAAAATCTAAATAAACAAAATGCATTCAACTCCACTCAACAAAGCCAACTATTTGGAAATAAGCTACCTGTGCCCTATTTTTTTTTCTATTCTACTCTTTAGGGCATATTTCAGTTAAACAACCATATATTGTTACACTATCTTAACCCACTTTCAATGTAGTCCTCGACTTTCCCGTTCCCGCTTCCCTGAACATCACCCCAATGCCTACCATACCAATAGCACAATCATTGATCCATACAGCATATACCCAAACCATCAAAGTCAATTTTATTTCAATTTATCCCCAATTGATGCCTCATTCACCATCTCATGAAATGAGTTCCTATCGAATTTTATCCTCATTTTACCACACCCAACACAAACCTATTACCTCCACTTAACCCATCTTCTGTTTATTCTATAAGTCATCTCCAATCAAAGGTCAGAAGCAAGGTGGGTTGAGGGGGGGGGGGGGGGGAACCATGGCCTCACCTAACTTTTTTTTAAAAATCCCTTTAGAATTACCTTTCCCAGTATCCTTATTTTTTTAGTATAGAATATTTGTCCAAAAAAATAGATCATGCATCTTGTATAAATAAGTATAGTCCCACTCGCATAAATAAAGGGGGTTTTTGTTAACAAATACCCTAAAGGCACTCGTCAAGAAGCTTGAATGGTTGTATATTCCTTGTAAAAGAGTGTCGTAAAGAATATGCAACCATTTTAAGCTTTGTTAACCAATGCCCTTAGGACTCTCATTAACAAAACCCAAGTAAATAAATCTCCCAATTTTATGCATCGAATGCATACTTCTTATTTTTTAATAAAAAATTATCAATACCTAATAAAATAATTTCAGATTAAATAGAATGCTACCAAAACCCACTTTGGTAACAACATTCTTAACCCCATCATTCTCAACCCCCTCTAACACTCTCTCTTTATGACTTTTACCAAATAAAAATTCCTCTCTCTCTCTCTCTCTCTCTCTCTCTCTCCAAATTCAATCGACCCACGTGTTCGACTCTCTCCCATCGTGTGCTCTACGGCTTCCTGTCCCTCTCCAAATTGAGTCATCGGTGATGAACCTTTCTTGTACTCATTGAGTGTAGCAAATTGTGGTCTAATTGCTCAAGATCAGTTACACAAATGTGACAAGTGTGTTTATCAATTTTTTATTTCTTTGATGTCTTACATTTACATTTTTATATGAATTTAATTATGGTGCTGTATATAAATGCTTTATTCATATTTATTATTTTTTTGAATAAAAATTTTGACAAATCAATTAAAAAAATGTATGTGCTTGATTTTCATGCAAAATATCTAATTGCACCATGAAGGCAATAAAAAATTGTATATAAATTCTTTTATTCATATTTATTATTGTTTGAATTTTTTAAATGAAGAACATGGAGGAAGCTTAAAAGGGGAGGAAGTAGCCAGTAATAAAGAATACCAAGACTACAGGTTCTATCACAGGATTAGAAATTTTGAAGTGGAGATTGCACTTAAGAAGATGAAATCGAATAAAGCTTTAGGACTCGACGATATCCCTATTGAAGCTTGAAAATGTTTGGGTAGGAAGGGGATTGCTTAGTTGACTAGGTTATTTAGCAAGATTTTGTTGATTAGAAAATGCCAGAGGAGTGGAGGAAGAGTATTTTAATGTCAATCTATAAAAATAAAGGAGATGTCCAGATGTCCAGAATTGCAACAACTATAGAGAAATCAAGTTGATGTGTCATATAATGAAAGTGTGGGAGGAAGTGATAGAATGTCGATTACCAGATATAATTTATGCCCGGTAAGTCAACAATGGAAGCGATCTATCTTTTGAGAAGAGTAATAGAAAAGTATAGAGAAAGGAAAAGAAAAGAGAGATTCATATGGTTTTTATCAATCTCGATAAAGCATATGATAGAGTGCCTCGGAATGTAATCTAGTGAGTGTTAGAGAAGAAATAGGTGACAAAAGGCCATATTGATGTGATTAGAGACATGTATGAAAGTGTGGTGACCACTGTTAGATTGCCGGCTTGAGAGACAAGCAAATTTTCAATTATTGTGAGGTTACACGAAGGATCAAACTTAAGTCTTTATATTTTTGTTTTAGTTATTCATGAGTTGACGAGAAATATTCAGGATGATGTGTCATGGGTGTATACTTTTTGCAAATGATATTATGTTAGTGAATGAGACTAGAGAAGTAGTTAACACTAAGTTGGAGACTTTGAGAGAACCACTTGAATCTAAAACATTTAGGATAAGCAGAACTAAGACAGAGTACATAGAGTGTAATTTTAGAAATAGTAACAATGAAAACAGAAGATTGAGAACAAAGAACTACTTAAGAGTGAACATTTTCGTTATTTAGGATTGATTATCATAAAGCGGGGGAGGTTAGAGAAGATGTGATCCATAGAATTAAGATGGGTGGCTTAAGTGAAGGAGTGTGTCTAGGATACTATACGATAAACAAGTACCCACTAGATAAAAAAGAAAGTACTATAGAACAGCCATTAGACCAGCGATGTTGTATAGGACGGAATATTGGACAATTAAGAAACAACATGTAGATAAGATGAGTGTTGTTAAGATAAGGATACTAAGGTGGATGTGTGGCAATACTAGAAAAAACAGTGTTAAGAATGAGTATATTCGAATGGATAGGAGTAGTACCGATAGAAGATAAGCTGAGAGAGAATAAATTGAGATGATCTGGTCATATACAACGGAAAGTAACAGAGGCAATAGTGAAAAGATGTGATATAGTAACGATAGAGAGACATGTTAGGGGAAGAGGCAAACCTAAATTGATGTGGGTTAGTATAATAAATAAAGATATGAATCTCCTTAGTTTGACTAATCAAACGGCTTTTGATAAAGTCAGGTGGAGAAGAAGAATTCATGTAACCGACCCCATTTGATAGTATTTAAGGCTTTGTTTGATTTAACTTATTTCTTTAAATATTACTTTAAGTTCAATCCCACATACATAAAATTCCTAGTTCCTAAAATAACAAAAATATTCAATAATGGGAATATTATTGTCGTTTGATATCTACCATTCCCTTACTTTAATTTCTATCTACTAATGTTATTAATATCTCACGATTCACGATACATAGCTTATAATTTGATATGTTCAGAGAAAAATCAATATGTATTGTCAATGTATATCTTATGTTAAATATATCTTATAATACAATATACAATACATGATGTGATGTACGATAGATACATGATGCATATGATTCATCATATAGGACGTATTTGGAGGGTTCAAGAAGCGTCGATGAATTGTTCGCGAAGTGTTGCAAAAGTATCTAATGTTATAAATTTGATTTTTTTAATGAAGACACATTGAAGAAGTGTCAGACACACTTTTAGGAGTCTAAAGAGTGTCAAACACAACACGCTTCATCAGTACAAGTGTTTGTGCTTCTTTGTTTTGGGGGAGGGGGGGGTGGGCCATTTGGATGCCAAATCCCCTTTCAACGAAGTCTAACATCTTCTCCAATGAAGACAATAAGAAAATGATACATCATATTCGAATGGGATTAAATCTACCTAGTCAAGTGGAAAGGAAGCAAATATAATATACTTGGAAACTAAATAGGATCAATAGAAAAATGGGAATTCTATCTTATCCAAGTGAGGGATTATAAACTATCAAATACGAATTTCTTCTTCCATAATCAAATATATAAGGAATCTAAGGCCTTGTTTGGGAAGTTGGCTATTTTAGTTGCCTATTTGACTTTTTGGCTATTTTAACCTGACTAAAATAGTTGTGTTTGGAAAGTTGATTGAGCATTTTTTGTAGTTGAGTTGATTGGCTATTTTGGCCATTTGGATGCCAAATCCCCTTTCAACGAAAACATATTCTCCAATGAAGACAATAAGAAAATGATACATCATATTCAAATGGGATTAAATCTACCTAGTCAAGTGGAAAGGAAGCAAATATAATATACTTGGAAACTAAATAGGATCAATGGAAAAATGGGAATTCTATCTTATCCAAGTAAGGGATTATAAAATATCAAATACGAATTTCTTCTTCCATAATCAAATATATAAGGAATCTACGGCCTTGTTTGGGAAGTTGGCTATTTTAGTTGCCTATTTGACTTTTTGGCTATTTTAGCCTGACTAAAATAGTTATGTTTGGAAAGTTGATTGGCTTTTTTTTGTAGTTAATTTGATGGTTTGAGAGAAAAAGTGAAATAATTATTGGGTTAGATGTAACATTTTTGTTTTATTAGCTATTTTAATATATTTTGTCTTTTAGTGTGCTATTTTAGCCTAACCATCTTCCCAAACACCCCTTATGTAGGGACAACAATGAGATTGATTTGAGATTAGGAGCTCCTTTCCAAAATTGTCCTTAAAAAGAAATATGACCCCTGGACCTCATCCCAAGCCTATGTTGTGGAGGGATGCTGAGAGGGCTAAATTCTAGCAAATCGTGGCCATATCCCTAAAGAATGTTAAAGTTTCAACTACATTTAATATAAGGTGGTAATGTTTTAGAAAAATGACAAACAAGCAACAAAGAAAACAAAAGCTTCGCACATGGCAACACCTTAGAGAAGGACTTATCACTAGCTTTGGAGAAGAAGGATTCATGTAACCGACTCCATTTGATGGGACTTAAGGCTTGATTTGGTTTGGTTTGGTTTGGTTTGGTTTATACGGAACTAAATGGATCTCACTATTCAATGAAATTGTTGAATGGGAGACAAAACAACAACTTTTAAATCCGTTGCTCCCGTGGTATTGAAATAACATATTTTGATGTTTCAAAAATACTTATGTTGTAAGAATACATCCCCCGTCGCAACTATAAGGAAGGATTTGACATAATACCTTAGCTGACTAGTGATTCTCAAGGGGTACAAACGAATCATACTTGTACACAACTGAGGGGGGGGAGAATCTCTCTCAAAGCAAATGCTACTTGTTTTACTACCTCAAATCTAGTTTAAATGTGAACTTTAACATGCATTTAATGATCAAATCATTTATTCTACCATATCATTAGCTATCAGTCATTTGCCTTCAACAATCAACCACTATTGATCACCGCCATATCTCAAACAATTCTATTCCAAAAATATCTCACCATTTAGATCCTCAGATCAAAAATCATATCGAGAACACTTATAAGGCTGCTGGGAACCCTAAAAAGATTATATTTCGACAAGTTCAACTAATGCTTAGGTTTCCAGATTTCACTTCCATTTTCAGCACAACCTAGAGAAATACATAAACCAAAATTTGAATAGTTGAAAACTCTCAATTGCATAAATGGAATTCAGACAACCTATCGTAACGTATGATGCAGCCAAGAAGTACCTTTCACTAGTTCTGAAGACGGCCCCTGCATTCTCCAACAAAATCTTCAGCAACTCTAACGCCACAATCTTTCCACGCATCAACTGTGGATCCGCCAATGCCTCCTTTGGCGGAGTCTTCATCGAGAGCTTACAAAGTGCCCGAAACACCAAAAAAGCGTCTCTCCTCAACTTATTCCCAATCTGAACCTCCAAATCATCGTCTCTCTCCATCTCCCCATCAGCCAATTCCCCTTTTCGTCCCTCCAACGCTGTCTTATACATACTAATCTCCCAATACTTGGCATCCAACATATCCTTATCGGTCGAATCCAACAAATCAGCTGGATTCGTCGACTCTAGTGTAGGCCTAGTCTCAAACGCCCCATCGTGCAACACCAGCCCCGATTTCCCAGGTGTGGCCGGATTCAAAACCCCATCAATGTCCTGCATAATCTTGGTTATAAACCCTTGCACAAACATAGTCATCCTCCCGTCCGCATCCGCCTTCTCCACCGGCTCCATCAGCTCCGCCACCACAATCGGCTGCACCGGCACCGTCGACGAATCCGCCTCCATTCTCCTAAACACAATCACAAGCATCTGAATCAGCGACGCTTTGGCCGTAGTCTGATTTATCACATTCCTACTCTCCAAATACACATCATAACAAGTCCTCACAATCTGAAGCAAACAATCCCCATGAATTCGCAGCGAAACCGACGTAACCGCAGACAACAAAGTCTTGAGTACCAACAATTCGATCGATTCGTCCCCCAAATCGTGACATTTACACACCGATTCGATCAATTTGGACAACAATTTGGCTTCGGGACCACCCGAAGTGTCAGCCTCACCGCGGAGATAGCCGTGAGCGATGAGTTTCTGAATGCAATCTAGGGCTGGATCGGCGATCTTGAGATTGCCGGAAGAGCAAGCGTTGATGATGGGGGTGAGGATGAATTCGGAATCGGCAAGGGAGGGCTCGACGGGGCCGCCGTCGTGGAGGACGCCGGGGAGAGATAAGGTGTCGAGATCTGATTGGTTGTTGGGGGTGGTGGTGCTGTCAGGGGTGGTGGGACTCAATGGGGTTGATTTTTCAGGGGAAGTGAGACGATCGAGGACCGATTTGCATTGGTGGACGAGCTTGGAGTGTTTGCGCCAAGAACCGTTCTTGATGATCTTGTCGAGGGCAGGAGTGAGGATTTGGTTCAGGCGGGAATCGGCTTCCGAAGAAGCCATTCCCGGCGGAGGTGTTGTAGTGGTGGCTAGGGATCAGATCTGCGTTCTGGTCTTGTTACTGGGGTGGACGGACCAGAGCGACGGTGGTGGTGGGTGGTGGGGTGGTGGAGCGGTGGTGGTGGATTCTGATCGCGGTGGGAGTTTGAAGTTTGTTGAGAGAGAGAGAGACAGGGTGTGGAAGAGAAACTGCGTGTGAAGCTCCAGATCGAGTTTTGGTAAGCTTTTTGTTTTGGTAAGCTTTTTGACTGTTTTACTGGTTTTTTTAAAGTCCTCATGTGTTGAAATTACTGAAATGTCCTTCTTTTTTTCTTTTATTTTTAGAGCAGATACTGAACTGTCCTGTATTCCCTTGACTATTGTTCACTCGACATCTACGGTTTTTATCCGCACCCGCCACCAGCAAGGTTTTTGGTGGTGGTTAATTGTTATTCCAAAAAATATTACAATCAGGCCTCGTTTGGGAACAGGTTAATTTAGTAATTTTTTGATTATTTGGTTAAAATGTGATGTAAAAAAAATTAGTGGGCTCGTTTGGTTTGTGTTTGGGAAAAAAATTTCAGAAATTTTTTTTAGAAACAAGTTTCAGAAATTTTCTCTACCAAACAAATTTTCCCAAAAAAATTTCCCAAAACACACAAACCAAACAACTTTTCCAAACAAACCTCTCTCACACACACATCAAATCAATCACTTTTTCCAAAACTCTCTCTCAAAACAATTTTCCAAAACAAATTTCCCAAAAAACCAAACCAAACATGTTTTCGTACTTTTTTTTTCAAAAACATGTTTCTGAAACACAAACCAAACAAGCCCAGTATGTTTGGGATGATTTTTTGACTTTTTACGAAAAGATGTGCAAAAAATAGAAAGAAAAGGGAATCTTTGACTTTTTGGTATGGGTTATTAGCTTTTTGACTTTTTTAGTAACTTTTTGACTTTTTGACTAAAATAGCCTATTGCCAAACGAGGCCTCAATTTCAAAAAAATTTAGGTGATAGTTTTAAATTTTACTATTATTTTGGGACTGAAAGGGAAATAATAATTTGAAATATTATTATCTCAACCTATTTGGGGTAAATTACAATTTTTTCTCTTAGAGTTTCACTCATTTTTTACTTTGACCCTTTAAATTTGATTTTTTTTTATTTTGACATTTTGTTGGTGTTTGGGAAGTGGGTTTTTTTGTAGATATTTTTAATTGTAGGATATTATTAAAAAAAAAATTGTATTTAGAAAGATAGTTGGGTTTTTTTGTGGTTGGAAGTGATATTTGTGAGAGAAAAAGTAAAATGATTATGGGATTTGATGTGATATTTTGTTTAGATTTTTTTTTTTTTTTTTTGTAACCAATTTGTCTTTTAGTGAAAAAAATCAAAAAAATTGTTCCCAAACACCGCCAATCATTTCCACTTTACTCCCAAACCAACTTTCGTCCAAAAAAAAAAGGAATAAATTTGCCACATCAACAGCTTACCTATAAACTAAGGTTGAAAATTTATTTTTAAAAAAACAAATTTTACATATGCTATGCACATGTAGGGAAAAACCCCAAGGAAATAAAAGAGAAGATAAAGGTTTGAAATTGAGACTGAAGGAGTGAATCAACCCCAAATTGATTGAAAAGGGAATCAACAACAACTCGAGTTCTTTATTTTGAAATCTGCAATGGTAGGGACTGTTGAAGATCTTGACCCCAGTAGCTACTGTTGAAGATCTTGGTCCTAGCAGCAACAGTTCGAGTTCGAGATCTGTTGAAGATTGTTGAGAGTTGCAATAGTAGCAACAATTCGAGTTCTTTAGCTTTAGTTAGAGACCTTGGTCTTGCATCATTTAGATGTCCATCTCTTGCATCATTTATGTTGTGTTTAGTTGGGAGATTTGAAAAGAAATTTAGAAAGAAAAAAGGAAAATATGTATGAAATTAAGTAAAATATAAGTATATTGTATTCATATTTCACATACATTTTTTATTTCCCTTTCCAAATCCCTTCTCAAATCTCTCAACCATACACAACATTACCCAGACCACCCTTGAGGCCTTCTACTATTGGAAGAATGTATATTGCCAATGGGCAATACCGGTGGGGCCTAGATCTAATCAGCCATGACTTGTTTGTTTTCTTTACTTTGCTTTTTCATACTTGAATATATTTTGAGGCCTAGTACTCTTTGTTTGGAATTGGGTAGCTTTTTTATTTTTTTGAGGAACAGTAGCATAGTTTATTGTGTGTATGATTTGTATAACATGTTAAATATAGATATGATTAGTTTTGACCTTATATTGCAGTTGTTACATTTCATTTTATTGCATAGCATAAATATTCATTTGTTAAATATGGATATGATTGGTTTTGACCTTACATTGTAGTTGTTACATTTCATTTTATTGCATAGTATAAATTTTTATTTCAGAATTAATAATATAGGGGTTTGAGTTGTCTTTAGTGAGCTTTTTTTTTTTGTTATTAATATTATTATTAGTTTTGTGTGTGTTTTATAGGGGCATCTAGTTGCATCTATAATGTAATAATGTTATGAAAAAAAAAAAAAAGGTTCACTAAAGACCCAACAAAAAAAAAAAATCTATTTTTAAATTTTTTTTTTTTTTTTTGTATCTTTAGTGAATTTTAAAAAAAATTTATTCACAAATATTTTAATTTTTAAGTGCCTTTAAAAATTTAGATTAAAATTAAAAAATTTGTAATTTGACCTTATATAAGTTAAGATAGCCCTTGGTTTTTGGCTGGAAAAATTCCCTCAAGAAATTGGTGTAATTTAATAAAGATCATATAGTTAAAGGGTCAATGTTAAATTTTGAAATGGATATGGATCTGACGTTTTGGTGACGTACCAGATTCTGTCATTTATTTGGATGGACGTTGGGTCTAGGAGTAAAGTAGAAAGGATTGCAAACATAAAGGCCAAAGTGAGAAAAATCAAACTTAAAGGGCCAAATTGAGAAACGGGTAAAACTTTAGGGGGCAAAGTGTAATTTACCCATCTATTTGCTTACCTTACCTATCTGTCTAAGTATTATCTACCCACTCACTTATCTGCTCACCTGTCATTTCGTATTTGTTTATATATATTACCTATCAGTCTATTTTAATTTACCTATTTGCCATATCATTGCCACCGCCACCTATCGTTGCTGACTGACTACCTTTAATGACTTTTAACTAGTGTAGATCAAGTTAAATTCGCTAATTTTTTTATTATTACTCTTGTTGGTTTGGATTGAAACAGTAATGCTAGAAATACATATATCAAATTTAAAATGGGACACATATATATCACATGGAGTGAGGTTCACATGATATGGGACCTACTTATGGAACCCACCTCTTGTGAGACACATGTATCATATTTTGTATTTGATATCTATGCACCTAAACTTATTTGGATTGAAAACACTATATATGTGTTAAATTAGTATTCTATTGAATATTTACTTGTTAAAATGAAGTTAAAATCAAATGGTGTGGTCGACTTAAGAGGTATTTGGGATCTAAATAAATATATCTTTTAACTTTTTACAAAAAAATATACAAAAAATATATATATAAAAAAGTGATGTGACCTAAATAAGTATACTTATCTAAATAAGTGCCAAATAGCCCCTTAAATTGAACAAATAATATGTAGCATTTTCACATATAACTCATGTCTCAAATTATCTTTTTTGTTCTAGTAATTTGAAAGAAGCTTTTTATTGCAAATTAAAAAATAAAAAGTCAATAATTCACTATAATTTAGAGAAAATGGTTAGGGTGTTGCAGTGATGTAAAATAGAGGTTAGGGTCTCTTAATTTTGAGGACTGCTATTAGCACCTACCTAATTTCTTTGGAAGTAATTTTATTTACACACCACTAATACTCTCAGTACACACCATTAATAAATTAAATTTATATTCCAATAATATCCTTCAATGAAATAACCATTAAAGACAACACGGAGTGTATTCTACCCATTCAAAAATTTCATATTTAAAAGTAAAAAATACTCTTCACACACACCATCATCTCTATAGGGTTTAGGATTTTAACGTATAAACATTGCATTTCTTCATCATTTTCACCATTGACATGCACTGACAATCATTCATTATCAATTAGCTCACTTCATTCTCTTCTCTATTATACTTATTTTTCAAACTCCTTTTGAAGATTTAGGGTTTAAGAACATTAAAATCAATTAGTTTTAAAGTTTTGCACACCATGGATGACACTAAGATGGTTGGTTTAGATATAAACATAGAAAACATTGATTTTAACATTGAAAATGTTAGTTTATGACTTCACTTTTTTTTTTATTTGTCTCGTTCGTTTGTTAGAAAGATGAGTTTGTTCGTCATGTTCGGATAACCAAAGTTGAACATTTACACAATGTTCGATTATTTATATTTGAACAACATGAGTTGAAATTGTTTAGCATATAAAGTATGAACTTATTTATTTTGTTCAACATAAATATTTTGAACATATTTACTTTGTTTAATTTTATTTTTTTGTACAATAATATTATGTTCAAACAACTAGAGTTAAGCCAAACTAGAAATATAAATTGCTATGGAAGTTCAGTGGGTAAATCAAATCGAAGGTCTCTGTTCTAAATAATTATTAGCCACAAGTTGAACACAATCACTTTTGTAACAACCCCAACCCATGATTAACGTTAATCCATGCTTAATTATGCCTAATAAGTAATTAAAGAGAAATTTTGCATCATATGTTGCCTTATGTGTGTTTGTATTTGTTTAACGTAAAAAGATTTGTTCATGTTTTTGTTTCGGTTTGCGAATTGAAGGCCTTATTGACATCTGATTCAAAAATTGACTTGATTTTTATGTTAATTAAAATTTTTAGAATTTTATGGTAGGTTTAATTGAAATTCGATTCAGAACGATTAAATTAGATTAATTTAATGCCCATTTGATTAGCTTTAATGAACCACCACTAGATAAGCCTATATAAGGTCACCCTCATCACCTCTTTTATACTTTACACTCTCATTCACTCATGTCTTTGAACACAAACGTAGGAGAGAGAGAGAGAGAGAGAGGGGGGGAAAGGAATTGAGATCAAAATCTTGAAAAGAGAGATTTGTTAGGAATTGTTAAAGAATAGGAGTGAATTTGGAGATAGAAGCATTTACACTCATGAATCTAACACTCTAGGTAAGAATTCTAGTCTTTGGCCTTATAAAGTAGTTGATTAATGCATGGAAACAAGTGATTAGTTGAATTCATAAGGGAATTGAGCTAGAATTGAAGAAAGTTAAGTCATTCCATACATGCATGCATATATCATAGCATTTTGAGTTGGAATTTCAAACAAATCCCCCATGCATGTGTTTATCTTGACTTTGTTCTGAGAATTCATCACATTTCTTATCATTTGACCTTAATTAATCATGTTTGGAAAAGCCTTAGTTCAAGAAATTTACATGCATGTCATATCTATATTATGTTTTTATAATTCAAGTTTGAGTTTGCTCAATTGTCAAGCTTGGGGGCCTTGATTTCATGAAATGATCCTTAATTCTTAATATTTTTCAAGTTTAGACATGTTTCCTTGAGTTTTGGCCCAAAAGAATAAGATTTGTGGTTTTGAAATTGAGTTTTGAAGATTGGAAGCAATTTTGAAGATTCCAGAATTCTGTTCCTACGCTCGAGCGAAGGAATCCATGCTTGAGCGACCACTCTGAGTGCGTGCACTTCCGCTCAAGCGACCATAAGTCCGCTCGAGCATTACATATATGCTCCTAGAAGTTCTTATGTTTTGCAGAACGCTCAAGCGACAAAAGTTACGCTCGAGCGAGGGCATGTCTCTCACGCTCGAGAGAGCATTGAGCGGAAAAATCAAGCAACCAGCACTTTTGCAAAAGTTTACAGACTGCTCGAGCGACAGATCTTGCACTCGAGCGACCATTCACATTTTGCATGTCCGTTCGAGCGTAGGAAGTTACGCTCGAGCGAGGACCCTGTTTTCAGCAATTTTTGTTAAGTGTTTTCAAGTACATTTTTGCATCATCTTTCCATTCTAAGCATTCCTAGACCAAGTTTAAGACACCATAATGAGGATAAAAAAAAGTAGAAACACACCAAGACAAGAAAGAACTTAGTTAATGATTCCGAGTATGTAATTTAGTATATATTCGTTCTGTATCTGTGTAGGTCATGCGTCACGAGATATCTAAATTGCTTACTCTGTCCATTTACTCGGAGCCATTTGTTATCTGTGAGTAATAATTTAGAAAAGCTATGTTCAAGTTAAATTATTTTTTGGATATGGAATAAGATCTGTTCTATGAAATGCTATGTTTTATACTATGAATGATTGTCCAACTCTGACAAATGTTTGTGGTATTTATGCTATGATTCAAGAATGCTATCTGTACCCGGACTGGAGGTTTCTTATGGAACTAATAAGTTATCTGTACCCGGCTAGAGGTTCCTTATGGAATTAACAAGTTATCTGTTCCCAGTCCGGAGGTTCCTTTATGGAACTGACAAGTTATCCGTTCCCAGTCCGGAGGTTCCTCTATGGAACTAACAAGTATGATCTAAGATGCTTTTGTAAATGATCTATTAACGCTAACAGATAAGCCATGTAAAATTAAGCATGAACTCTGGTTTCTGTATATGCTCAGAACAAGAATTTGATGTGAACTTGTTTCGATATGAACTCTAATTTTTGAATTAGTTATGGGACATCATTCATTTAACCCTTTACTTTGTTATTATTCACTAGGCTCCCACTCACTATTTATATTATGTATGTAGGTGATCAAGCATGTGACCAAGCTCAGAGTTGAGGACTTGGCGTCTCAGTTTTTGTTAGCCAACCTTTGTGCCTCCCGAGGAGGTTTCAGGTCAAGTCAAGTCTAGTGGTTGTATTGTTATGAATGTATACGACTTTGTTTTTTTTGCTCTACGAACAAGTTTTTCTATTTATATGTACATGTGGTGACGTGTAATTACTGTATCTTTTGACATCACTCGTAAGTTTATGAAAGTTCATGATTATTTGTTCCATGTATGTCTTCACAACTCGATGGACTATGTATATTTTCTGTATTTGCTTCCACAGCCCCTAATTATATATTATCATGTTAAGAGACCTTTGGTAATCCAAGGATTACTGGTCGGTTACGATATTAAACCTATAGGGGCGGGTTTGGGTCGTGACAGAGTATATCAGAGCACGTGTTCTACCGCACACACGAGTCCATACGAGCTTAGGATGTCCTAGTAAGAAGTAGGGACATTCCATCTACATGTGTAACTGTGTTTATTGAAAGTGAAAACCTAAATTTGATTATGATCACATGATATGGAAACAAATGATCTGAATATTGTAAAAGGACTATTTGCCTATGTTTATAGCAAATGAAAAATACAAGAAGTGATGGAACAACTGAATCATCTGAAGCTCGAATGAGCCGCATGGAACAAATGCTTGTAGCTTTAACTAAGGCAATGACTCAACAACAACAGAGGCAACAACCCTTACCTCCCCTGCCAATCCAAGTTAAGCCGGATAACAATGATCTCATAAATTTAACTCAAAAGTTCTTGAAAATGAAACCGCCGACGTTTTTTGGTGGCATTGAACCGTTAAAAGCAGAAACATGGTTACTTAAAATAGAGAAACTATTTGAAGTATTCCCTTATTCTGAGATTCAGAAAGTCCTTATGGCCACCTACACTCTGAAAAATGAAGTCCGAAGGTGGTGGTTGCTAATCCGAAACAGTAATGGAAATATGACGTGGGCATAATTTAATGCGATTTTCTACGATAAGTACTTTCTTTAGTGTTTCTGAGATTGAAAAGTTTCTGAATTCCAAGAACTTAAACAAGGCAGGATGTCTGTGGCTGAATATGAGGCCAAATTTACTGAGTTGGCTTGATTTGTTCCACATATGGTGGATATTGATTACAATAAGGCACGAAAATTTGAAGGCGGACTAGATCTGGAAGTGTTTGACCGAGTAGGCATCTTGAAATTGCCTACCTATGTGGAAGTTTTAGACAGAGCAATAATGGCGGAAGCCACAATAGTAGCAATGAAACAAGCCAAGGCATCAACAACAGAATAGAAAAGCAAAAGATCTAGGTCTAATTTTCGAAATAACCGTCCATTCTTTACGAACAAAAAGCAAAATACTGGATCTTCAAGCAGCTCAAGCCAAAGTAGTGGTCTATGCCAATCTGTTCAGAATATGGAAGGAAACATAAAGGCATGTGTCATCGTGCATCGGGCGCGTGTTTCTGGTGTGGCAAAACCGGTCACATAATTAAGGATTGTCCAATGAGGTTAGACAATGCAAATCATCCAGTGGCGAGTTCAGCCAGATCTACTCCTGTAACGAGGCCCAATGCAAGAACTAATGCCGGGAATGAAACACTAAGGCAAGGGAGAGCGTTTGCTCTAATACCCGGGGATGTATAGAACACTGAGCCAGTAGTGTCGAGTATAATTTCTAGCTGTGCACAAAATGCCTATGTACTGATTGATTCTGGTTCTACGCATTCATTTGTATTGCATGTTTTTTCTCAGAAGTTGGCTAGATCATTAGGACCCATGAATTGCATACTATCTGTGTCTACATCATTGGGAAGTTCTATGATGTGCACTTATGTATATCCTGCATGTGATGTTTTGATTGGCGATATGACATTGTACATTGATTTGCTGCCTTTGAACATTGACCACTTTGATTATATATTGGGCATGGATTGATTGACAAAATATTGTGCCATTATTGATTGTGTGAATAAAACTGTCACGTTTAAACCACCTGGTATACCTGAGTTTGTTTCACCGGGAATGGGATAGTTCCTCCACCATACTTGATTTCATTTATGAAAGCTAGAAAATTGTTGAGAAAAGGTTGTCGGGGTTACTTGTGCAATGTAATGACTGTATCTTTAAATAGTACTAGCGTGGAAACTATTCTTGTGGTTTGTGAATTTCCTGATGTGTTTCCTAATGACCTACCCGGAAATCTAATTGATAGGGAAATTGAGTTTACCATTGATGTAGTACCTGGAACATAACCTATCTCTAAAACTCCGTATAGAATGTTGATTTCTGAACTGAAAGAATTAAAAGTTCAACTCTAAGAACTCTTAGACAAGAAATTCATCCATTCGAGTACCTCACTTGGGGAGCCTCAGTATTGTTTGTTAAAAAGAAAAACGGATCTTTGAAACTATGTATTGACTACCGTGAGTTGAATAAAGTAACCGTAAAGAACAAATATCCATTATCCCGAATAGATGACCTGTTTGACCAACTCCAAGGAGCCCAAGTATTTTCTAAAATTGACCTTAGATCCGGGTATCGCCAATTAAAGGTCAAGGCAGAAGACATAGAGAAAACTGCATTCAAAACTAGATATGGACACTATGAATATTTGGTAATGCCATTTGGGATAACTAATGCACCTGCGGCGTTCATGGATTTAATGAATAGGGTGTTCAAACAATTTATGGATGAATTTATTGTTGTCTTTATTGATGATATATTGATTTACTCTAAAAGCAGGAAAGAACATAAGAATCATTTGAGAACTGCCTTACAAATCCAGAGGGAAAAGAAGTTATATGCAAAAATTTCCAAATGTGAATTTTGGCTGGATAGCGTAGCCTTTCTGGGCCATGTAATCAATAGAGATGGCATATCGGTAGACCCACAAAAAATTGAAACTATTGTGAACTGGTCTAAACTGACAAATGTGTCAGAAGTCAGAAGTTTTATCGGACTTGCAGGTTATTATCGCAGATTTATGAAAGACTTTTCAAAACTTGCTATGCCATTGACCCAGCTAACCTAGAAAAATGTATCATTTGATTAGAATGATCAAAGAGAGTCTGTCTTTCAAGAGTTGAAGACCAGATTAGTAACTGCACCGATTTTGACTTTGTCTAATGGTATTGATGGATTTCAGATTTACAGTGATGCATCCTATAAAGGTTTGGGTTGTGTATTAATGCAAAATGGAAAGGTAATTGTTTATACTTCTCGACAACTCCGACCACATGAAAGAATTACCCGACTTATGATCTTGAACTGGCAGCTGTGGTGTTTGCTTTGAAAATTTGGCGACATTATCTGTATGGTGTGACTTACGAGGTGTACACTGACCATAAAACTTTGAAATACTTTTTTACCTAAAAAGAACTGAACATGCGGCAGAGAAGATGGCTGGAATTGATCAAAGACTATGATCTACAGATTTTACATCATCCGGGAAAAGCTAATACTGTGGCAAATGCCTTGAGCCGAAAATCAATGGGAAAATTTGGTGACATTATCTGTATGGTGTGACTTACGAGGTGTACACTGACCATAAAACTTTGAAATACTTCTTTACCTAAAAAGAACTGAACATGAGGCAGAGAAGATGGCTGGAATTGATCAAAGACTATGATCTACAGATTTTATATCATTCGAGAAAAGCTAATACTGTGGCAAATGCCTTGAGCCGAAAATCAATGGGAAATTTGTCATGTTTGCTCACCGGTCAGAAAGAATTGCTATGTGATTTGGAAAAGAATGAGATTAAATTTGTATTGCGAGAACAAGGTGGAATTTTAGCTGTTATCTCTGCCCAGCCTGCAATCATCGAAGAAATTAAAGAGAAACAACTGCAAGATGAGTTCCTGAAAAAGATCGTGAATGAAATTGACTCAAAACCAAGGCCCAGGTTTGTATTTGAAAAAGATGTGTTGAAATTTCATAGTCGTCTTTATGTGCCAGATTGTTCTGATTTGAGGAAACGCGTTATGATTAAAGCTCACAACTCCAAATTTGCCATGCATCCAGGAAATAAAAAGATGTATCATGATTTGAAACAGAATTTCTGGTGGCTTGGAATGAAGAAAAGCATTGCAGATTTTGTAGCCCGATGTTTGTATTGCCAACAAGTCAAAGTTGAACAACTACGACCCGCTGGTTTAGTACAGCCACTTTCAATACCGAAATGGAAATGGGAGCACATTACCATGGACTTCATCGTGGGATTGCCTCGCTCTTCTCGAGGTATGGATTCTATTTGGGTTATTGTTGATCATCTAACTAAATATGCTCACTTTTTACCTATCAAATCTTTGTATAATACAGATAAGTTGGCTAATTTATATGTCAATGAGATTGTGAAATTATATGGAGTTCCAGTGTCCATAGTATCAGGCAGAGGTCCCAAGTTTACTTCAAGATTCTGGTAGAGTTTGCAATAGGCCTTGGGGACTGAATTGAGATTAAGCAGTGCTTATCACCCACAGACGGACGGTCAATCCGAAAGAACCAATCAAACTTTGGAAGATATGCTACGGACGTGTGTGTTAGACTTCCAAGGGAATTGGGAGACTTACCTTTCTTTAGCCGAGTTTGTATACAACAACAACTATCATTCAAGTATTGGGATGGCTCCTTATGAAGCTTTGTATGAAAGAAAATGTCATTCTCCTATCTGTTGGGCTAAGGTAGGTGACAAACTATTGTTGGGATCAGAACTGGTACAAGAAACAATTGAAAATGTGAAATTGATTCGACAAAGAATGAAAACTGCACAAAGCCACCCGAAGAGCTATGCCGATGTCCGATGAAGAGACAGGGAATATGAAGTCGGGGATCACGTATTTATCAAAGTGACTTCAATGAAAGTCCAGACATAGTTTGGCGTGAAAGGCAAATTAGCACCAAGATATGTTAGACCCTATGAAATCCTTGAGAAGATTAATTCAATAACATATCGGGTAGCTTTACCACCAGTCATGGAACATATGCACAATGTATTTCATATCTCTATGCTTTTGGATTATTTAAGAGATCCACTACATGTGATTGAGTCGACTCATGTACTTCTAAAACATGATTATACATACGAAGAAAGACCAATGCAAATTGTGAATCGTCGAGTCAAAAGATTGAGAAGCAAGGAAATTCCGTTAGTCAAGGTTGATTGGCAGAATCATGGAGGAACTTATGCAACTTGGGAGACAGAAGAAGACATGATGAAAAGATACCCTGAGTTGTTTCCTTTAAATCCAGTGTTCTTACGGAATGAAGATAACTTGAGTTTGAAGGACCAAACTCTTTAAGAAGAGGAGATTGTAACAACCCCCAACCCATGATTAACATTAATCCATGTTTAATTATGCCTAATAAGTAATTAAAGAGAAATTTTGCACCATATGTTGCCTTATGTGTGTTTGTATCTGTTTAATGTAAAAAGATCTGTTCATGTTTTCGTTTCGGTTTCCGAATTGAAGGCCTTATCAGCATCCAATTCAGAAATTGACTTGATTTTTGTGTTAATTAGAATTTTTAGAATTTTATGGTAGGTTTAATTGAAATTCTATTTGGAACAATTAAATTAGATTAATTTAATGCCCATTTGATTAGCTTTAATAAACCACTACTAGGTAAGCCTATATAAGGCCACCATCATCACTTCTTTTATACTTTACACTCTCATTCACTCATATCTTTGAACTCAAACGTAGGGAGGGAGAGAGAGAGAGAGAGAGAGAGAGAGAGAGATGAAGGAATTGAGATCAACAGCTTGAAAAGAGAGATTTGCTAGGAATTGTTGAAGAATATGAGTGAATTTGGAGATAGAAGCATTTACACTCATGAATCTAACACTTTAGGTAACAATTCTAGTCTTTGGCCTTGTAAAGTAATTGATTAATGCATCAAAACAAGTGAATTAGGTGAATTCATAAGGGAATTGAGCTAGAATTGAAGAAAATTAAGTTATTCCATACATGTATGAATATATCATAGCATTTTGAGTTGGAATTTCAAACAAATCCCCCATGTATGCGTCTATCTTGACTTTGTTTTGAGAATTCATCATATTTCTTATCATTTGACCTTAATTGATCATGTTTTGAAAAGCCTTAGTTCAAGAAATTTACATTCATGTCATATCTATATTATGTTTTCATAATTCAAGTTTGAGTTTGCTCATTTGTCAAGCTTGGAGGCCTTGATTTCATGAAATGATCATTAATTCTTAATATTTTTCAAGTCTAGACATGTTTCCTTGAGTTTTGGCCCAAAAGAATAAGATTTGTGGTTTTGAAATTAAGTTTTGAAGCTTGGAAGCAATTCTAGAAATTCCAAAATTCTGCGTCTACGCTTGAGCGAAGGAATCCACGCTCAAACGACCACTCTGAGTGTATGCACTTCCGCTCGAGCAACCATAAGTCCGCTCGAGCGTTAAATGCATACTTCCAGAAGTTCTTATGTTTTGTAGAACTCTTGAATGACAAAAGTTGCGCTCGAGGGAGGGCATGTCTCTTACGCTCGAGCAAGCGTCGAGTGGAAAAATCAAGCAACCAGTACTTTTGCAAAAGTTTACAGATCGCTCGAGCGACAGATCTTGTGCTCAAGCGACAGATCTTGTGCTCGAGCGACCACTCACATTTTGCATGTCCACTCGAGCGTAGGAAGTTAAGCTCAAGCGAGGACCCTATTTTCAGCAATTTTTGTTAAGTATTTTCAAGTGCATTTTTGCATCATCTTTCCATCCTAAGCATTCCTAGGCCAAGTTTAAGACACCATAATGAGAATATAAAAAAAGTAAAAACACACCAAGACAAGAAAGAACTAAGTTAATGATTCCAGGTGTGTAATTTAGTACGTATTCGTTCTGTATCTGTGTAGGTCACACGCCACAAAATATCTAAATTGCCTACTCTATCCGTTTACTCGGAGCCATTTGTTATCTGTGAGTAATAACTTAGAAAAGCTATGTTCAAGTTAAATTATTTTCTGTATATGGAATAAGATCTGTTCTATAAAATGCCATGTTTTATACTATGAATGATTGTCCAACTCTGACAAATGCTTGTGGCATTTATACTATGATTCAAATATGCTATTTGTACCCGGACTGGAGGTTCCTTATGGAACAGACAAGTTATCTGTACCCGGTTGGAGGTTTTTTATGGATCTGACAAGTTATCCATTCCCAATCCGGAGGTTTCTTTATGGAACTGACAAGTTATCCGTATCCCGCCGGAGGTTCCTCTATAGAACTGACAAGTATGATCTAAGATGCTTTGTAAATGATCTGTTAGCGCTAACAGATAAGCCATGTAAAATTAAGCATGAACTCCGATTTCTGTATATGCTCAGAACAAGAATTTGATGTGAATCTGTTTTGATATGAACTCTGATTTCTAAATTGGTTATGGGACATCATTCATTTAATCCTTTACTTTGTTATTATTCATTGGGCTCCCACTCACTATTTATATTATGTATGTAGGTGAGGCACGTGACTAGGCTCAGAGTTGAGGACCTGGCGTCTCAATTTTTGTTAGCCAACCTTTGTGGCTCTCCGAGGAGGTTTGGGGTTAAGTTAAGTCTAGTGGTTATGTTGTTATGAATGTATACGACTTTGTTTCTTTTGTTCCACGAATAAGTTTTTCTGTTTATATATACATGTAGTGACATGTAATTACTGTATCTTTGAACATCACTCGTAAGTTTATGAAAGTTCATGATTATCTGTCCCATGTATGTCTTCACAACTTGATGGACCATGTATATTTTCTGTATTTGCTTCTGCAGCCCCTAATTATATATTATCATGTTAAGAGGCCTTTAGTAATCCAAGGATTACTGGCCAGTTACGATGCTAAACCTATAAGGGCGGGTTTGGGTCGTGACAACTTTACTTAGAGCAATCGTAAATACATGTGATGAAATTTACATTTGTAAAGGTTGAAGCTTTTCTTTTTTTTCGTTTCTAATAATTACAAGTTTTTCCAACTACAACAACATATCCTAAATCAAATCAAATCAGACCTTCGTTGCTTTTCCATGTGTACAAAGCTTATTACCTTGAGGGCAAGAAGAGAATAGGCCTTCTTAATATCGGCAGTGGGTGAGACACTGAAGGATGATGTAGTGGTTCTGCTGGCTGTTGTGTGTTGTGGGGAAGATGAATAGTTTTTGATGTGTGTAATAGTGGTGAAAATTAATAGTTTTTGGTATGTATTCAAATAGTTAGTGGTGTATTAATATAGGGTTAGTAATGGAAAGTTAAGGTGTGTGTAGACACCCCATTTTGACTAGCCCTAAGACTTGGGTGCTTCTTTTTGATCACCCGATGATAAAAATAAGAAAGTGTATCTCACAGAATCCTTAATAAGAAAACTTAGAATTTGAGCTCTATTTCTAACCCTAAATAGCCACAAATTACCTTTCTGAGGGAATATTCTGACCTCACAGTTGCGTTCAAAATGGTTCTTTTAGCTAGGATCAACCTTCGCTGCACTTTCGGGGACCTCACTAAAAAATTCTCTCAAAATTTGGGTTACAACACAATTATTTGAAACTTTTGGGCCAAATTATAATTTTCAAAACTTAGGGAATATTTTGTTAAGTCAGGGAATATTTTGTCCATATGCAAAATATTCCGTCAATGCTGACTGTGACGTTGATGTGGTGGTCTTGCTGATGTGGCATGACTGCATTGGTCCTTGCTGATGATATAGCGCTAACTTATCTTTACCCAGAAAAATGAATTTAAGCAATGCTAGTGAAGGGGTTTAAACCCCCAACCTAAGACTTCACACTTAACACCTTAACCACTCTGTCAAAGCTTTGCCTTGTGTTATATTTCCCCTCAAATAATATTTGACCATTTCAAACTAGCAGGCAAAGAAAGTGTATTTTTTGCATTTTTTCTTACGTATGGGACACTCCCTTACCCCATTGGCCAACCCATATATTACCAAATACATACCTAATCATCCCTCATTGTCAAAAAGAGGTTTTGTTTGCATCCATAAAGGAGTATCCCATGCAACCACCTTGAAAATTTGCCCTCCTATCACATTCTTGTCTCCTACCTTCTTTTTGACCTTCACTCTTCCTCATTGCCTATATAAAATGATCATATTGTAAGAGAGAGAGAGAGAGAGAGAGAGGGCCACGAAATTGAAGAGAAAATGGTGAAAAAAGAGAGAAAAAATTGAGTTTTTAAACCAAAAACACTCCTACCTTCCATACACACCCCATACCTTCCATACAAACTGAAATTCCATCTTTCCTACACCCAAAACTCCTCCAAAAATTCTGAAATAGTTAAATTTTAGTAGTGAGTGTTGTTAAAAGTGAGAAAAATAAGAGAGTTAGCCACTTTTCCACCATACATACCCGAAGTTCCATTCTAGTTTCGAATTGAGGATTGAGAACATACTTCCTAAACTTTAGGGTGAGCAAAAGGAAGTTTGGAAATCAGGAAGTTCAATATTTCTTTAGAAGGTGAATTTCTAATCTTTCATTTTCTTATATTTTCTATCTCTTATTTATTTTTTTACTTTATATTTCATAAGGTTTTGTTATAATCCAAGTAGTTTGTTTATCTCATATTTATTTTCTTTCTTTATATTTCATAGGGTTTTGTTATAATCCAAGTGGTTTGTTTATCTCATATTTATTTTCTTATTTTTTATTTCATAGTGTTTTATTATAATCCAAGTAGTTTGTTTATCTCGTATTTATTTTCATACTTTACATTTCATAGTGTGTTGTTGTAATCCAAGTGGTTTGTTTAGCTCATAATAATAATAATAATAATAATAATAATATTATTATTATTATTATTATTATTATTTGCTTGCTCTTGTTTCATATTAGTTGTGCTATAAACTAACCAGTAGTGGTTAGTTGAGCCACCTACATATTTCTTGTTTGTTCATTTTCTTGGTTTTGCAATAAGACAGGTTTTGCTCGTCCTAGTTAGCCGGTCGGTTAGTTTCTTTTGGACAAGATGGCATAATTTTTCAATGTTGACCAATTTTCGTTGACGGTTCCAAAGAACATGAAGCTTTTATTTTATTTATTTTTATTTTGAGTGTTTTGCGAGGTTTTTATTTTAATGTAATATTCTCCTTATCCCTTTCTAATTTGGTTTGTAATTATTCTTTCAAGTACTGTAATAATTCCCCGCCCCACTTCTTTTTATCCCATTCTTTTACTTACTTTCTTTATCTGTGAATATACATCATATTTTGTCTTTCATTATATCCATGCTTTGCATCCATGTTTCATGCATTTTGATTCAGCTAATTTTGCATTTGTGGATTTAATCAATTCCTATGTGATTATGTGTGCTACCTCATGTTCTTGAGATGATTCACATGTTATATCTTAGAAGTCGAATCTTTAGTTGCATCTCATAAGTGAATTGCATTAGGATTTTGTATATAACATCATGCATGTTTTACTAACTTTATTTTGTAGCTTGTTCACGGGACGTCAAACATATAAGTTTTTATGTTTTAGCATCCCTTTTGTGTGTATTTTTCTTACTATGTTTAGCATTCTACCATGAGGCTATTTGCTTATGAATGCCAGTGGATGGAGGTTGTGTCGCTTAATTTGGAATGATGTTAATTTTCATGTTTGTAAACTCAATTTATTTGGGTTGTACATTTTCAAAACTCTTTCAAAACTACATGAAATCAAATTGTTCCAAAGTGGGTGACATAGTCTATACTTGTATACTTTACATAGTAATTTTTTTAGGATTTATTAAATAATCGGATATGAACATATAAAGTAAATAAAATTCATATTATAGTTTAGTAAAGGCCGATCTTTTGATCGAGTGAGCGGGGGTGCTCAATTAATGACCTTCCCCTCTCATAGCTAAGGTTCCGAACCGCAACAACTTTGGTTATGACGAATAGTGGCCCTGGCACAAGTCATGGGTTTCTTAATTTCCCAAAATATTAGGTGGTGAACTGAGATTTGATGACGCAGTCCATTTCTGGTAAAATATTTTTTTGCAATAAAATAGATTTTCTAAAATTTGCTAAATGTGGACTCTCGTTTATATTTCATATTGCACTTGTGAGATTAGATCAAAGAGACAAATGGTCCGAATTGTTTATCACGCGCGGGTACTCCCCGAGCATGTTACAATGTGAAATAAGATATTTTTCAACCATAAAAATTATTACGTGTGTGTACTGAGTAATGGTGTGTAGTGAGAGTATTAATGGTGTGTAAATCAAATCACCCATTCTTTGAAGTCTCCAATTCTCACTTTTTTTTATTACAATTATACCCTGAAGTAAAATTACATTAAAGGATAACCTTTAATGGAACACCCACCCACCAAGTAAAAACAATTAGAATGACACTCTATAATATTATACACCCATCTCCACCCCTACCTAAACGTATTTCTCATCAACCTAAACCCTAAACGTATTCCTCTCTATCACCATCCTAAACCCTAAACTTATTTCTCTTCATCACCATTTTTGTAACAAAGTAGTAATCACCATTTTATGTCCGAATCGGTTAACATTTCAAACAACCTGATTACAAACTCCGAGTTTCTCCAATTAAATTTTCATTTACATCTAGGGTCGTTTTCACCATTCATTGATACTTATAGAGCATTGGAGGATGATGACAAAAACTTTGATGAGGTTGGCATTGCATTGGTAAGTTTATCTATCTTGCATTAACCATTCTTAGTCGTTTTCAATGGTTGCTATTTTGTTTGAGTTTGTTTGTTACTGTTTGCCGACTATTACAGCTTTGTTTGGTAATATGTGTTGAACAGAAACATTTAGTTTGGTAAGTGGGTTCCAAACAACAATATTTTATTCGACACTGGTATGCCAAATGGTTTCATTTTATAGGATTTTCCCCCTAGTTGTGTTTTTCTAAGAGTTTTTCCCTTTAAAACTCCATGTATTAAGGGTTTTATCTCGAAATAACTATAAATAAATAAATAAAATGTGATGGAGAGTGAGAGGTTACTTGAGAGAAGGAGAAACAGATCACTGAAGAGATTTTCAACGATACTTTCGATTGAAAGATTTCCGACTGACAGGAGAAGAAGAAAGAGAGTGACCATTGTTCACTAAGAGAAGGTGAAAGAGATAGTCGATTTGTCATTCTTCAACATGAGAGGGTGTGCAAAATTATGTGGATGTGTACTTGGGTGTAATGATATTATGAATAAATATAAAATTGATATTAAGTGGGGTGCTCAAAGAAATCTTATCAAAATTTAGGATTTAAGGTGGGGGTTTAAAGAAATGTGAGGTCCAAAAAAAATTAGGTAGGTACTAATAGCAGTCCTCTTAATTTTTCCTTCAATTTTGTTGCTTTCTCATATTTTTTTGCCATCTTTATTCTTAAGATTGTTTGGGGTTTATTTATTTAATAATTTTTAAATAATATAATAACTTATAATAAATAAGTAATAAAGTGTACTTATTTAACAAAAGCTTTCATAAGCTTGAAATAGAAACGCATTGGAGAATCAATTTTTCTGATAAAAGAATAAAAAAATCAAAATGTTACATGATACACATCAATAAATAAAAAATTATTTTTTTCATCATAACTGCCTAATTAGAAAAATTACTCATAAATCCCATGGGGGGAAATGTTGCTCTATATAGTCATGAGTGTTTTAAAAGTGTTTTTTTAAAACCATTTAGTCCTTTTTTATTTTTGGTATGGTATATTTGTTTATATGTATTGTATATGCAATTGACTGATTTGACCATATTTGTGATTTCTTTTGATTTTTTTGTTGCTATTGGTTTGGTAAGGTATAGGATAACATTCCTTTTTTAGAGGAGGGTGTGCGTGGACTGCGCGAGGGAGGGGGGAGGTTGGGGTGTTTCTCAGTTGGTGTACTTTATGTTTGAATACGTTTTGTAGGTGGGGGTTTTGGGTGTTGCTGTTCGAATCTTCTGCTTGGTTTACGATGGGTGTGCTCTGCATTATGAATTTAGGTTTTGTTTTGTAATGTGTTTTCTGGGTTGGTTCTAATGTGTCCCCTGTAAGTGTGGTGGGTGATGTTGATATTGGGAGTAACTTGGCTGTTTGTGGGGTTTGGTGTTTTGGTAATGTGGATATGATGGTTTTTGTGATTTGGTTGTCCAATTGATTGTCTAGTTTTTGTGTGGGTCGGCGACTGTCTTGGTAGTGTACCAAATTTTATATTGTTTGTCAATGGTGTAGTGCCATGATATCAACATTACTGTTTGTGTCGTAGGGATGTTCGGTTTTTGGTAATGTTCGAATATGTTGATGGGGGTTGTCAATGGTGGGTGGGTGGGTTTGTAATGTAACGCCCCCAAAAATAATACAAATAATCCAATCTATGAGATCTATGAACATAATAGAAATAATATACTTTCATTCATCAGAGTTTACATTGCAAAAGGTATTACATGCATTATATATTCATAAATGTTCATCCTGAATCTATAACATGTAACATTAGTTAATAACAACAAAATGAATGCCCTATGGGCTTACATTTTCCCAAGACATTACTTGGTTACAATAAAAGAGTTGTAAGCTCAATAAATGTAAAGCCCTTGGCTTGAATAAACATTTAAACATTTTCAAAACAAAATAGAGCCTCCAGCTCCGAGGTTCTCCCAAACTAGGTCCTTGAAGGAGGCATGTCACCGGTACCTGAAAATGGTTTCCCAAGTAGGGTGTAACGGCCCAAAATGCATGTCACAATTATCCTTAATTAATTACGCGATAATATGAAGTAATTGGGGAATATCTGTTTGAATTGGAAAAATATCTGTTGAGGCTACAACTTCGGGACTGAAATTGACGACCATAATGGGTTCGAAAAACAAAATTGAACATGCCTATGTGTTACCGGGAATTCTTAGAGCCATTTGGGAAATTTAATTGAGAACTGATTTTCGTCTGATTCGCTAAGCCATGTTTGGCTCAAGTTTTTGGCACAATTATATTTATGACTAAAGATAAGGGTAAAGCAAGGGGGACCTTTGTTTGACTCAAAACAAAAGAGAAGAAAATATCTGAGAAAGAGAGAAAGAGGGAATTCGTGAGAAAGGGTAAAGCAAGGGGGAAGAAGAGGAAAGAAAGGGGATCAAGTTACAAAACCATCCAAGGTAAGATTTGTCATGAAATAGATTGTTTAATCCTTGACATCTAGCAAGTTAACTCAAGATCTTAGCATGAGTTCATGGAATTCTTGTATATATGAATTTACTTTGCACTTGGTTCTTTAATTGTGAGCAACCTTCATGAATTTTGAGTTTATGGCATAATATTATGGTTTTCTATCTCAATTCAAGGTTTGATCTTGTACATCATGCATTTGAGTTTTGTTTAGAAGTTTTGATGTTTAAATAAAGTTGTTTTCAAGTGTTTGGGCCTTGAATTTTATGATTTTGAAGTTGATTTTGGCAAAAGAGAGACCCACGGTTTAGCAGAAATTCGAACTGACTTTTCACCCAGACCGCTTGAGCGGCCTGGGCCATCGCTCGAGCGTCCAAACAGTGTTTTGGCTACTGCAGTTCCACCGCTCGTGCGGCCTGGGCCACCGCACGAGCAGCCAAGCCACCGCACGTGCGGCCAAACAGTGTTTTTTTTCAATTTTGCTCTTTGATGTTTTCTGACTTCCGGGCCTTTATTTACCTGATTTTCACATGTCATTTGCATCATTTAGCATCCCATAAACATGAAATAAAGTAAGAAAAGAATAGAATCCACTAATTGATTCGATGGCAAAATGTGTTAAGGAATTGTGTTACAATGTTGGTATTTGTAGGTCAAACCTCGAAGACCGTGCAACCGGTTTAGGAAACCCACAGTGAGTAACATTTCTGTAAAGTTATGTTGATATAAATTATGTTTTAACTGTTATTGATACGCTATGTTTTCTCAAAGTGCTATCTTGATTCTGTGAATGAATATCTTATTTGCGAAACTAGTATGGCATCCACAGATAGTCCCAAGTCATGGGGGACGGCACATTTGTGCGGGTCCATGACATATATGTGATACGAGATCTCGTTAGCCACTTCATTGTGGTGATATGCGTTAATTGGTAACCGGAACCGATTCTCTAGTCGGAAGACGATATGTGTTGTATCCTGTGAGATGTACCATTATGTTATGTTCTGATATGAATGATTTGTTTTACGGATATGTTATATGTGGATTTTGTTCACTACCCCTTTACTTTAATGTTATTCAGTGGGCTTTAGCTCACTGTTTGTATATATATGTATTATAGGTGAGGGTTCTGGGAGTCAAGCCTAGGCGGAGTCTTGAACCGAGCCGCCGTTTTGGAAGCCTACCAAGTGTTTTGTGTGCCTTCGAACTGGGGCTAGGCCTGGAAGGCCGTCAACAAGCTTTGTTTTTTGTTGTACACTTGTAGCACGTGCCTATGTTTTGTATATGATATCTTGTTCTATGTTACGTAATGTAAGTGGGTAAATTAACATTTTTGGCATGTAAATATTTGTTCATATAGATGCACAGCTCTTTGGACTCTTGGTATTTTGTCTTTGCTTCCGCTAGCCCCAATTATTTATGTTTTGTACAGGAAGGCCTTTGGTAATCTTGGATTACTGGCCGGTTACGATGCCAAACTTTTAGGGGCGGGTTTGGGTCGTGACATAGGGTGAGCCAAAACCCAGTAGAAACAGTCTATCACAATATATGAGGTTTAACTAAGATATATGTGTCAGATAATGTTCAATATTCATGACCATCTTACATTCTTCGCATAACTATTCAACACTGATATTCATATTCGATCCATTCTCATTTCTTCATTTTGAGTTAATTCATTTCACTTCAAGTCATATGACAAATATACAAAATTTTCCAAATGATCCAACTAAGACTACAACTCAGTGGTTCTCTATCCACATAACTATCATACAAACACTTCAACCTTGTCATTTTACGAAAATTTCGTCTGCGGGATTGGCACCCATGTATGCATAAGATTTTGAGACTTTCACCCTAGACACTCTGGCCAACTTAATTCTCAATGGAGTCCATCCCCTATCTCCTCCCAAACAATGGCGTCCATCCCCTATCTCCTCCCAAACAATGGAGTACATCCGCTTTTTTCTCCCAAAACGTTATACATATACAATGTATTTAAAAACATCGTCGTATACAATGACTATCCATAACACATATTCAATGCCTTATTCATCCTGTCATTTTCAATGACATAACTTAAATGATAAGTTTCAATTCACCTAATCCTCATGCAATTTCTACAACAATCATAACTATTCTTCACCGATAGCCCAATACAGATATTTCCAAACAGATATACAATCTTTATAACAGATAATTTGCCAAAATTTCATGGATAAGTGATTAAACAAATCCAATTACACCATCCGTTTATACTTTTCCTCAATTTCACATCTCTCGCATCAATTTCATTATTTATACAAAATAATATTCAGGATATATTAGGGTAAATTTTCCCCATTTCCCAAATATTAACCCAAAGCATAAAAATCCACCATTTCAACACAAGATATCCTCATATTCAAAAATCCCATAATCATTTATGAAGCACAACATAGAAACCCCTCTTTCAATTTAAAACCAAACCCTTGGTTTACCCAAAAACTCCCAAAATTTCACCACTTATACATAATAACAAATAACTAGGTTAAAAGTCATATCAAAGTGTAGAATATCCATACCTCAAAGAGAAAAGGTGAGTCAAGCAATAGAGAAACCCTAAAAGTGCCGAAATCCAACTCTAATCGGTTCAAAGATAAGATCTTGAGAAGCTCCACCTTTTTATCAAAGGGAGTAGGGTGGATAGATCAAAGGATCTAGGCCAATATATATATATATAGAGAGAGAGAGAGAGTATTTTAAAGAGAGAGGCTCTCAACTTTAGGGTTTTGGCTGAAAAGATATGAAAAAATGATGTAAAAAGTGATTTTTGTGATCTGATATGCGTACAGTCCGCTCGAGCGAAGGGTTTCATGCTCGAGCGCCAGACACAAAGATTTGTTCCGCTCGAGCTCAAGAAGAGGCATGTTTGAGCGCAGATTACACACCTCCAGTATTTTGTAGATGACAGACCAACCGCTCGAGCGCCTACCCGCTTAAGCGTAGGAAACGCCACTCAAGCGTAAAAGACACTCTTTTAGCACTTTTGCAGAGGTGCAAAATACTGAGAGTTTACAAATCCCACTCGAGCGCAAGAATGGCCACTCGAACGGAGAACCAAAGTGTACATAGCCTGTTCGAGCACAAGAATTGCCGCTCGAGCGGAGGACCAAAATTTTGGGCAACACAAGGTTTGAAAACTAAGTAACCAACCTATTCCAAACACAACCACAATAACCCAAAGACCAATTTCAAAGGTATACAAAGGAAGAAAGAGATAAACAACAATATGAAAACATTAAACTCGAGTCCGGAACATCACAAGAGCCGGGTCAAAACTGAGATCGCTATAACCTTCCTCCCTTAAAGAATTTCGTCCCCGAAATTTACAAATCAAAATCAAGTTTAGCCAACTTCCAAAATGATTACAAATCAATACTCAACACCATGACCCATCTACCGGTTATTCAATCTCTTCACAAGATGAACAAATTCACAATACACATCTTAACATATGTTACCAATATGCATCTCCCGTAGTTTTGACCAATTTCAATATGTATATCTCATATTTCCAAAACATATTCAATGCTTATGATAAATTCGCATTTCCAAAATTTAAACAACATATACAATGTTCATATTAAACTTGCGTTTCCAAAACATATTCAACATATACAATGTTCTCATAATTCAAAACATATACAATGTCCTTACAGTTCATGAACAAAACTAAAATGCTAACATATACTCAATCATCAACAAATAAGTCTGGATATTTCTCACGGACTTCCAATTCACGCTCTCAAGTTACTTCTTCAACCCTTTGGTGTTTCCACAATCTTTGACCAAGGGAATTGTCTTATTTCGCAAAACTTAGTCCCGTCTATCCAAGACTCTCACCGGTCTCTCCTCATACGAGGCATTCTCATTTACTTCTAAGTCCGTCCAATTCAATACATGCGATGGATCCGGCTCATACTTCCGAAGCATACTAATATGAAACACGTCATGCACTCCAGAAAGTTGTGGCGGCAATGCCAAACGATAGGCAACCTCCCAAATCTGCTCAAGGATCTTAAAAGGACCAATAAACCGAGGGGACAACTTACCACCTGTAGACGTCCCCGAACGCCCCGAGAGGATGAGTCCCGTTCTGTTCATTTTGGGCTCACTACAGTTCGGACTCAAATTGTCACAGTTCTCAATCTGAACCAAAGAATCCAAATCCGGCAAATCGTTTTGAGAAAACAGATTTTTGAAAGAAGTGCCAAACATGGACTGGTTTGCCAGATACAGAGTCGCCACCTAAATATTTTATTTTGGGAAATTTAGGAAACCCTGACTCGTTTGCCTAAGGCCACATATCCGTCATCACCAAAGTTGCCTCGGCTCGGGAACTTGGGTACGATTGGGGAAGGTCACTTCGTGAGCACCCCCGCTCGCCCGATCAAAGATCGGCCTCTACTAACCATGATATCTAGTTTTGAAAACATTATGCGTTCTTATTCCGGTTATTAGCCTAGATTTACTATGTGATGCGCACAGCATACAAGTATAGACTGGGTCGCCTGAATTGGAATAAAACATTTCTTGTTTATTTTTTAAAGTGGTTTGCTACTCGCAAGTAGGTTTAAAATGCAGATTTTGCCACCCTCAGGTGGGCTTTTTAGAAAACATGGTTTTGCCGCTATCTAGTGGGCTTAAAACTCACAGTAAATGAATCGTTCCAATCCAAATAACCCAACCTTCACCCACAGGCATTCAGACAGGTATATCATATAAGCACATGGCCTCATGGTAAGCATGCTATCATGGCAGTCACTCACACGCATGCAAGGATGCTAAAGCATAAAACTTACCGAGTACTCCAAGCCAAAACAGAAACTATGTTAGAAATCCATGCATGATCCTAACTATACAGAAATGCCTAATGCAACACATGCAAAATGCAACTAAGGTAGGCTCGGCTTTTCTAAACATGGCATATGAAATGCTACAGCTAATCATGTATTCAACTCGGAATTGAAATACAATGCGGTGAGTATGATGCGCTGAGCCCGGTGCATGCAAAACAGATGAATGAATGCAAACATGCTATCATACTGTATGCTAATTGAAACATGCCCTAATCTAACCATCATAAGCTGGTAAATAAAAGGGAGAAAGACGTGGGATTTGAAGACATACATCACACGCACACACACTTATTACAACATTGCCCTCGCGCGGAGGGTCCGAATAAATAATACAGTCCCAAATAAATAATACAGTCCGAATAAGTACAAAACCCTAATTAATTAACAAATTAATCTAGGAAAGCAGTAAATTAGCATGCAAGCCTATGGACTGCCTCAGCTCTGCTCCGGATGATGGATGATGCATGCTTGAGTTGCCTTGCACGGAAATCCATTGCGATGCCCCAATTAGCCTCTGTTTACAATTAAGCCCGGAATATTGCACGAAGCTCCAAAAGACTGCCAGTTTCTGATTTGCTGCAACAGAAAGCAAGAGAGGGGCATGGCAATGTATTTTCACATATGTATGCTTGCCTCGATCCTCGTGCCATCAATCACGCATCTCGATGCATGATGGCCGAGGAGTCGAATTGCACGACTCAATATGAAATGAATGCACATATAAACATAACAAGACCAAGACTCCATCATGGTTAATCCGGAGTGTCGGCGACTGGGCATTGAGACACGTTCCGTCACTTGGAGTACGAAATGTCCCTCGTTTCCCGTGCTTGGGCTAACTCCTATCCCAAGCATAATGCAATATCCATGACATGCATGAATGCAATCCTAACATGCAACCTAGCATACGCAATGCTATGAGATGGCATACACAATGCACGATGTAGTAAGACATACACAATGCTCTAACATACGACCTAGCATACGCAGTGCTATGAATTGAAATGGCATACACAATGCACAATGGACTTACACCAACATGAGTGGACCTCAGCCACACTCACATCAGTGGCCATTAGATGAAAAAGAGACAACCGAAATGCGTGCACACATGCACGCATACTGAGGACCGAACCTAAGGCATAAAATGCCACTTTAACAAGGCATGGCAAGGCATGAAATATGGCATACAGACATGCAAATTCCAGCACTGAAACATGATGCAAAATGATCCCGAATCATGGATATATATCATACAATGCATGGAATGGTCCCGAAACTCAAAACTAGGCACATGTATTGACTTATAGCTATACAAAGCATGCATTATTTGACCATGAAGTGCAAAGACAGAGCCAAGGAAGTCCCAAAACATGAACATTTCTAGTTCAAAGCATGACCAAAAGATGCTAGCATAATGGACTAAAATAGCATGCAACTTTGACTAGCAAACATGGTTTACATGGCATGTATATGAAGCACATGAGAACTCATCAAATCAGCAAAAATCAGTGAATAAAATATGCCAAAATATGCCCAAATAATCACTGAAATGTAGCCAACATATGCGAAAATGATGAGCTCCTTTAGAGGGCCATGCAAGGAGTTATTAAGCACATACAAGATAGACACTTAGCATGACAAGACCACCTCTGGAAATGGAATATGACAGCCCTAAAACTCACCAAATAGGCCCTGGAATCAGTCTCGGAAACATGCAAAGAAAGGCCTCTTTGAGAGGCCTTGAATGGGATTGCTCTACACATGTATCATAGACATAAAATATGGCCAAGAGGGCCTTGGACAGAGCCAAGGTAGACCTCAAAACCCACAGAATGAGGCCTGAAACATGACTTTGATGCATGCAAAATAGAGTCCTTTTGGATGGCCAAACATGCTAGTAAAAAGAATGAGAGGTGAGAGGGTGACCCCTCTATGATTTCAAAGCTCAAATCCTCATCAAAGCCACTGAAAATCCACTGGATTTCAGTGGCTAAGAGGCCAAAACAAGGCCAAGGCAAATGCTCAAATGTATGGCTCAAAGCATGTAGAAATGAAGTATGCAAGGAAAGAGATGACTCCAAACAGAAAAGTGGCCTCAAACAAACTTAAAGAGGAGGTCAAAACAAGACTTTTTCCAGTTTATATCAAACCTCAAAAATGTTCACAAGTAAGGCTAAAATATAATGCAAAAATAGCCCTAAAAGAGAGATGAAGGACAAGGGGCAGCAGATGGTCTCAAATAGCAAAGAGCCCTTCAAAAAAGTTGAAGAGGGGCTCAAAATAAGATACTTCACAGTTTAGGTCGAAGCCCAGAAATGTAAGGAAAAGGGACTAAGAGATGAAGCAAAATAAGGCTAGAAAATGGGAAAAGAGGACTTACCCTTATAGCACAGCAATGCAGCAGCTTTTGATCCAAGAAAATGAGCTCCTAACCTCTGAAAATCAGCCTCAAGGTGTTGGAATGGAGGATGGAGGTGGTAGGCTATGAGTTGGTGTGTAAATGGTGCAAGAACAAGGGTGTTTGGAGGCTTGGAGTAGATAGATATAGGGTTGTATGTATAATGCTCCAGCTGGTTTTTCTAACCCTTAGAAATGAAGTAGGGTGCTGGTTATATAGAGGGAGAGAAGCCAAAGAAAAGGGGGGAAAAACCAATTCAAATATCCCCCCAAAAGGACAGACCCTCGGGCAGGGGGTCTGGTGTAAAACAGCTGGCACAGCTAGAATGCACCAGGAGAGACAAACATGGCCGGCCAGGTGCAAAAGCGCCAAGTGGCCGGCCGGCCACCTCCCCTGGTCGGCCGACCAAGGGTCAAAAGGGTCAGAATAATTGCTGGCCGGCCACCCCAAAAAGGTGGCCTCCCAGATGAGTGCAACACAGCTGTATGGTCAAAATCCAGAAAATGTGAACCAGGAAAGAGAAAAACCTGCTTTTTAGAGGGGTTCGAAAGGGTCAAGAACAATTGCTGGCCGGCCTACTCATATTGGTGGTCTCCCAAGTGTGTACAACACAATGATGTGGTGGAAAATCAGAAAAAGTGGCCCGGGAGTGGGAAAAACTAGCTTCCTAGTGAAGAAAACGGGCGATGAAGAAATAAAACTAGTTTTTCAAAAAAATTGATGGCCTCCCACCTTCCTACAACCTTTCTAACAATGAAAATAAGGTCCCTGCCAAAAACGGACCAAGACGGATGCAAAACAAAGGTTCGGGGGCCAAAACACGCAGTTCGGGGCCCCGAAAACAAGCTGTTAGGCACCGAAAGTGGCGTTTGACCACGGAGTTGGTCTTTCGGGCCACAGTGTCCCTCAAAAGGGAGGAAACAAGGTGTGTGCCAAAAACCGGAGCAAACAGAGGTAGTTAAGCGGTCCCGAACCGAGGCACACGGCCGCCGGCTCCGAAAACCGGAAACCGGGCTCCAAACGGGAAAAATGGCCTACGACCATGAAACGTAGCCTACGGCCACTGAGAGATAATCTACGAGACTTCTCCCTCCCTTCGGGAAGAGAAAACAAAGAAAACAGGGCCTGGTTCAAAAACCGAGCCAAAGCACAAAAGAGTCCAGAAGTCCGAAGGCAAGGCTCGCAGCCGTAACTCCGCAACCTCAGAACGAGCACAATATGCAACATCACCAAGCGCTCAATCGGTGACGTCTGAGTCTTAAGGTCGGTCAAAAATGGGGTGTCTACACCACCCTTCCCAAATCTCATCAAACCATGCCTAGGTGATATTTTCAAAAAGACATGATCACCTACCTCAAAAGACAAAGGTCTCCTTCTTCGGTCGGCGTAACTTTTCTGGCGACTCTGGGCTGTAACTAACCTCTTACGAATAAGTGCCACCTTCTTTGTCATTTCCCGAACCAACTCTGGACCTAATAAAGGTATATTATTACCCACCCCAGCCTAACACATTGGAGACTTACAAGGTCGGCCATACAAGGCCTCAAACGGTATCATACCAATACTCGATTGGAAGTTGTTATTATAAGCAAACTCTACCAAGGGTAAGTGCCTCTCCCACGACCCCGCAAAATCAAGGACACAGCCCCGAAGCATATCTTTAAGAATTTGGATAGTATGCTCGAACTGCCTATTAGTTTGAGGATGATACGCCGTGTTAAAGGTCAATCTGGTGCCTAAGGCACTCTACAAGCTCTGCCATAACTGGGCTGTGAAACACGAATCCTTATCCAAAACAATCATCATAGGAATCCCGTGCAATCTCACTATGTCCTTAATATACAAATCGGCAAGATAGTTTACCGAATCATTTACGCGCATAGGAATAAAATGCGCCAACTTGGTCAACCGATCAACTACCACCCAAATGGCATCGCTACCCCGTTGAGTTCTCGGAAGGCCCACAACAAAATCCATCGTGGCATGCTCCCATTTCCACTCAGTTATAGGCAAAGGTTACAACAAACCCGCTAGCCTCTGATGCTTGGCCTTCACTTGCTGACAAGTAAAGCATTTCGATACAAACACGGCCACATCCTTCTTCATACCTCTCCACCAAAACTGACGACTCAGGTCGTGATACATCTTCGTGCCTCCCGGATGCACCACAAGGCGTGAATGGTGAAACTCTCGGAGTACTTCCTCTAGGCAAGACTCCGGTATGAACAAGCGGTCACAATATCTCACACTTTGGTCGGGATACACAGTCAAGCCTCTTTCTACCTTCCCATTGGAGATCTTCTCCCAGAGGGATTCTACTTCTAGGTCACCCCTCTACGCCTCTAACACTCGATTCACAAGTGTAGGCTGTACAACTACTGAAAATAAGGCTACAGATTCAACAAACTCGCCCAGATGCAAGTCAAATTCACCAAGAGTACCCAACATCTCCCATTCCCGAATGGCAATACAAGCTACACTACTGATAGATTTCTAACTCAAGGCATTAGCCACAACATTGGCCTTCCCCGGATAGTAATGCAACTTGAAATCATAATCTTCTATAAACTTTATCCACCTTCTCTGCCTCAAATTCAAGTCCTTCTGTGTAAATAGACACTTCAGACTCTTATGATCAGAAAATACCTCAAATCTCTCACCATACAGATAGTGCCTCCAAATTTTCAAGGCAAAAATCACCATTGCTAATTCTAAGTCGTAAGTAGGGTAATTCTTCTCATGGGTTTTTAACTACCGTGAGCCATGAGCTACTACCTTCTTCTCTTGCATCAATATACAACCCAAATCTTCCCGTGAAGCATCATAGTATACTGAATAGCCCAAACCCCTCTCCGAAATAATCAAGACTGGAGCGGTGGTAAGTCTAACCTTAAGTTCTTGGAATGACTTTTCACAAGTCTCACTCCACACAAATTTGACCCATTTTCTTGTCAATCTAGTCAAAAGCGAAACTAATCTAGAGAAATCTTTCACAAACCGACGGTAATACCTGACTAATCCTAAGAAATTACGGATCTTGAAAGCATTCTTAGGTTGTGTCTAATCTTGCACTGCTTCTATTTTGGATGAATCTATAGTCACCCTTTCCTCGGATACTACATGACCTAAGAATTTAACTTCTCTTAGCCAGAATTCACACTTCCCAAACTTAACATACAACTTGTGGGCTCTAAGTAACTCAAGTGCTACCCATAAGTGTTCCTCGTGTTCCTCTTCAAAAGGTGAATAAATCAAGATGTCGTCCACGAAGACGACCACAAAACGGTCCAAGAACTCACGGAAAATCCGGTTCATCAAATCCATAAATACCACTAGAGCATTGGTCAGCCGAAACGACATCACTAGGAACTTATAATGGCCATACCACGTACGGAATGCCGTCTTCGGGATATCCTCCTCTCTTATCCTCAACTGATGATAACCCGATCTTAGATCTATCTTAGAGAAACAACAAGACCCCTTTAACTAGTCAAACAGATCATATATACGAAGCATAGGATATTTGTTCTTAATCGTAACTCGGTTCAACTTTCAATAATCTATGCAAAGTCGTAACGCTCCATTTTTGTTTTTAGAAAAGAGAGTCGGTACGGTGCCATAGATATCGGTGTTGCGCCAGGCACTAAATCAATAGAGAATTCGATCTCTCGGTGAAGTGAAAAACTAGTAAGATCCTCGGGAAAGACATTTGAGTACTCACAAACCACTCTTGACAACTCAACCCAAACTTCACCACACTCACTATTCAATAAGCTACAAGAAGACAACTAAGCTCACTCCGTCCATGCGGATCATATACTGAGGATAAGACTCTATCCACCCGGTCCCCCAAGAAAGAAAAACAGTCACCGTTCAAGGTATATATAATAACCCTCTAACGGTAGCAATCTATAACAACTCAGTATGACGATAGCCAGTCCATACCCAAAATAACATCAAAACTAGTCATATCAAGCAAAACAAATGCAAATGGAAGTCGACGACCGGCGACCTCTATGTCACAACCCCGACACCCCTATTTCAGAGTAACCTCACCACCAATAGGTGACTCTACACAAATAGGAGATGCTAACTGTGTCAACTCCAATCCCAAAAGTGATGCAAATGCAGAATAAATAAAGGAAGGGAATGCACCCGTATCAATCAATACACTAGCAACTGAATTGCAAAACAAGAAGGTACTTCTCACTACAGAAGGAGCATATACAAGATCTGGCGAGGTAATAGCATACACGCGCCCCGTAGGCCTTTGATCTACTTGCTCACCCCTCGGAGCGTAAGACTGTTGTACTGACTAAGTCGAAGAGGCTCCCTGATTTGCCCTCGAGGCTTGTGCTAACTATGCTGGCTGGTGACTCTGTGTCTACCTCGAGTCAGACGCACCAGGTGTGAAACCCAATTGTGGACAAAATCTCTTCAAGTGCTCCGCCTGCCCACACTGATAACAAGTGAGCGACTGGTCTCTTCCTTGACTCTAGCCCTGAGAACGAGCCGAAGATGAAGCTGCTCACTGCCCTCCTCCCTTCTGTGGACAAGCTGGAGACTTGTGGCCCAACTAACCACATTTGAAACAAATGATGTCTCCCTGACCACCTCTCCCAGAACTCGAACTCAACATTGGAAAAGTAGACCTCGAATGCGCTCCTTGGGACTGTTGAGGATTAGAACCCCTCTGCCTCTTACTGTTCCCTTGATTATCCTAACTCCTCTTGGAGCCTGTCATCCTCTCCTCCTCTGCATGCATAATAGTCTCAAGATAGGCTGCAGCCTCCAGAAGGCACTTATAGTCCTTAATCATGGATCTAGCCACTCTAAACATGAGTCTGGTCCTCAATTTCTTCTCGAACTCTAAACAACGGTGCTCCTCTGTCGCTACCAATTCTGGTGCAAACCTAGACAGGCTAGTGAATGTGGCTTCAAACTCATCCACTGGTGTGTTTAACTGCTTGAGCTGAGAAAACTAATCCCTCAACTTCTCCCTTACTATAGCAGGTAAGTACTTGTCCTGGAAGGTGTCAATAAAGGCCTCCTAGGTTCCTTTAATGTTCCCTCATGCATACTTCCACCACTGACCCACCTCTCCCTTCAGTTGGAAGGACGCTAAGGTCATTCTCAAACCCCTGTCTTCGATGCCGAGCATCTCAAACGTCTTCATCATCTGCTCTAGCCACTCATCAGCCTTCAGTGGCTCCTTGGGATCATCCAAAAACTCGTCCGAATTCGACCGAAAGAACTCTCTCTTCAAGAAGGATGGCCTTGCTTCAGCTACTTGGGCCTAGACTTGATTCTCAGCCCTAAGAATGTCCATGGACTCCCACAATGCTCCGATCATTTCACGGGTTAAGGCGTCCATGGCCTTTTGACCAACCGGCTTGACCACATTGGCTTGACCAACTCCCTCCTCTTGTGTCAGAATTTCATCTGGTATAGACATCTCGCGTCTACCACGCCTACCATGCCTACCACGTCCACGTCCTGACATCCTAATGGAGGTAACAAAAGAAATTAGCACATTCACAAATGTGCTGAAGCTATCTCACTCGTGTCCTAATATGCTGGACAACAGTAACTCACTCTAGATAAGCACATAACCACATAAACACATACGAATTTCTTTCCTAGATAGTGACTGTCCCACGGCGTTACTAGAGTTCCAATTAGAAATAGTAGTGATCAACTGCTCTTCTAATAGGACTTTCAGAAACCGTAGACCCAACCAACATTTTAGGAACCAAATTTCATACCCATATAATCACTTAAGCATATTATCATATAAGCACATATCATCCATACTTAAGTCTCTAACAAGCGAGACAAACCCATTGTGATACTAACCACTTCCTACGTACCCAAAGTATTTAAACCCGGTACGCTCTAATACCAAGTTGTAACGCCCCAAAAAATAATACAAATAATCCAATCCATGAGATCTATGAACATAATAGAAATGATATACTTTCATTCATCAAAGTTTACATTGCAAAAGGTATTACATGCATTATACATTCATAAATATTCATCCTGAATCTATAGCATGTAACATTAGTTAATAATAACAAAATGAATGCCCTATGGGCTTACATCTTCCCAAGACATTACTTGGTTACAACAAAAAAGTCGTAAGCTCAATACATGTAAAGCCCTTGGCTTGAATAAACATTTAAACATTTACAAAACAAAATAGAGCCTCCAGCTCCGAGGTCCTTCCAAACTACGTCCTTGGAGGAGGCATGTAATGTAGTTATGTTGTTGCTGGGTTTGCTGTCCCAGTGTTCCAATGTTATTTTCTGAATTAACATTAACATTATAAATTAAAAAACACAAACAGCTTATGGAGTTTGGTATTGTTTTGTTGTTTTATTAATCTTACCGGATTGTTGTATAAAACATTGTCTATGATAAAACAGTGTTTTTAGGTGGTTGTGTAATCGTATAAAACTGTGGTTACAAGTGGTCGAGTGGTTGTACGTAGTCACAACCGCATTGTTATAAATATATGTGGGATTTATGAGAAAGTATTACTGTGTTTTTTTTTTGCCAACATGGAGTTCGCGGTGTTGTTGTTGTTGTGTACGTTACAGACAAACACGGTGTTACTTATTCACCAAACATTTATATATGCTCGGTTGGTTGACACTGTTTGCCACAAATTTGATATATGTGACTAGGAATTGGTTTATTTCTTATTCACCATTCCTGGGTACAATAAGTTTAAGGTTGATTGCGACGATGATGTGCAAAACATGTTGTCACTTGCAAAGTCATTTGGTCTTGATCATATTGACGCGCTAATTCAAATGCGGAATAATGTGTCGAGCAGTCAACTTGGTGTAGCAAGGTCCCCCGATAATGATCCGAACAAGACTAGGGATTTGCGGACGGCAGATATGGAGGACCGTACTGATTTGTTATCGGATTATTGTCTCCATAAGAAGAAGACGTTCTTGTCTGCTGGATGGGCATTCGGTATTACAAATGGTGGCCAATTTTTTTTAGGGGGTGCGCATGAATTCCGAACGGTACTTTACAAGTATGTTGTTGAATGCGGTTCTATTCGTGTAACTATTGTATGCAAGTTTGCAACGTCAACTAGGTGTGGGTGGTTGATTCACTCAAGGGTGGCTGGTTTGAACGAGATTTTTGTTTGAAAATGTTCAATCCCGTGCATTCTTGTAGGGCTGTTGTACAGACATATAGAAACCCACGAACGGGGTCAGATTTGGTTTCTGACGTTATCGCATGTTGTGTGCGTGAACAACTGCTCACACGCCCAACGAACGTGGTTTTCGACATGAAAGACGGCTATAGATTAGACATTAGTTACCGGGTTGCTTGGTTAGGGGTGGAAAAAACGTGGAGTGAAGTATTCGGTGATCACGATATGTTATTCGACCAACTTAAGTGGTATAGCGATGCTGTTATGGAAAACAACCCACATAGTTACATCAACTTGGATTTCGATCAACAAATTGGACGTTTCGTGAGATATTTCATATCTTTTCGTGCATGCATCAATGGGTTCAACAATTGTCGCCGCTTTTGTTTTTGGATGGTACATTTTTAAAAGGAAGATTCAAGGGGACATTGCTCGCGGCCACCGCAAAGGATGGGAACTAAGGTATGCTATTTATTTTTTAAATGGTTCGTTGTATAGTTTCATGGTTGTGTTATACTATTGTCAAACAGCGCAAGATGGATTTCATATTTCTGTTTATATTTATTTTTTATTTTACATTCCAATATGAACTTATTATTGGCTTATACGTTACATAAAACATCTTGTGCAGGTTTATTCCTTGTCACTTTTGCTATTGTCAATTCTGAAAACACATGTAACTGGGAGTGGTTCTTACGTCATTTGTCCGAAATTGTAGATTGTTCTAGGACAACTTTTGTGTCTAACCGTAATGCGGGGTTTGTACAATCGATGCTTACCGTCTTCCCAACTGCACACCATGCATTTAGCTTGCTACATCTGCAAATGAATCTTCGAGACCGCATGAAATACATTAATGCTGATCAGAAAATTGGACTCATGTGGAAGTTGCGTAAATACGCTTACGCCTCTACAATAAATTCATTTAACCAAAAAATATATATTTTGTTATAGTGTAGCCCAGCGGTGGTTGGAAATTTTCTGAAAGATTTGGATCCTGAACATTGGTCCAATGCGTACTTCAAGTATGATGCTAGTTATATATACATTAAGCAATATCTTCTAACCATTGCATCTTATGAATTTAACCGATTTAATTTTTGGTCTCCATAGGGGACGTACGTATGGCGAGATGTGGTCTAACGTTGCCGAGTTTTTCAATAATTAGATTCGGGAAGCTTGTCACCTTTCCATTACTCAGCTAGTGGATGCAGTTAGGAATAAGATCATGAAACAAAGGTCAAAGTGTAAAGTCAAATCTATGGGGTGGGTTGGCGAGATTTGCCCGAAAATGGAAAAAAAATTGGTTGCTGCTTACGAAGATAGCAGGTCATGGATAGTTAGTCAGTCGGATGACAATGTGTTCGAGGTTCGTTCATATCCATCAGTTTTAGTCAACATTGGCATCCACTCATGTTCTTGTTTCCAGTGGCAACTGAATGGGTTCTCGCGTTCACATGCGGTTGTTGCTTTCCGAAATAGTGGCAAAAACATTTACAATGCCATAAAATCGTTTCACTACGTCGACGAGTATAAGGCAGCGTATAGGAGGTCTATCCACCTAATTCCTACTGTGGGAAAACCAAATTTCACTGTAGCAGACTATCTCATTATGCCACCTGTGTACAAGCGTCTTCCCGCTAGGCCGAAGCAGAAAAGAATTCCATCGAAATGCGAGGTTATTCAACGCATTCGGTGTGGATGTTGTGGCAAAATGGGTCATCACAATAGGAAAACATGCAAGGAACCTATATAGCATGCAAGATGATCTTCTTTGTCCTATTTTTTTCCCTAACCCATTACTCAAATAATGGCTAATCACTTTTTTTTTTTTTTTTTTCACGACATTATGGCTCAGCAACATTTCACCTTCGTATGCTTCTACATTACTACATGTTTTTCAAAGTTCATATATTTATTTACTAAATTTTGGATCAGTTTGAGGAATATATAGGGTCGGTGGAAACTTTTCCTTAAAATATATTAACATTTGTGCATTTGCTGTAATGTTCTTTATGGGGAACATGGTGTGTGGGTCTGCTCAACGCCCTTACATCATATTTTTTTGATGAGTGGATCAGAACGTTCGATGTTCAAATTTACACATTAACCATTTGGGATACCTAATCAAGTTTTGTTCGTTACCGATGTTAATCACTTCACAGTCCCCCCACATCATGTTCACCAATCCGTTTCATGAATCAAAAAAAAGTAACATAACACGATTCTGCTACTCGCTTTTCGCAGATTCCAACATAGTCACATACCTACTAATTTTTGATACGCTATCGTTGCCACAATGCCGTCATCGTACACCAACTTCAGACACTCAAACTTCATGCTAACTTCTTGAAACCAATTACAAACTCTATCATGATTCTCCTATTAATTTAATGAACATCAAACCAAACGACCATTCAGAACCATGGCCAAATTTAATCCACACACCTACTGTTCAATGCCACAAAAACACATTTGTCAATCTTTGAACTTTAAGGGTCTGTTTGGTAACGTTTACGTTTTCAGTTTATATTTACAAAAATTTTATAAACTGGTTTTTATTTATTTTTTGTTTATTTTTAGAAAAACATAAACTACAAATGCGTTTGGTAATTGACAAAATATTTTAAAAAATTTAAAAATATAAAAAATAGTGAGAAATGGCAAGTGGCGGCGGAAGACGGTCGTGGAAAGTAGTGACGGTGGGTGGTGGGTGGTGGGTAGCGGGTGGTGGTGGGTGGTGGCGGGTGGGTAATGATGGTGGGTGGGTGACGGTGGCGGGTGGCGGGTGGTGGGTGGTAGCAAGTTGGTGGTGGTGGTGGTAGTGGTGGCGGCAGCAAGGGGTGGGTGGTGGTAGCGAGTGGGTGGCAGGTGGGTGGTGGCTGGTGGGTGGCAGGTGGCTGGTGGTGGCTGGTGGTGCAGGTGGGTGGTGAGTGGTGGTGGCAGAGACTACTGATTTATAAATTAAAAATTTACCAAACAAGTTTTTATTTAAGTTTTTAAAATTTTTGTAAATATAAATAGAAAACTAAAAACGTAAGTGTTACCAAACGACACCTAAATAATTCGCCCCAAAAAAAAAAAACGTACATCAACTAAAACCATCATCATACACAGTACTAAAAAAAAAAAAACATACCCAAAATTAACACGTCTAAAACATTAACTGTCTACTTTGACTATCCAATAAGTAGCTGGAAGACGAACAAATTTCTAAAACCAAACCCTTTGTAAATAAAATGGTGGTCCTGTGGTAACTAGGGACAGCTTTAGACACGTGTCAACGCACAAAGTCCTCTGATTGGGTCATTCAAAAACATCTTCAACATTGCCGCACGTAGTTCGTCTGGCGTTTGCTCGTCCATTGTTTTCCTAATATCGCCACCCTCCATGTATTGCTAGATGATGTAAATTGCACAATCCGTCCTGGTATAGGCCAACAAAACAACTATTTTAGACACTATAATGTTTGGGAACCAAATTCAGTTGTCATGGACACTAAAACAATAACCCAACAACATAAGGACATAATCTAACACCCAATACATCATTTTCGGAATTCAAAATTCTCCGCATGTGTTTAACAATCGAGGCACCACAAATTAATGTAACATAGCAGCATGCCATAATGCTGCTACCAAAGTAGGATATACTTTTATGAAACATTGCACATACATCAACAAAACATATGATAATTATTCAAAACATATGCACACTTCACATTTATTTTCCACACCAAACAAAAGGCGAACAAATTAATTAGTGCAATTGACCACACAGTTACCTGATTCATGCAAACATTCAAAGATATACGTAGCAAATAAAATACAATTCCAATCAACCATAATCATGTAATTCGTGCAAACATAGAATGATAAACGTCGTAACTTACGTATCCGGCTTCTGCTGTGGGTAGTCAAGGACTGAAACAAGTGGGCCATCAAAATCCGGTGTTTTACCGCTGCTCGGTGCCAATCGTGGCTTAATAACTCTATTGTAATGGTCTTCTACCCACTGTTTCTGCAAAATCAATGTTCACACAAGTTATAACACAACGCTGTAAATACACTTCAAACATCATGCACAGTTACCAAAATTGAGGTAACCCCAATTATTTCAACTACATGTCATTAAACAACAAACAATACCAACAACAACTGTTTAAAAGTACATTTAAAGGCAATGACTTACCATTTTCAACGCTTCATTGTAATGCTCATCCTGCATCCCTCACTTAGGTTTCAAAGAATTGTAATGCTTCTACGTTTCGGTTCCCAAATCGTTCACCATCAACATCCAATGTTTGACGTAATACACCGGATAATGTATGTATCTATGCCCTCTCGAAGCTTTTGTTTGCACATTTAGATACTTCATCTGGGACACTACACTTGGATTTTACAGCACATCATGTTGCAAATTTCCACACAAAACCCATAAACAATATCAAACCATTTGCCGCGTGAGACATTTTTGTAATAGTAAGTGACTGTTTATGTTCAAGTTTCAGCGTTTTATTCATACACACACGTACCGCACAAACACTGCTGAATACATATGACGGGTCTACACCTTCGTTTGAATGCACACCACTTTTTTGTAAGTCCATAAGTATGACTGCATATGCATCGATGACCTACACAAACACAAAAATATTGTCATTTACGTCGTACATAAGCACTCACATTACATGTAAATAACAAACAAACATGTTATACATATGCACAGAGCGAAACATCTTTACTTACATTCTCTTGAATCGATACTTGCTGTACCAGGTCACGCACATCTAAAAATCGAACTTGTATACCGTTATCACTCTCATCCCATATCACAGACCTGCAACCAACTTTAGGGCGTAAGCATTTTCCTTAAATTATAATTTCTACGATACTACATCCAACACATATGCAGTGTACTATTATAACTGTGGAACTAAACTAGCTGAACCATCAACGATTGCATAGTCAATTTTTTATTTCACAAAGGAAATTTTAAAAATTTGGTGTGATACGCAATTTTTGAAGTTGAAACATTGACACTGTTTGTGTTACATTACACATTCAGTGATTACTGCCAAAATTAGGACCTAATCATTTTCTTTAAATAATAATTTCTACGATACTACATTTAATACATATGCATGTATTACTGTAACTGTGGACCTAAACCAGCTGAACCATCAATGATGGCATAGTCAATTTTTTAATTTACGAGGAAGTCTTAAACATTTGGGATGTACGCCATTTTTGAAGTAGAAACATTGACACTACTTCTGTTACATTACACATCAGATGATTACTACCAAATTTTTTTACTATCTACACGTTCGAACATTCACCACTTAAGTTACTCACACTAACAATCATATATAGCCAAAGATACTTATGCAGTCAAATATTCAACGGTTAATGCTTACCCATCACCGTCTAAGCTATAAACTGTGTCCAGCAGCTTTGTTTCGTCATATGCGAGCATGTTTCACACATGATGTTTCCGAGACATTCCAAACCAATGCTACGTTTTTTGCTCAGCTCCTACATCATCAATTACGTATATCACTTCTGGCCACACGTCCCCTTTGTTGCCTCTCTTTCAATTTTGCTTGCCACGACAAACAAACTTTGGATATTCATAGTCGCTTAATCTAAATTCACGCTGTTCCTTGTCCTTCACTCTCTGACCAATGATAACACCTTTGAGCTGGGACTACTCACTCCGACCTTAACCACTCCATCTGCACCGCCAACATCGGATCTAACGACGCCATCCACTGTCCGATTAACATTGCCATTTTCAACGCAAGTACGTACTACCATATGCTCACGTTTGCCACACTCGACAAGGTCATTAACTAGATTTGTTACCCAATCCATTTCGGCCACGTACTTGTCTGACCCTTTCAAATGTGGGATACTTTTTTCCCCGTTGGATTCGGTACCTTTCACACTGTCACAACTCGGTACAGACCCTAACCCATTACTTCGATTGGGACAATTTTTGAGTGGTGTCCAATGTTTGTAATTATCATTTGTAACTGATTGGGTCACTACATGTACCTCGCGGTTGTTAACTTCGTCCTCCAACGCCATTATTCTATCCTCTGGTTCCCTAACTAGTGCGTTCAGCCATTCAATCATTGTCGAATCCAATAAATACGCTACTGTTTTTTGCACTGAGCATCCTCTCTGTGGTTGCAATCTTACTGTCTAACTCACGCACACGTGCATCTTTCTCTCGGACTTCACACTCCAGCTAAGTAATTCGCCTTGTTGCTTTTTTTAACTGTTCGCTTATATCTCTTGTCTCGGTAACAAAGTCGCAGGCAGGTTGTGTGCTTACCAAGTCTAGCAGGTCAGGAAACAAATCTGAGCATGCCTCTCATGCTCTCGAAACCTTCCCATCTACTTTCTGTCTACCACGTGTTTGCCCCGTAGTAATGTTTTTTCTCTTTTTTGCTGACATCAATTTGACCTCACCTCCGTGTGGCACATCTGACTACCAGTAGTCTAGACTGGGTTCTACGATGTTAACTGCCTCACTATCCACATTACCAACACCCCCAGCCCAGCTACTAACTGGCTCCACCTCTAACACATTTTCAACATGTACATGCGTATCAGCTAATACATTCACAAAATAGCGTTCAATAACAGTCCTACCAAGTTTTTACAGTATTAATCTGCATTTACAAAAAACAAAAAAAAAAAACAAATTAACAACTTTAAGTTACATATCAACCAAACATGGAAACAAAACTCAGCAAAAAACCGTAATGAATACCTCTATGGATCTCTCCCCTGATGGGTCCACATCTTTCAGTTTGCCTAAGAGCTTCCCAACATTCCACCGGCAAAACCGTGGCAACACATTTCGCCTGTCCAGGTCCACAATGATTGTGTGCTCATAGAAAAGGAACTACAACCATGGGGCCAAGTTAATAATGTTAAGTACAATATCACATTCGTTTTAAAAATACAGGTATCTGTTGAATATACACTACAAACCTCTTAAGGTAATAACATACCAGTAATGCAACTACACAGCTGGTAACTTTCTCCAGTTTACTGTGCATCTTGTTCAATGAACCAATCAGTGCATTTCGAATCGTTGCTGTCCAATCGTATAACCGTAACGTGTTCAACTTATCGATCACCCGTACGAATGCCCACCTGATGGACTCGCATGTCATTGCGAAAAATAGTTTCGCTCAAATGTATAAGCACACCAATTTCTCAACATCTTCTTCATCACGTTCTGTTTTCCCACGCATTGCCACTAAGAGTAAGTCTTTGATTAGTTTTGAAGAAATTCTGCTGACGTTCGGGCATCGCTGTTGGATAAAATCTGAAGGTACCTTCCTACTATGCGCCAAATCTAGCTCGTCCTTTCCACATTGGATACCAAAAAGCAAGCGGATGTCACTGTTACAAAATGGCTGCCCACTTCCCCCGATGTGGAACTTCTCATCATTTGGATCATATGTCTAAATTATACGACACACGGTTGCATCACGCTTCCTGTACGCATTGGGATCCAATTTATGAACCCGAATTGCGTCAATCATTAGCCAAAATGGTGTTTTTTGTAGTTATTTTACGTGCCCTAAACTCAAGCTCCAATATAGTTTTGATAACACTGGCGACATTTAACTGATACATTAACGTAGATGGGTCCACGACATTTTTTTTAAAAGTCCTTGACTTAGTTTTACATTTCTTGATTGCCAAACAGGTCGACGTCTGCCTTGCTAAATGTAACCATTGACTTCTATCATTGTCATTGCGTCCCACACTTAGATGTTTTGCATTGCCTGGAACAACAATAACATAACCACATTACCAAACATGATCACAATACCACAAACACAACCACCAATATTGCTATAGTTAATTTGATCACATATAATAATTACCAACAAACTAACATCTAAAATCGAGAAATTCCATATGTGTTTTTCACAAACAATGGCTCTCACGCTAGCAGAACCAACGAGCGATATTATTTGCAACCAAATATTTGGAAAATATTGTATAGTTACCATTTCAATTCACACGCAATCAAATACGAAAACACATAACCCAAATGAACATATAATGACCATTACACGCAACCCATATACACATTACCGTTATACTGGCCAACTCAATACCACTACGCCCTACATCAACGTCCCACTAAAAATAAATATGAAAACACGTAACCCATAAGAATGTTTAATGGCTATTACACTTAACCCATATGTACCTTTTAGTCCCATGTAAAACAATAAAACACGCCAACTAAACGTTCATTCGTCGAACACGAAAACACAGAAACGACCCCATGCCATATCAACAAAAAAAACATCAACAAATAAATTATTCAAACCCATCCCCAACACAGGGAAACACATTCTATATAACTCGTAATACGTACTATACACATAACATTGTGCACACAAACCAATTGTTGGTCAACACAAAAAATAGCAACCATTAACAAAATTTCAATGCCCCAAAAACAAGGGTCCCCCCATCCACATTACCAAACCACCAAACAACAGGCCTACCACAACATAATAACATACACACAACAACACCCATGTTTGGATTACACAAAAAAATACCCAAACCTACATTACCACAAGACAACACAATAAAATTCAACATTCAGCACAATATACAAATATAAACTCCATACCCCAACTGACATCAACATACAGCGATGTTGATTACCAAAACAACATCATCCCAATGTACTGCACAAATACAGACAAGCAATCGCAAAGTATCAATCCCGCACCACGTATTTTCACTAAACCCTACGGGGTAAAAAAACCTTTTATGACATCGAAAACCCTAACAGCCCATACCTGGCGTCATGGTATCCAGCAAAGCCTCCGGCCACGGCGATGTGTATATGTCCTACCAATGTTGGAGCAATGGCCAAAATGGTGCTTACAACCAAACTCATGATCAACCTAACGTATTAGCAAAGAGAGTTCTAATCAACTGGTAAGTTTGGCAACTAGGGTTCACACAACGTACTCGAATGGTATTTTCAGTATTAACATCAATATTTCCAATTAAAAAACTCAATCTTACCAAATACGCGGCAGGAATCACTGAAACATCGGGATCCAATTCCAATCTCTTCCCTCTGCAACGTTAAGAATTTTATCACACACAACACTATAGCTCCTCATTGGGCTTTTCGGTAAATTGCACATTAACACCAACCCAGATTTACCCCCGATTGTTGAACCCCACGCGCCTTAAAACGTGGGTATTAATGTCTTTACACATGAAATAGAATCTATCAGTCCTTGAAAAAACCATCAGGACTACTAGTTTAACATTCCCAAATTAAAAATTTAATGGTGCTTTGCCCTATCTAATTAGAGTCCGGATCCTCTACCGCCTTATCCTGCGGTGGTCCTTGCGGCGTCCCAAAACGACGTCGTTTTGGGGCCAAATTTCAAAAAAAAAAAATACACAAAAACATAGAATCTGAATCAAAGAAGAGAAAGAGGGGAAGAAATCTGCTATAAGCAATCTTGTATCGAGCTATGAATTCATTGGAGATGCAAATAGATCTCACGAAGATGATTCGGATGCCTCTTCTTCTCTGATTTTCCCAATCAAATATCAATGGCAGAGCAACATCAAGAAGAAGAAGATGAAACAGAGGAGACACTCTTTTTCTGTGATCTTCCAATATACAGTGATGCCCAAGAAGAAGATCAAAGCTTGTCATCATCATCATTCTCATCCAATCAAGACGACTTCTTTGAGTTCTTCAGTGAAGATTGGAGCACTTTGAGCTCTTACCCAGTTCAAAACATCATTTTCTGTGGAAAACTCATTGCTTCTAAAGAACCAAACTCAGAAACAGAGCATACCCACAAGATCGAAACCAGTAAACAAGAAAAACCCAGAAAATATAGGCTTTTTCAATGGAATTCGAAGATGTTTAGAAGTTCTAAATCCACAAATCCAAAGATAAGATGATGTGTTTTTCTTTCCCTCTTTTCTCTTCTCTGATTCAGATTCTGTATTTTTGTGTTTTTGTGTGTTTTTTTTTTTAAATTTGACCCCAAAACAACGTCGTTTTATAGAGCCACAAGGACCACACAAGATAAAGCGACAGAGGATCCGGACTCATCTAATTAACCCAAAAAAAATAAAAAAATTCCAACCACACTAATTTATTTCCTACAATAAAAAATAAAAAACTACTAAAAAACCAAATTGCCAAACGGCCACTTGAGCCTGCCTCTTGTGTATGCTTCTGGCTCCAAAAGACCAGAAACCCTCCGTTTTATCTCTCTATCTCTCTATGCAACTGGGTCTTCAGTATTCACTGCCTGAAACTCTTCAAATCCGCATTCATCTACTTCTCTCTATGCTCAAATGATTTCTTGAAAGTTTAATCCGATAATGGGTTTCTTTGCTTGCAATATGCTCTCTCATTCCAACTCAATTCCTACACCTACCTTGGAAATCACAACAACCCATCACTACCCTTTTCACCAAACCTCATTCTTTCGAAAACCCACAAATCTCAGCTTCTCTAACTTCCGTTTTAGACCTCTATCAGTTGCCACAAACGTAGAAAACGCAGAGAAAGTTGAAATTGGGGAAGAAGAGAAAAAACCCAAGTTTAGGTGGGTTGAGATTGGCCCTCACATTACAGAAACTCAGAAACAGGCCATATCTAAACTACCCCCAAAGATGACTAAACGATGTAAAGCTCTCATGAAGCAGATTATTTGTTTCTCTCCTGAAAAGACCATTCTGTCTCAGTTGTTGGCTGCGTGGGTGAGGATTATGAGGCCCAATAGAGCTGATTGGCTTACGGTTCTCAAAGAATTGAGTTGTTCGGATCACCCAATGTTGTTTGAGGTATTAATAATATCCTTTTATTTTTATTTTTTTTAAGCTTTAAATTCACTGTTGATTTTGTTTTTGGCTTTTCGTAGTTCGTATCAAGATTCGAGAAGATTAATATCAGCAATTTTATTTGTGCCAAAGATTGTCTGCAATTTCAGATTGTCTTTAACTTGTCTGTCATTCTATTTTCTGGATTCTTCCTCATTGTTCCATTTCACACTGACCTCTCTCTCTCTCTCTCTCTCTCTCTCTCTCTCTCTCTATATATATATATATATCCCTCTTTAATGGTGTGTTTGGTTGGAGATTTGGGGAGGTATTTAGAAAGTTTGGGAATAGATGCGTGGAACTAGGTAAAATGTAGTATATTGTAGTCACATTTCATTACTTTTTCCCTTTCTCATTCCAAATTCCTTTCCAAATCCCTAACCAAACACAGCCTAAAGAAAGGCAGTGTTTTGTTCACTGAATGATGCTGGAGTGAAATGGTCATTCCTACTGAATACCCATTCCCATGCTTGGTTGGTTAAAAAGGAGGAGGAGCGTACATCAATGGAATCACCATCCACCAATTTAGGACAATGGTCATTCGATTAGGAGATCAAGGAATACCCATTCCATTCCTGTTAAAAATCATTTCAGGAACCAAACACTAGCTAAGAGCTCGGAGACATAACTTTTTTGCTTGATGGGTAGGATGGGGGTAGTAAGAAGCAGCTGTAGAGATATTTGTACTGCAGAATATAAAGTAACAGTAATATATCTTTCTTTCTATACTAGTATTCAAATTGGATGTTTCGACATAAATGGTAATATGTGGTTGTTGAAAACTCATGGGGTTCCTGTGTTATTGTGAATGGCTTGTGTTGCGGTTTAGTTAGTAGCATGCCTGAATGGTGAAATACTACTTGACACCTAGTGGTTGAGATAGCTTAATAAGCTTCATTAACATTATTATTTTTCTTCTTCCACAACATGCTCTGCCAATCTTCCTAATTGTAGCTCTCATGTTGTGCATATTGTTCATCGTTGCTTATCGAAAACATTTAATTTTAGATGATCCCAAATTTACTTTTAATCTCACATTTTTTACTCAGACAGGCTTATGACTTCTAGCTATTGGTGCTCCCATTTTTATCATAAGTGATTGCTATAACCCACATAACATAGTTTGGAGCTTTATTGTGGTATTTCTTTTGTTGGGGGAGGGGGAGGGGAGAATTGTCTCAAGAAGAATTTCTGTGGCTGAACTATTATATATACACTCTAATAGTCTCCGTAGAGGAAGGGCTCTCTATGCAAATGGAAATGAGAGAACATGGTGTACTCCCCTTTCACAGACCTTGTTCACCCTCACTAGTTTCCATTCTCATTGAAACATTGTTGATTTCAAAGGCAAACTCTAAGGATTCATTTACCGTTGACCGTTATGTTCTTTTACGACTTGACCTCTTTAAGAATCCATCCTTTTTTTACAACGCTATCCTGACCATTGCTGGGTACAGCGAAAACACGTTCTGAGAGTACATCTACCCAGGTAAAGAACCTATACTTAGGGTAGTAGTGGCAATAAGTTGATTGGTGTGGTTGTGGGTTTGGTAATTGGTGCTGTTTGTGCAGTATTCACTGTTGGGGTTGGAGCATTCTATGTTTACAGGGCTAGACAAAAATATTCCTGTAGGGTGCATAGTCCAAATGCAATGGTGATTCATCCTCACCTTTCAGGTTTGGACCATGATGCTGTTAAGAAACTGCTGCTGGTTCCGGTGTTAATGGTGGGGCAAAGAGTGAGACATACAGTCATGGCGGTAATGCTGTAGTGGACCTAGTGCTATTCTTGTTGTCGAAGCCGGAAGCATGGTAATATCCATTCCAGTTTTGAAGGATGTCACTAACAATTTTAGGGAAGAAAACACATAGGTAAGAGATGTATTTGGAACTGTTGAAGTATGAGACCTCTGTTCTTACCAAGGTTCGACATAGGCTTTTGGTTGCTCTTCTGTTTATCTTTTTGGTTCGGTCCTTTTATTTTCTCCCCAAAATACCGTTGCTTCCGTCATTAATTTTGGATGGTGTTGACTTAGGAACCTTTTAAACACACATTTTAACCATTGGGTATTAAATTGACACAATTGGAAGATTGAAGACCAAAATGCCCCTAAGCGCATACTTTGGGGTTTTTTTGAAGACCGAAGGGCCACTACACAGTTTGGGAGCCGTTAGTATAATTAATAATTTTTAATGCTATGTAAAATACTTTCAACGTGGCAAACCACTGAACAACTCATTGAGGCCAAACTTTTGAATCGATCAATCTGAGATTCCCTCAACATGCTCTCACCAAGTAACACTTGGCCCAGTCCATATTTGCTGCACCTGTGCAAGGAGATCGAGATTCATTCAATCCACTCAAGAACTTGTGATTGCTAAGATGAAATTGGTTCCATGACTGCAAAGCATCAAAGCTGATTCACTCAGTTGATTACCCAAGCGTAGATAGCCTGTGATTGATAGAAGGAGTATATGCAAGTAGACTGCTTATGCCTTTGACTTTCCTTTCAATTAGAGGATACAATTAGAAACAATGTTTCAATTATCAGTTAGCTACTATGTTCTCCTCAGACCATCTTCCAGTTTGGTGTACCTTGAATTGGTCTTAAGCAATGGCTTTATTGCTAATGATTATAAATGGGTCCTACTTGTCTTTTGAGGTATTATGATGGTCCCATTTAAGGACTACTTGTGCTTTTGCATGAACTTTGTTGGATGGAAATTTGAAGTTGCCATTCTTCTGTTTTACATGCTCAGTTCTTTCAACTTCATTGAGCACATGCATATTGCATCTTCAGCGATCTATGAACTCTGCTTAATAATTGACAGTTATTAGGAAGATTGGTTTTGTTTTGGAGTAAAAGTTTAGGTGCTAGTGATATCCTGCGAATTATGCATAAGCATATGTAATTTTGACTTATATACCTTTAGCAACAATATTTGTCTCTGGGCAAAAAAATTGAGGAAGATAGTGCAAAATGACCTACAAGAGCATCATTCTTTTACAAAAACAATTGTCAATACAGTGTTCTAAGAGGGGTGATTGGGTACATATGCAACCTATGGCTTTTTTGCTTGAATTGGCTGCCCTTGGACTTAAACCTGTATTGTCAAACTTTACTGTTGACCTTTTATAGTTGTACGAAGCAATGACCCCTACATAGAACATTTCTTTCAGTAGTGTCTTTTGATTAATTTTGGCATTGTTTCCAAGTTTCATTGCTCATTGCTTTTCTCTTAGGTATCAGAACTTGCACTCCTAGAAGAATCATTTGAAGCCAATGTTCGTGACTATACCAAGATAATTCATGGCTATGCAAAACAAAACAGACTGCAAGATGCTGAAAAGATCCTATTGGCCATGAAGAGAAGAGGCTTCCTGTGCGATCAAGTGACCCTGACCGCTTTAATTCACATGTATAGCAGGGCAGGAAATCTTAAACAGGCAGAAAATACATTTGAGGAGATGAAGCTACTTGGTGTGCCACTCGATAAGAGATCATACGGGGCAATGATCATGACTTACATTAGAGCTGGGATGCTTGATCAGGGAGGGAGTTTACTTAGAGAAATGGAAGACCAAGAAACATATGCCGGAAGAGAAGTTTACAAAGCCTTGTTGAGAGCATATTCCATGATCGGTGATAGTGAAGGAGCTCAAAGGGTGTTCAATGCAATTCAATTTGCGGGCATCATTCCCGATGCCAAGCTGTGCGGTCTCCTCATAAATGCATATGTAGTGGCGGGTCATAGTCACAAGGCTTGTATCGCGTTTGAAAATTTGAGAGGAGCTGGTCTTGAACCCAATGATAAATGTGTGGCTCTGATTTTGGCTGCTTGTGAAAAGGACAACAAGCTTAACAAGGCACTGGGTTTTCTCATAGATTTGGAGAGAGATGGTATCATGGTTGGAAAAGAAGCTTCAGAAGTACTAGTTGGGTGGTTTCGAAGGTTGGGGGTAGTGGAAGAAGTCAATCTTGTGTTGAAAGAATATGCCTTGAAGCAAGTCAACTGTAAAGGACGTGCTTTTTAGTTCAGCTTCAAGCTTTCTTTGCTTGGTGTCTGCTTGGGAAACATGCTCAATCGCCTGCCTCCATAACTTCCCTTTGTTGGAGCATTATAGGTGCGTAATTCTGTCTCTCTCCCTCTCCAATTACATGGTTGGCAGTGGCGGACTATGGGCCTGTTCAGTGCAGCTTCTAGTAAGCTGAAAGCTGATAATTATAGAGCAGAAGTTAAAAACATCTCAGCCCATGCTTCCTAATAATTAGCTTTTCTCAACTTATTTAAGTTATTTCTATCTCATAGGATGTAAGTATAATCTGGATCAAACACAAATTTCTAAGATAAAAAGCTATAAATAGCTCCATAAGTTGTACCAAACAGCTCCATAGAGTGTGGGTAAGTGTCTAATTCATCTAATTCTAATGGCAATGACACCATGACACGTCTACATTTCATATTTCTAAAGAACTTTCATTTTGTAAGGGCAAAATTTTGTTTACAAATTAAGATATAACATTTTATGTATAAAATGACATCCTATGCATAGTTATATTATAAACTTGACTACGTATACATACTTGTTGGGTGCATTTTTTGCTAAGCATATCAGACACATTTCCCATACACCCTTATCCACGTGTCAAGTGTCTAATACGAGTACTTTACAAATTAGAAAAGTCTATATAAAATAGGTGGTGGAGAGTAATATCAAACACATTGATCGTTTTGCTTATCTGATTGCATTTTGCTCTTTGGTTCAGGTCTCTTGGTTAATCTCATTTTTGATACCTCCCATGTCTTGAGTGGAGTGTTAAGTGTTGCTTGCAACTATGAAACTTGTTGAAATGTGGCTTGACCTGCATGTACTTCACTAAATTGAGGTATGCCTTTATATTGTTACCTGTAACTCTAAGTTGTTGCGTGTCCTGATCTGTTGATTCTGTGGCAAAAGCCATTGAGAAATTTTCTGCGTCCACTACCAGAAAATAGTACATCTTGTAACTAGTGTCTTTTGTGGTGTTTCAGGGATGCAAGCTGCTACCAGCATATTGAAAACCGGCAAAACAGGCAAAAGAACAATGATGAGCTATGGTAAATTAAACTTGTTTTCCTGCTTCCTGGGTAATGCCAATGCCGCCTTCTCAGACATTTGTTTAGAGTATTTTTCTCCTTCCAATAGATAGTTATGCAGATATTGTATCCATGAGTTTAACGGGCTTTAGGAAATCTCTCTCTCTCTCTCTCTCTCTCTCTCTTGTAGCTAAGTTGTACTAACTTACATTGAACTGACCAATCCAAGTCCTTGCTTAATTGTTTCTGGATATGTGCTTGTGTTCAATCTGATATTATACCAGAATAAAAAAACCAATAATTGGTTTGTTCCATTTCTTCAACGAGTCTTGAGCCTTCATAGTCTGTGGACTAGTGGTAGCATGATCCAAAAGTCCTAGAAGATTTGGAACCTCTGCTTGTAATGCAGTTTGTACCTACCTCAGTACCAAGTCCCCGAGCCAGATTGTTAACACCCATATTCTATTTTGTGCACTTATATGAGTATTTTGTGTATTTTTCTTCAATACATTTTAAAACTCTTTTTTTTTTCTCATTTTTTTTTTCTCCTGAGTTTGGCTCGATAAGCCTATATGCATCATGCGGTTCGTGATCAGCTCAAGTTGAAACTCATTTGAAATTAGTTTTGAAATATAAACAAATCAAACTTGAATGCACTTTTTAAACTTGTTAAGTTTTTCTTGAGCGATTTCCTATTTGACTCAAACTTGAACAATCCACTGTTAGGTTCGAATTGACTCGTTTATAGCTCGATCCTACTTTGATGACTGGCATATATACACACATTACGTATATTCATCATCAACCGTGTAAAAATCCATGAGAATGTAAAATCTCATGATAATTTAGATCCACCAAATGAACATAGATCTAACTTTGAAATAAGTAAACAAAATGAATGAAATATGATATGCCCAGCAAGATGTATATAAACTAACATTGAATTTCATTAGTGTTCGTAAATAAACAAAGAAAGGTAGGGAAAAAAAAAAAGGTACGAAAATTGCTTTGCCCATTAAAAAAGGAGATTAAACTCTGGATTCGGGTCCCCACCCATCATGGATCCCGGGTCAAGTACCAAGTTAATTGGGTCAGTCTCACTTGGAGTGTGGTGGCAAAGGTGAAGCCTCGGAGCATGGCACCGGTGGAGACCCGTACCTATGTAGAAGTTCTCGTGCCAGCAATTGGAGGTCGCTGCTGCCAATGCCGCCTCTGGCTGGTGGTGGAATGTCGGTCAGAGCTCCGGTGGCTCCAAATTGTCGCGGGTCGATTTGGCAATGCTGCATTGCCCACGAAGATTGTGCCATTGGATCAAAGAGTGATGAGAAGTCATTAGCGGCAGACATGGAGGCTGCTGATGGGAGGTCCGATATTGAGAGTGGCGGCGGCATTGGGAGAGGTTGAGGCGGCGGAGGTGGTGGAGTTGGAAGCTCTAGTGTTGCAAGGTGGGCTTGTAAATATGTAAGCTCTGCTTGTAAATTCACCACCTGTAACATGTAAAATAGTCACTCACATTGTTATGATTGTAAATTTATGGGCTATTTCTGTAGTTTGAGCTCATGATGCTTAGATGACAATGAAGCACTTTATTGCTGCGTCAAGTCTCGTCGTCATAAAAAAAAATTAAATAATAAGTAAAAGTAAAAATAAAAATAAAGTAAAATATATTAAGTTCATTTAAGTGGAATTGAAGTTAATAAATTCATGTGAGATTCATCATTGTTTGTCTAGTAAATAAAAAAATGTCATAAGAAAAGATAGCAGTTATACTGATTTTGAAGAGAGAGAGAGAGAGAGAGAGAAAAAAAAGAGAGAGAGAGAGAGAGAGTAACAATCTCGGTAGCCAAACAAGTGGCTAAGATTCCCCCTCCCCAAAAAAAGAAAGAGATGGCTCCGTTTGGAAAGATAGGTTGTGGGCTTTTTTGGCTATTTTAGCCATAAAAGACAAAATAGGCTATTTTAGTCACAACAAATAAAATATCACATCTAACTCATAATCATTACACTCTTCTCTCACAAAAAAAATTAAAAAAGTCAAAAAGTCCTTCCCAAACCAAGCTTTTTAGCCCAGGCTAAAATAGCCAAAAAAGCCAAAAATTCAAAAAGCCAACCCACTTCCCAAACCAACCTAAATGCATAAAAGATTTTAACAAAATAAGATATAGATGTGAGACAAAACGTGAGCCTCATATGTGGACCTTTGTTTCATATTAGTGTTTTGTTTTGTAAATTTTTTTTCTGTTCATAGCACAAAACTGAAAAAAAAAAAAAAAAAAAAAAAAAAAAGAAGAAGAAGAAGAAGAAGAAGAAGAAGAAAGTGATCAATTACACTTAGGGACGGAATCAAAATTTCATCATCACGAAGGGCCAAAACATGAAGAAAAAATTTGCACCACATACACAAGTCTACATGTATGTACAATATGATTTGTAAGTTACATATATACACATAAAAAAATTCAAATACCATGGAAGCAATTTCTGATTGGACAAAGAAGCTTTTTTGGTATAAAATAAAATAAAAAGAGAATGTAAGGTGGGAGAAGAATGATAATATACTTTAGAGATCATTTTATGTATAAAATGATATATACATTAAGTATTGAGGCAAATAGTATCCTCCACAAAAGAAAACAGATCTATAGATATCACAGAGTAAGGAGTGATTTGAAATGTTCTAAATAAGTACACTTTTTAATTTTTTATAAAAAAATATATAAAAAAATAGAGAAAGTTGGTAGAAAAGTAAAGAGAATATGTTGATTGATGTGACCCAAATAAGTGTATGTATGCAAAAAAATATATTTTTTTAGTGCATGTCAAACAAGTACTAAATAATATTACATTTTACGTGTATATATATGTAACTGTATGTACTATATATAAAATATATATATATGGGAAAAGTTAGGGATCATGAAAATTTTATCATGAAAATGATCATGAAAAATTTATGATTCTTGGATTACCTTGATTAGTGTGTGGTGTTTTATTCTAAGTGTAATTCAAAGGTCACAAAACTTTCATAATACCTAACATTGCTGTATATATATATGCAGTTATATTTTTCTTTTCTTAATTTGTGTATGTACACAATGTATCAAATAAAAATTTTGCACTAGCTTAAACTAAAATGAAATTTCATATGACTATCTATTTTAGGGCTTTGGTCCAATTAATCTCTCGATGTATGCAGCCTATGTTCCACATATACTATACTTATCAAGCCAAAGTTTTGAAATAGTTTCAAATAGAATTGAAAAATGAAATATTTAACTATTAGATCATATCTTAAAGTTCGAACTCATAACTTTTTATATGAAAATCATAAATGCTAACTAACTAAATTAGCTCAGTTTCAACAAACTATTTATATGCTATGACATTAAAATTGCAAAATCCTATACAAATATATATATATACTATTATATAAAATGTACAACTTAAATTATGATACTTTTTTAACTTCACACTCATTGAGTGTACACACTATGTAGTGCGCTCACACTATGGTTTCAAATAGTATCGATTAATATATCAGTAAATATCATATTATTTAAAATATTAACTCACACACCCCCATATATATATATATATATAAACTTATATACACCAATTTTAATTCATTTTAACCATAGTAGTAGTTTAAGAATTTTCAAGATATCAGACTAAACACTAAAATAAAATTCTATTCTATTGTATTGTATCCATTAAAATTTGAAACCTTCAACAATAAAAATAGGGTGGCGCTAATAGTTCTCACATTTTTTTTTCTAAGGACTCCACATTTCTTTAAATGTCCACTGGTAAAATGTAAACATTGATAAAATTTCTAAGGAACTCCCCCACACAATACCAAAACTATCCCTCCTCTTTCATCAATCTGTCAATCTGTATTGTGGCTGGTTGGTTTTGGGTGTAATTTGTATTAGGTGTGGTGATCTTATACTTGGGTGAGGTTGGTTTTGATTTTGTGGTTGGTTTCTCACCGACTTTTGATATTGTGTTAGCATATGATTGGGTGATCTTTTTGATGTCAACCTAGTTGGGATCGATTTGTTCGCTATGATGCTTGTTACACTCATCCACCTTTTTCCTTTATTAATGTATTTATCTTCTCTTTCATCAATAAATTTCTCCTTTCTTTTACTGATCAAAAAAACAAAAGCTATCCCTCTAAAATATTACACATCCACCGATATGGACACTCATTAAAATATAACCTAACAGATTCACACCCGTCCTCCCCAAACCCACGAAGGCGACAATGCCGGCGGAGCGCCACCGGGCCATGCAGGTGGCCTTGGAATCTACGTTCTTACTGTTACAGCATCCCATTTTCACTCTATTTTATGCACAGAAACAAAGAGAGACTAAGCCATTGGTTTCGTAGAATTTTCTCAGATAAATTCAAGTCTCTATTTGGGATTCTAAGCCAATGAGGAAATATATAAAAATATGTTAAGTATTATGCTAAGTTTTATTTTATTTTTTTGTCAATTATAATTGAACTACTTTTTCAAAAAACTTACCAATACACTTTGAGACTCCTCCGCGCTATGTCGATCGTGCTTCATTACCCAATTTTCTTAATCAGTTTCGTTTAGCATTGTGGTTCTAAGAATGATAGACCATGTGCGTTGGGTTTTCGAAGGTGAGTGCTCAATTTGGTTTTGTCAGGTTCCGCGTTCAATTTTGAATTTTGTGAGGGTGGATATTTCATTTTAATTTTTGTTTATTATAATAATTTTAATTGAGATTATAATTATCATTAAAAAAATATCAATAAGCAGGTTGTTACACCCTAAAAATATTTTAAGAGTTTTTTAATATGTTTTAAACAGCTCATTAAATAGGTGCACTTATTTAGTTTCATCACGTCTCTATTTTTTTTACATTTTTTTATAAAAAAATTAAAAAATACATTTATTTAAATTATTTTAAATAATTTCTAAATCATTTTTGTTTAATCATTATACAGCGAGATTCATAATTAAAATATATTTTAAGCAATGTACTATAAGTATTAAAGTTTTTATAAATATTTTTATATGCATAAATTCTGTCATGGTGACATTGTTACTAGTCTATGTGAAGTGACCCTTCACCTTACATAAACAATGATAGAAGTAAAGGGATGAACAGACCGACCATCTCCTTAATAGCAGCCAACATTCATTGAGATAGTTTTTGCACAGAAAGTGGGGCAGCACAGTCCTTCTTTGTGGTAAACGCCGACAAATGATTAAGTTAATCAATCAATCACCGCTTCTAGATTTCAGCATTGTCTATGTTTATATATATACTATAGCACCCAATGGTCCACACTTTCTTGTTCAGCTTTCTTATTGATGATTGTGGTATTTCCCATCTCTCTCGTTCGGAGTGGATTGGTTTTTTGATTTTTTTAATTATTTTAATTTGGAGTTAAAAAGTTTGATTTGAGAAGGATTTTTAATTTTTTTGATTTTTTTGATTTTTTTGTGAGAGAAAGAATGTAATGATTATGTGTTGGATGTGATGTTTTGTCTTATTGAACTAAAAAATTTATTTTATTTTTTGTGACTATTTTAGCCAAAAAAACCCAAAAAACCTCTTCCCAAACAGAGGCAATCTTAAAATAAAATCACATGCATTAGGTTGAATTTGAAATTTTTAGAGATTTTTTTTTTATGAATATCTTTAATATTTTTATTTTTTTATTTTACTTTTTTAAATCACTTTATTTAGATATACTTAAAAAATATATAATTTATGAAAAATCTTTAAAAAAAATTATTGAATACAAAAAAATAAATAAATAAATAAAACAACATTTTATAACAATGCATAAATCAAATTAATATAAAAAACAATGGTCCACACTTTTTTGTGTGCTTTTTAAATATGGTACTTTACCTATAACTTAAAATAAAACATTAATATTATGTACTTAAAAACAACATTTTAAAAATTATTTCCAAAAGATATAAAATTATGTGGATCATATTTATTTTGGATGTGATTTATACCTCCTCCCAAAATATTCTACCCCTTATATTTCATTTTTGGAATACTTTTCAAGGTACATAACTTTTGCCAAAACAAAAAACAAAGATCTCTCCAATTCAATCCACTTGGGTTTGTGAGGTCTACCATAGGTGGCACTTTGATAATTTGATTTATTTATTTTTAGATCCTTGTGTGTAAATCATTCATAAAAAAATTAGATTAACTCGATAATTGTAACTACATAATTTTATCATATTTACTTTTTAAAAAATAGACAAATGTAATAAAATTATGTTATTACAATTATTGAATCAATTTGATTTTTTCATTATCGATTTACACACAAAAAATTATAAAATAAATTATTTAGATCATCAAAATGAGACTAATAATAAACTCCCTAAGGTCTCTTTTGAGAAGGCAAAAAAAAACCAACTTATTGACTTATTTTAGCTAGATCACCTCTCTATTTTTTTATAAATTTTTTCATAATAAGCAAATAAACAAAAAATAAAATCCACTTTCCAAAATAGGCCCAAATCCAATGGTACCATACTGAACTTTTTTTTTTCCTTCTAACTGGGACCCAATTAACTCCTTAAAAAAAAAAATCTTCTAAACATGCATGCACACAAATTAATAAGACGAAGAAATAAGTAGTTTGATTCTTGAATTTGACTCAACAATAATGAAGCCGTGATCAAACCTGATTTTTTTTTTTTTTGTTTTTTTGAACAATTGATCAAACTTGATTTGAGAATGCACTTTTGTCAACTTGGAAGGGTTTTTTCCACTAACATTGCTTCTACAAATTAAATTACGTTTGTTTAAAAAAAAAAAACAAAAACAAAGACAATAATACTTATATTATATATGTTTATGCATCTTTTCATGTCCTGATGATGATACCCTCCTAACCGTTTTGACTGTGATGATAAGATTTTTCTTCCTCCTGTAGAGATGAGATTACAATAATCTCATGACTTGACTTGTCCATATATATAATATATAGGTATATATATACAGACTAGTTTTAATATTTTCACACAAATGTAAAGTGGGCTTCAGTCATTTATATGTACATACAAACAAATATATCATACATTCACATTAGAGGTGGGTTTTATTGAGAGGTAATTTGATAAAAGAGAAAAATTATTTAACAATTTTGAGCAGTTTGACGAATGAAAAAAAAATTATTCAGCATTTATTGAATGTAATTATTATTGTACAAAGTATTTTTTTTTTTAAACTGACAATGTTCACACTAAATGAATCGTATGCTTTATATAATAAAATATATGTATTTTTTGAAAAATATAGTTTTTAGAGTAATACTATACATAATTTTCTTATTTTAGTTTTCTAACTACTTGACTGAAAAGACAATGAGATCTATATCAATCAATATTGCTGTGATGACTCATTACATTGTGACTTGAAGTTTTTTTTAAAAAAAATTAAATCGTTTTATGTATCGTGTTTCTTTTTTATTTTATTTTTTTACCTTCTTATTAGCCAAACAAATAAATACTTACCAAGCAAAAAAAAAGGGGAAAACCAATAATAGAATACATGAAAAAATGACTACATTTTCACAAATATATATATATATATATAAATCTTTTAAAAATTCACAAAACCCACGAGCCCCATTAATTAATTAAAGGCCAAACTTCAATGGTTTGGGTCATGTGTGATTTACCCTCCTAATAGTTAGAAATAACTATATAACCCCTATGTGGTTTGTGAACTGAAGTGTACTGTTAAATACTACATTTTGTCCAACTTAACAGTAAGTGAGAAACACGTGACAAAGATAAGAGGATTATATGCTCATTTTCAAATTTTAACAAGGTAAATCGCATATAAAATAAAGCACAGGAAGTTAAAGTACACTTTATATTCCAAATAAATGATGAAAATATAAGAGTATTTTAGTCTTTTTCATTATCTTTAAGGAGCTTAACGGTATACTTCAGTCTGCAAACCACAACGGAATTATATGGTCATTTTCAAATGTTAAAAAGTAAACTGCACATGATTCAAATCATAGATAGTCAAACTGAAGTTTGCCCTTAATTAAATGTACACAAGAATTATTAACTTTAGAGAATATATGGATTGATGATTATGTGTACCTGTTGTTGGAGGGCAAAGATGTGGGCAACACAGCCGTAGACGGGGTCTCTCAGGCGAGCCTGCGCCTCATAACAAATTGTCACCACCGCGTCGGGCCGCCTGTGCACCGGAATGTGCAGAAGCAATTTCGACACATTGCTCGCTCCGAACACCTTATGCACAGCCGCAAAATGCGCCGCTCCTTTTTCTTTTTTTTTAATAGGCAAAAAAAGAAAAAGAAAATATTAACATTTTATTATAATAAAACATTGCAAAGATGGCGAAAAAGAAAAATGGGCTGCACTTAGTTTTTGGATCGACCAAAAAAAGAAAGTACTAACATTTTATTAATGAAAATATATCATTACGAAAGGGGAAAAAATGGGTTGCTCTTCCTTTTTGTTTTTTTGATCATCGAAAAATAAAGTACTAACATTTTCTTAATGAAAATAAATCATTACAAAGAGGGTGAAAAGAAAAATGAATTGCACTTCTTTTTTATCCACAAAAAATACTAACATTTTATTAATGAAAATAAATCATTACAAAGTGGGAAAAAATTAGTTGCCTTTTTTTTTTTTTATCACCCAAAAGAAAGTATTAAGGAAAAGAAAACATTGGAAGAAAAACGAGTTGCCCTTTTCTTTGATCACCAAAAAATATATATACTAACATTTTATTAATGAAAATGAAATGTTAGGAAGAGGGAAAAAATGGGCTACCCTTTTTTTTTGATCGCCCAAAAAAAGAAAGTACTAATTTTTTATTAATGAAAACAAAACGTTATGAATAAGATAAGGGAAAAAATGGAATCAAGATCCTCTCCTTGGTCTCTCTCATTGACTCCCTACTTGTTGAGCCATTGGGTCCACTTTTGGGCCAAAAAATTGTTTATATTTTAATATTTGTTGAGTATATTATATCTGTAAAAAATCATGTTGATCGAATATTAGAAACTACGTGTTCGAATCATCGAACTAAAAATCATTTTTTTAAAAAAATTTAATAAATAGTTTTCCGAACACGTACTTTCTGATATCCGATCAACTTGATTTTTTACAAGTATGATATACTCAACAAATTTTAAAATCTGAATAGTTCGAATTATCAAAATTAGACACAAAAGTGAGCCCAATGCTCTAAGTAGGAAGTTAAGGAGAGAGACCAAAGAGAGGATTTTGATTTGAAAAGATGGGCTGCCCCTTCTTCTGATCCAAAAAAAAAAAAAAGAGTAATATTTTATTAATGACAATAAAACATTATGATTACGAAGAGGGCAAAGAAAAATGGGATAAACCTTGTTCGGAATCGAAATACGGCGCGAATATGCACCCGGCAACGCATTTTCTCCTCAAGAACTTGCAGGCGCCACATGGCCCGGCACCACCACCACCACCACCGCTTCCGCCACTTCCACCGCTTCCGCTGGTAGTTCCGCCACCAGAGCCGCTGCTGCTAGGGTTTGCGGTTGCACTCATTTTGTTGGGAAATTGGGTTTGTTGGTTTTGGACATCACATAATTAGGGTTTGTTTGTGGGGGTTCTTGAAGAGGAAAGAGAGAGAGAGAGAGAGAGAAGATGGGGTTCTAGGGTTTGGTGGGGGGTTGTTTTGTTTTGGGGTTTAAACACTAAATGAAGTCTTTAAAGCCACGCGATGAAGCAAACTCTCTCTCTCACACACACAGTGTTAGCTGCTTGCGTGAAGCAAACATGCGATAAGCCAAGTACTTCCACTTTTTTTTTTCTTTAATTTTTATCTTCCTTCATCTCGTGAATTTGGCTCACAGCACCTTTCTTTCTCTCTCTCTGTTATATATATCGATATGAGACCGTATTAACTGATATATATATCGATGGATATTAGTTTCGAAAATCTAAAATCTCGATATAATATAGAAAGTTGGGTTGGGATATATATTGAGATGAAGAAGAATGGGATTGAATGAGTTGAAACGTGTCATTGGGGCTCTCTATGTTTGCCTCTGCGTGTTTTAAGCTGCGTAGAGGGCAAAAGACGCCAACTCTCTCTCTCTCTCCCTCTCTCATACACAGTTGAAAATGAGTCGGCTCTTTCTTTTGTTTAGATAAATAGCCAAGGAGAGAACGGCTGCACTTTTGTATGTTTGTTTCAAAAAGACATTATTGCCCACAAACCAGATTTAGACTCTTATTTATTTATTTATTTATTAAGAAACTAGGAACTTTCATTAGATTATTTATAATGGGTTTGAATTATAAATTTGGGTAGAGATTTGAGAAGAAAAAAAAGAAAACAAAATAAAATGTGAATAAAATATAATTATATTTTCCTTACATATCATATACATTTTTTCTTTTTTAAATTTCTACTCAAATTCATGATTTAAACATAGTCTTAACTTCTCAGCTTTCGAGTTCAGTGTGTTTATATTTTTATTTTTTTAAATATGAAAACCTAAAGGTCTGTTTGGTAACGTTTACGTTCTCAGTTTATATTTACAAAAATTTTATAAATTAGTTTTTGTTTATTTTTTGTTTATTTTTAGAAAAACATAAACTACAAACGCGTTTGGTAATTGACAAAATGTTTAAAAAAAATTTAAAATATAAAAAAGAGTGAGAAATGGCAAGAGGTGGCAGAAGACGGTGGTGGAAAGTTGTGACGGTGGGTGGTGGGTAGCGGGTAGTGGTGGGTGGTAGCGAGTGGGTGGTGGTAGTGGTGGTGGTGGTGGTGACGAGTGGTGGCAGGTGGGAGACGGATGGCGGGTGCCGGTGGGTGGTGGCGGGTGGTGATGGTGGGTGGTGGTGGTGGTGGGTGGCAGGTGTCGGTGGGTGGTGGCAGGTGGTGATAGTGGGTGGGTGGGTGGGCGACGGTGGCAGGTGGTGGTGGCGGGTGGTGGTGGTGATGGCAGGTGGGTGGCGGATAGTGAGTGGTGGTGGTGGTGGTGGTGGTGGTGGTGGGTGGGTGGGTAACGGTGACGGTGGCGGGTGGTAGGTGGTAGCGAGTGGGTGGTAGTGGTGATGGGTGGTGGGTAGTGGTGGGTGGTGGTGGTGGTGGTGGTGGTGGTGGGTGGTGGTGGTAGCGGGTGGGTGGCAGGTGGTTGGTGGTGGCGGGTGATGGATGGTGGTGAGTGGTGAGTGGTGGTGGGTGGTGAGTGGTGGTGGCAGGTAGGTGGCGGGTGGTGGTGGTGAGCGGTGGATGGTAGTGGCGGGTGGTGGGTGGTGGCGGGTGGATGGCAGGTGGATGGTGGGTGGTGGTGGTGGTGGCGGCGGTGGTGGCAAGAGGTGGATGGCAGGTGGCTGGTGGGTGGCAGGTGGCTGGTGGTGGTGGCGGGTAATGGGTGGTGGTGGCTGGTGGATGGTGAGAGGTGGTGGTAGGTGGTGGTGGGGGGTGGGTGGTGGTGGCGGAAGACGGTGGTGGAAAATGGTGGTGGGTGGTGACTAGTGTTGTGTAGTAAAAAAAAAAAAAAAAAACTCAAAACTCAAAACAGAAACACATTTTTTGAGTTTACATTTTTTGGCCAAATTTATAGACTGAAACCACTGATTTATAAATCAAAAATTTAGAGAACAAGTTTTTATTTGAATTTTTAAAATTTTTGTAAATATAAATAGAAAACTGAAAACGTAAGTGTTACCAAACGGCACCTAAGAGGTTGGCCAAACAGTAAAGATCCAAGTATAAGATCCAAAATTTCGATTTCAAGTCATCTTAGGAGCCATTGGATGTTTACCTTGTTGTTAACTTCAACACATTGAGATTAGTCGAGATGTATATAAGGTGGTCCACACCTAGTTATCCAAAAAAAAAAAAAGGTTTTAAATATGAAAAATGTTATGTGCTTAGAATATATATATAGTTTGAAAATTAAGCCCAATATATCTAAGTTATATCTAGAATGAATGTGATCATTTGATGCAGAGTAATTTTTACAAGTACGTTCCACAATTGTTAAAATATAGGCTTATACGTATTGAATTTTTATAATTTCTAATATCGAGACAACTCGGTATACAGGTTAGGTTGAAAATTATATGTTGATTTTTTATACATATTGGTTCTAGCCAATTTAAAGCCACTATAAAACTTCTTCTTCTTCTTCTTCTTTATTTTATTTTTTTAATGTCATTGATGATTTTAAAAAATTCACATTTGTGACAGTTAATTCTTCATACATAACATCCGATGCTCCTAATATCATTACACCACGACCAATAACAATCTTTTCCCCATATCGTTATTTAAACCATGATTTGTAAAATTGAAAAGAATTTCACACAGAGAGAGAGAGAGATATGTGGCAATTTGTCACGACCCAAACCCGCCCCTATGGGTTTAGCACCGTAATCGGCCAGTACTCCGTGATTACCGAAAGTCTGCTTAACAGTAGAACAGTAAAACAGAGTACAGGGGCTGGCGGAAGCCAAAACAACAACTAAATAATGTCCAATGAGCTGTGACAGTCTGTATACAAAAAGACTTTTCATACATATATACAATCAGTGCAAAACAGTATGTACCACATTTACAATCATTCAGGACAGGGACTTAATCCCGGCTAAAACAGTACAGTACAGTGCTATCAATCTATACAGTATTACAAAACAGATACAGAGACAGACGGGGAAAATTTAAACACCCCTAAGCCATAGCTTGGCAGGCTCGGAACCTCGCAGTGAGGCACAGTAGTTGGCTTGACAAAAAGGAGAAGTCTACCCCACACTCCTAGCTCCGATCTGGTGCCTGAACACCTACATATATATATAAACAGTGAGTTAAAACCCAGTGAATAACATAATGCGTAAAGAGGTTAAGAATGAATGTCCTTACAATAATGAAAATAGTTCATTGATTCAGTATATCAGTCATTCAGTCATAACAGTCATATGTGGTACATCCATTAGCGTAGCAGTATAGTAAATAGTAGGTCTCAACGACCGAACAGTAAATGATGGCCATCATAACAGTAAACAGTAATGGTTCCAACATGGGAACCGACAGAGATCTCTGTAACAGTAACAGTAAACAGTAGTTGCTAAGGATGCCACAATACAGTTCAGAATATAGGACATACATTTATTCAATTAACAGTATCAATTCAGAAAGCAGTACAGTTTGATTGTTCAGAAGATAATCATTTTTTAACATATCTTTACACAGTTGTTACTCACAGAGTTCTGGGCTATAAGCAGTTAGAGCGCGTCTCCGAAAGCCAACCTTAAACAGTGACAGGACGAACACACACTAAGTTTCACAGTTGGGAAAAATAATAACTTAATCCCTAATTTACCTTGGTGTGGTTCTACATCTATACCCTCATTAAGATGTCTTAGACTAGGCCTAAGAATGCCTAGAATGAAATGAGGATGCAAAGATGCACTTAGAAAACATTTTCAGAATTTCCAGAAAATTAGAGTCCCGCTCGAGCGCCGGTTTCCCCGCTCGAGCGGATATGCAGACAAAGGTTCCCCGCTCGAGCGGACTGTAAAATATGGCAAAAGTACTGGATGCTCGAATTTCACGCTCGACGGGCGCTCGACCGCCGCTCGAGCCTGTGACACAAGCCTCCGCTCGAGCGGACTGTAAAACCATGCAAGATGCTGGGAGCCCGTATTCCCTGCTCGAGCACAACTTCCCCCGCTCGAGCGAGAGTCAAAAATCTGGAAAATCCAGATTGCATGTTCAAGCTCAAAACCAAGTTTTAAAGCATAATTTTCGATCCTCTTGGGCTAATTTTCCAGAAAACACTAGTAAACACATGGAATAATATGATTCAAAGCTCAATTTAAGAAATCAAAGCCCAAGGGTGTTTCAATTAACTCCAATTTCAAATCAATTTTCATGAACATGCTACAAACATGACATGCATGAGTTTAACTCAATTCAAAGCTTCAATTTCATGCTCTAATGAGTCTATATCTTAAAAAATATGGTGCATTCATGGTTCTTAACATTAACATGGACATGCATGTGAAAATTTAAGAAGAACAACCTCAAAGATGAGAGATATGTACATGCATGCAAGATTAGAGCTACAATTCATCATGCTAGAACCAATTCATGACTTAGCTCTTCAATTTGGCATAAAATATGCAAGAATCAACTTAAAGACACAATTAAGAGGTTGAATTCCTTACCTAGATCTTCAATTGCAAGTGTAGAAGTTCAATTAGGCAAATCTCCTACAAATTCTTCAAGTCTAACAAGCCAATTCTCTAGATGGAACTCAATTTCTCTCCTTCTCCCTCTCTAGGTCGGTTGAGCTCAACAAAATAGCTGATGAAATGTGTTTTGATACAAAGGAATGAGTCTCAAAAGTGCTAAGCTAGTGGCCCATTAGTGGTGGCAAAATGGTGAATAAACCAACTCATGCAATTTAGCTTATTTTAATTTAATTTAATCATACCAAATCACATCTTAAATAAATATGCCATAAAATTACATAAATTCCAATGATCACAAAACACTAATCAATTTCGGGTTCGGTCGCCGATAAGGCCTTCAATTAGCAGTTTAAACATAAAGACATGAACAGATCAATTAACAATCAACAGGTAGAAAACGCATTTAAACAGATACAGTCAATCAATCAATTTCAGATTTCAGTCAGTCAGTTCAGTATTTCAATTAGTTCAATTACTTTTCATAATCAGCCTCAGTTAGCAATAATCAGTAGTGTTATCAGTGATCAGTAGTGAGAGTTATTACACAATTTGGTGACAAAAATGTCCAAAACACTCAGAACTGTTGAATCTTGTGAGCATCTTGAAGTATGAGAATTTCGAGACATAATTTATCTACTGTAAGTACTTTGAGAAATGGAAACAGAGGATACCGTGCGTATTTCTTATGTCCACTTTTGTGGGCTAGCCAAAATGGTAACGTTATGCTAAACTATGTATAGAAGAACAGAAACAAAGTTGGTAAAAATGATCAAATATGGTAAAGTCATGTGAGGAATTGTCAATTTCCAACAACTTAGTAAAATGGAACTTACAAGCCTCAAATAGCTAACTATAGTACATTAATTATCACAACAACAACATACTTTCAGTCTACGCCTTGGATTTATCTAATCAAAGACTATGTTTGTACTTCCCCAGATATTTTATGGAGCTAATAAAAAATAATGTTATATATGAATAGATTTTTCATTTTTTAATCATCAGATACGATATAGTATGGTTTTCATTAACAAATATATGTGAGATTCATTGAATTTATTTTTAGAGGTGATAAGAAAATTTAGTAGAAAAATATGTATTTGTATAGTATTTTCCTAAACTAAATAGTCCACCAAAATGGCATGTCAATGACATTTTTAAAACAACAAGATACTTTAATAGATATTTCGATTTAAAATTACTAAATTTAAATCTGTCATCTAAGAAGTATGGACACTTCTAAGAAGGTAAAGTCTCGTGTTTAACACTATTTGAATAAAATAATTTAAAATTTAATGACAAAATGAAAACAATGTAGATTTATACCTATTCTCCTTATTAAGAGTTTAAAATTATTTCACTTAAATATTCATATATATATATATATAACAATTATTTATACATATATATGATATGTAATAAATATATAAAATTATATATTTTGCACATGTCTCCCACGTGTCGTGTCTGTACTTCTTAGTCAGTAACATTGTTTGCTAATATTTTTGTATGATTTTTCAAGTTATCTATCATTACTTGTGTATTTGTGTAAATTATTCCCCTCTCCACTACATTTTCTTCTTCTCACACTTTCTAGTTGTCATTTGTACATAATTTCAAATGTCAAATTCATCCCTGAATTCACCAAATTGGCTTGGAGACAAGATAAGCACCAGAAGATTATATATTTTTGGGGAAATATCATATAAATTTGAAATGAGAAAAATAATTACAAATCATTGGAATTTTTGCAATTAATAGTTGCCCTGAACACAATTCTCACTTGCATCAGAAACAATTTCCTTTGATTTACAATTTTTTTTTTCTCATTTATTTTATGTCTCTCCTATATTTTTACCCAATGCTTTTGTAGGTGACAGAATGTGTGGAATGGTAAATTTGAAAAGATCATGGGAGAATATGAGTTTTCTTTGTTATTTAAAAAAACACACACACCTAGAACTATTTTGGGATACTTACCAATTAGTCCTATTTACTAAACTTATTTACCTACAGGTCCTAACTAATAAATTTAACACTATAAAAATAAGAGAGTGATAAATTTATCACTAAAAATTTATTCATAAACACAAAGAGACTGATAAATTTATCACTATAAATTTATTCATAAAAAAAAAACGACTGATAAATTTATCTTTATCACTTAATAAATTTATCAAATAGGACTTAATGGGTATTAAGTCTCCAAAGTACACTTAATAAATTTATCAAATAGGACTTAATGGGTATTAAAGTAGGACCTAGTGGGTAATAAGTCTCCAAAATAGGACCTATTGATAGTTTACCCAACTATTTTTACTATACCATTTGTGCATGTTTTTTCATATTTGTGCACGTTTCTCGGTTTTTTCTTTTGGTTTCCACATTCTCATATTCTCCTCTAGCAAGTTTGTTAGGTTGTTGGATATTTACAATAATTAAAATTTTGTGAAATAAAATCATTTACTAAAAAATCAACAAAGAACGTGAATTCATCATAAATCAATGTCACAAACTAACACAAGTTGTTATTGACCGACACTCTATTTGGTTTGAAAACAAAGATGCTAGTGACGACTCAACCGCTTCAACAAAATCTTCTAGTGATTTAATGACTTCACTCGATCAAATGCATTTGTCTCTACGTACCGTGACTTGAAGTTTTGGCACCGACAAGTTAGAAAGGTTCACTTTCTTGAATATGCAGCTTCTACTAATTTAATTTTGATCAATGTAGTAGCACTTATGTAAACAATGACATATTTAATAAAGCAATTGCTTAAATGAGAAACAAAAATAAGAAATGGAATGATGCCATGCATTCAAACAATCTATTTACCTAATACATCAAGAATGCCTTTTTCTCGCACCTCTTGGAGTTTTAATTTTGTTCCTCGATTATATGACTAGGTAGCACATATTGTTGTTAAATATGCGCCGTCTTTAGATGTTCCTAATTCATCCTATGGTCATTTTCCACCATGGATCTTAAGAGAAGCCTCTTTGGATTTTAGTTGTTTGGACCAAATTTTTTTAGCAATAAGATAAGTATGACCAAAAGAAAAAAAAGTTAACCTTATAGGCTCACTTCATATTCAATGTGCTACAACATAACCTCCATAACTCTTTTTTTTTTCTTTTTTTCTTTTTTTTTTGTTACAGGAAAATCCTCCCTACCCTCCCGCAGGTCCAAGGTAGCGCCCCTTGCAGAGATCACCAAGGTGTCCTGTTAGCCGTTCCGAGCGAGAAGACTATCACCTGGGAACTTGCCCCGACCTCCCAAGACAAGCTCCGCTTAAGTCAGGACTCGCATAGCGAGGGAACATTGAACCCACACCAAGTGCTGACTAGACAACTTGAGGTCCAAGGACTCGCACAGCGGGAGAGCATTGAACCCACACCAAGTCCTGACTAGACAACTTGAGGTCCAACCTCCTAACCAACAGTGCTTCGCCCAGGAGATTGGCCCAAGGGGGGAATTGAACTTGTGACCTTGGGGTTTAAATCCCAAGGCCTTACCACAATGCCATTACCACAATGCCACAACCCCTTGGAGCCTCCATAACTCCATTCTACACGTTTGCAAAGTTTAGCACATTTAGATGCTATTTTTCCTTTCTTTGGTTTGAGGTGAAGCTACGCAATGATATGAATCAAACCTCTATATTTTCCTTCTTGAAATTTTAATGTAATTGCATCATTGTGTTATAACTTCTTGGTTGCTTAAATAGTTAAAGATATTACAATGGTGATTTGTCCTTGTGCTTTTGTGGCACTCAAAAATTTTATTTAAAATTTCATATGTAATTAAGGCCATTGTGAAAATAAGTGCTTTTTAAAAATATCTAATAAAACCATAAATTTTTATTAAAAGAAAAAGCCAAGCAAAAATTACACATTTAAAAACAGATTGCTTAGGAGTTGTTATATATAATTTTTTTCTTTACATAAAATGGGAACAAAATTCTAGTGAGATGTATTTTTTTGGTTTGATTTTCCAAAAAAAAAAAAAAAATTGCATTTTTTTAAAAACTAAAAAATAATTTGACAAAAAGAATAACTAAAAATATTTTTTAATTTTTTAACATAATTTCTACCCTCTCCAAAGATAAAACTATATCAAAATGATGAGTGTTTTTTAATTTTTTTTTTTTCACCAAATTAACTTCTAGATTTAAAAATAAATAAAATGAAATAGATTCTAAAAATGAAACCAAACATTGTAGCCTTGTTTGGGAAGTAAGTTGAGACTTATTTAGCTCACTAAAAGATAAAATAGGTTAAAAAGTTAATACGATAAAATATTACATTCAAATCATAATCATTTTACTTTTTTTCTTACAAAAAACTAAAAGAAAATTCTAAACAGAACTTTTTGAGTCAGCTTACAATAGTTAAAAATTTAAAAATTCTTCTCAAATAGTCATTTTGTTTGAAAATATTAAAATTATTTATGAATCATTTAGGGTTATTTTGGACTTTGTGGTTAAGGTAAATTAAAAATTATAAAATAAAACGCATACAAAGAAAGGACAAATCGGTAATTACACAGAAACCAGTGGGACAATTTGGTCCAATGCTTGAAAGCGAAAGCTACAGCGTTTCAGTGATAAGCGAGCCAATCAGAAGTCAAAACCAAGGTCGGCGTTCAAAGCACTTTCGTGGACCTCGCCAATGGCACATTGCCACGTGTCCGTGGAAGGACGGAACGTAACGGCCGAGAAGCTGATGACCTCACTCACGTTTCCACTGGGACCCACACGTCTTTTTTAAGAACGTTTTTGTTCCTTCCTCCCAAAACTGTTTGCTTTGGTTTCATCCGTTTTGAGAAGAAAAAAATAATAATTAATTTGATGAATAAATGAATAAATTAAAATATGTATTATTTTTATGTAATTTTATCTTTTAAAAGGAAATAAATAATTTTTCAAAATTTTAAAATACTTTTATTTTATCTGTATTTTTGTCAAAAATAGTTCTAGTTTAAAAAAAAATTAAAAATCAAACCAAACATGACTATATATTCACAAAAAAATATTCAAAAAAGCACAATCAATCTAAATGTGACCTACATTTCACTAATTTTAAATCTAGTTTATTCACCTTATTTCGGAGATAAAATTTGGGGTATAAATTCATGGTATAGCATTTCTATATTTTTAAAGAAAATGATAAAAATAACTTTTAGGACTATTGTTAGTATTAAAAAATATGTGTGAAATGTATTAGAATATGTAAACAATGATAAAATTATGTAAAAGTGTTTTAAGATATATAAAATGTATATTGAAATTATAAATATTTTCACATTATGTGATTCTTATTGACAACTTTTAGGACAATCATTAGTAGAATCTTGTTTTTAAACTAATAACATTTGTACGGATGTAAAAAGAATTGAAAAAATAAACCAAACCGATTTAATCGGATGAAATCGATTATATTTGGTCTATTTTTTAACAAGGATCGGCATGTGCGGTTTTTAAATTTGATTTTTTTTTAGTTTTTGGTTCGGTATCGGTTTAAGCACTTTGTGCACTGATCTAAACCGAAACCGACCACTTCAACATATATTATATTTATAATATATATATATATATAATCTAATAATATAATGATATTAATAAGTATAATAATTTATTAACCTTATCATCTTTATAACCCAAGTTTGTAAATTCTTATTATATATAATCTTAACCCTAACTCATTATTTTTTAAACCTTCGTATTTTTAAGCTTTTTTATTTTTTATTTTTGTTAATTTAATAATTGAAAAGTATGTATTAAATGGATGTATTGAATATGTTTGAAATGATAGATAAATAACTAATTTAATATTTTTATATAAATTAATGATTATATTTAAAAGTGACTTAAGTTTGAAAAATTCTGAACCGATTAAATCACACCAAACCGAACTGTTTCAATCGGTTCAGTTCGATGCGGTTTGATGGGAGAAACAATTTGTATCGGTGTTCAAAATAATAAAACCGACATTATTATTTTGGTGTAATTTTTTACCTAAATACCGATCATATTGAACCGATTACATCCTTAAATATTTGGTTTGCCAAGTAAATGTGTAAGTTGTGAATTATGAATCAATTTGTAGTGTATTTTTTATTAAATCAAAAGTAATAGTGAACATTTTAATGAAATGACCATTTAAATGACACATATAATATTTTTTAGATTAAAATTTTAAATTTTTAAATGAATTTTCACATTTATTATTGAATTTAATGGCGTCTATTAGCAGAATTAAATTGAGATACTAAATTAAAATAGTTTTTATACATTAAACTAACACAATTTAAACATTAAAACTGATAGGAGTATTTGCAAAATTATAAATATTAAATTAGAACTGGATAATCATAGTCCAACCTATAACACTAACAAAGAGTCACTATAACAACCACCGAAAAAGTTTCATGAAAAGGAAATAAATACACCAAAACTTCTATCAATCTTTGCATTTAATAATCTCCAAGGGTGGTGGCCTGATAGAGAAAGCGACTCATCTCCACAGGCTTGACTCAGGGTCGAATCCTGGGAGAAGGTGGAAGTGCTCTCTTTGAGACCCCTCTCTATACTCCGGTTCGAACCCTCGGCGGTCTGTGACGTATAGTTAAGTTTCATTGGTGCCTCAGTGGTAGGTGTCTTCTTTTGGGTTGGATCAAGCCAGGCTGCCAACCAATTACCCCAGGACCTGGGCTTACGAAGGTAATGATGACACTTCAGAGCCTCCTGTTTTTGTGATCAAAAAAAATCTTTGCATTTAATAAAGGTTGACCCATTAACTATCTAGATATAAAGGCGGGTAACTGACCTAGTTTGGGGATAAAATTAAAATCAAATGGTGGATAATAAATTGATAAATTTACTATTGGTAACAAAATCATGGATTCAACGATTTCAACTTACTAATTGATTGAAGAATAATATTAAATAAAAATTAAGTATTTGTATAATATGTAACATTAATTTATACAATATTTTGTATATATATATATATCACACTAATTTGCACTATATTCCACATCTCATATTTCTCTTACACTGATATATTACTTTGATATTTAATTAAAAGTAATATATATATATATAGTGGGACGAGATGATTTCAAAAGTAGATTATAAATTTCAAACTAATGAATGCGAATTGATTAATTTTAACAAATTAAACGATATTTTGTATAATCCTATCCTGTGGATTCATAAAACTCATAGTCTTTCCATTCTAAAATATTAGTTCTTAATTTCATTTTTCATTATCTCAAAATATTAGTCTATTTTCAAAAATTAGCGACTAAAATAATATGAATTTTTTATTTTGTTATTCTTTTAAATTCATTAACAATACAAAAAGTACAATTATAGCAATTGATATTTTTTAAAAAATATACTATCAAAAGATAATCTTAAAAAATTAATATTTTTAAAATGCTATAATTATACTATTAAACAAAGTAATTTTTTTTAAAAAAAAACTATTATTTTAGGACGGAAGATGTACTTGAAAAAAATGGAATAAAATAAATTTTTAAAAATAAAGTAGAGGGCAAAATTGGTGGTGTTGGGTGAAATAGAAACTGTCCCAACGTAAGCAAACCGGTCAAGGAGAAGGAAGAGGAATATCAAAGAAAAATCCTATAAATTTTAAATAATTTATTAAATTTTTTACGAAATTTTTTATATAAATGTGTGATTCACACAAAATTATATGAAAAATATTATAGGTTTCAAATTTTTTACTAAATAAATGATTAAATATCTCATATGAGTGTGAGATGTATAAAATTACGGATCACACACTCATTTAAAATATTTAATCATTTATTTAGTAAAAAATTTAGTATTTTTAATATTATCCAAATTATATATGTGTGGATTCTATAAATTTAGTAAAAAAAAATTGATAAATTATTTGGGTGCCTAACATCAGATGATTCAGGACAGGTGTTGGTCGATAGCATCCACTCAAAAAGCCACTCTGTCAGTGCTTCCTCTTCCCACCACACGCATTCGACAATCACCGGACGGCGCGGTTACTATTCCACTTTTTTCTTTCTTCTACTTGACTTTATTTTATAAAAAATAAAAAAATAAAATAAAATAAACCAAACCTTTTCGAAACCCTTTTCTAAAAAATATTTAAAGAAAAAAAATTAATACCAGCCGAAAAATATAAAAAGAACTATTAATAGTTTTGATGGACGTGTAAAATACGAATTTAGGCCAAGTTTGGCATACATAAAATAATTCATCTTTTTATCTTTTTTTCCATTACATCACCTCTTTACTTTTCTGCACATCTCTTTGTAAAAAGACAAAAAGTACATTTATTTAGGCCATCCCAAACAACCCCTTAGTATTCGTTTAGAAATTAATTTTTTAATTTTGTATTTTGATAATTTTATAGTGTTTTTTTTATTATTATATTAGCTACTCTCCAAATAAGACCTCAAATGTAAAAAAATAAAATAAAATTATGCTAGACATTTAATTTGATTGAAGAGAAGTCTATTTATATTAAAAAAAATATTTTGAAATTCTATTTTTATTGATATTTTCCTTGTATTATTGATGAGATAGTATTGGATTATCATGAACATAAGCAAAAATAAAAAATAAAAATATTATAAAGGGAAATACTAAGAGAATCCCCAATCCAATTCTTTGTTAAAAATAGTATGAAGATACGAGATAAACAAGTTAAAATATACATATCAGAGTAAAAAATGTGACAATATTATTAATTTATTCATATAACTAATGAATTCCTAATAAAAGGAGAGCCAAGTGTTATAAGAATCAAAACTTTAAAAACATTCAATATAATTATGTTAAATTTATGAGACTTATTATATTTTTTTTAAATATTAAGAGTTAAGATAATTTATTAAAAATTATATATTTCATTTCATCTCCAACTATACATCTCTATTTCTATCAGGTTTCAGTCTAGTTTTTTTTTTTTTTTAATCATCTCCTTTGTCGACCTTCCCACTTTTTATTTATTTATATTATTTTTTAATGTCGAAGAATAGACAAATTTCTCTGAAAACTACAAAAATGATGAAGAAGAGTGAGACTTAAGTGTCAAAGTGTAGAAACTGATGGCCCAAACATGTGGAGGCCCCTAACATATTGTCTGAGTGTCTCTCTTGTCTTTGTCACTAAAATCCATTGCATATTACTTCTTTTCTAAGGGAAGAAAATAATGCATAGTTAAACATTATTGCATTTATTATTAATTAATTGATTAATCCAACTATAAAAAATTAATTTCATCAACTTGCTATAAATTTTTTAAAACTACTACAACATTTAGTCACATTCCACAATGATATATTAAACTAAGTGCAGATTTTATAATCAATTTAAATTGTTAATAGCCCTCAAGGGGAAAAATTATTCCATGGCCAATGCGGCATTGTCGCAAATTAATTCAAATCATTCATTTGTGTGTGGGTTTCACACAAATGAATGACTTGAATTGATTTGTGACATTATCACGTCAATGCCTTTAGGGGCAATGAATAATTACTCCCTCAAGAGATATTTATTAATAAATACGGATGATAATTTTCTCCGTCCCACCCTGCCACTATATCTTTATGCCACATAATTCAAACGTTTCCTATACTAATGAAGAAGCGAGACATGGACGGGTTTTTCTCTCCATCCGTTCTACCCCACCACTCTTGATTATATTTATTAAACATATATAATATTTTATTTTTCTTCAATATAAGATGAAAATACTAAATATTATCCTTACATTTATTTTCACTTATTTACTTCTCATCTTAATTACTTATTATAATTAAGATTGTGTAAAATACCACTCAATCTGTTAAAATCGCTCAATTCTCACCAATTCATCTGCTAACCGCGGATTAAATTTTAAAATTTTTAATCTACCTTCGAAACCGTTTCGCTCCGCTATAGTTAATACATATATTTTTTTTTAACTTCTAATGAAATATCAAGGTAAAAATGAGTGTGAGAGACATTTAAGATATGAAATTTGCTACAAATTACTAGTTATATATGTGAAAAATAATATGTAAATTAGTATTATATATTATGCAAATAATTAATAATTGTTTAAGAATATTTTTCAATCAACTAACAAATTAAAACCGCCTAAACCGTGAATTGATTATTTGTCAATTCACTATTTACAAATTGATTTTTAATTTTATTCTTAAACTATCCTAACCGCTCCTTAGGCACTCCTAATTGTAACTCTCATCACTTCTATCATTATTCATAATATACTATATTATCACTTACTTTTATCTAATAGTTTTTTTGCAAAAAAAAAATTGTTTTTTTGGGTGGATGGCAAACAACCCTTAACCGTAGAGAATAAGTGAGGTGGGTCCAATTGATGAGTTTTAATTTCCCACTCGTGCGGTCAAAACCTAGGAATTGATGCAAAAAAAAATATAGAATTTTAAATGTTATTTAATGTCAAATTATTTATTTTTAGAAAGAAATGTGTTTAAAATTAGATTATGTCGCCCCAACATACGGCAAAAGAAGCTGTAAATTATTTTAATTAAATAATTAGTTAAGTAAATAGCTTTTAAGATGGAAGCAAAGTAGGAACTAAAGGAGTCAAAGTAGTAGTTTGGACCAAACTAATCATGGATCCTAAGACCTACTTTATGACCTTAAAAAGTTGATTTATGGTCAGCTCATTCACATCCCTTGTTTAATTATTTACAATTGTTATTTTTTAAATGTTTTTAATATAGAATCATGATGGGATTATATTAAATGATATCTTGATATTTTATTTATTATTTAAAGTGATAAATACATAACTCAGATTTTTTTATTTATATTTTATTTTTTAGAGTCATTTAATTTAAATATATTTAAAAAAATATAATATTTTAAAAAAATTATTAAATACAAAAAATAGTACATTTTTGTGTTTTTTTGTATTTAGTAAAAAAGATAGATTTCTTCACAAATATTTACTTGTTGAAAAAAAACATTTATAAGTTCTATTGGAAGACTTATACTACATACAGTCCTGTGAAAAAAATTTATATTCCTATAAGTCTCGTGAGTTTATTGTTGACACATAGATTAAGAATTTCAAAATTGTGATCATATCTATATGATTAAGAATTTGAATTTCAAAATTGGTATTTTGTTTGGCAACCGTGCTGGGGACCCCCAGTGGGGGATGACCCCCAGCACCTCCAGTCCACGTGGAGGGCTGTAAATGGCAAGAAACCAAAAAAAAAAAAAAAATTTTTTGACCAATCAGACCCCACTGGGGGTACTGGGGGTCACCCCCAGTGGGGGTCTGATGCATTTTCCTTTGTTTGGTAATCGACCTTTGATGAAGCTACATTTTAGGAAACAAATTATAGGTGATATCTTATGTCTCACATCGACCTGATTTATTGTGAAACATAAATAGAATGTGATGAATTTGCATGTTAACAGCCATTGCGTCAAGTTTATTGGCATAGTTTGAAAGAGAAACGAATCTATTTTTCATATCAAATATAAACAGCCCTAACGTAAATCTGAGCTCACATTGAATGTGAAAGTTACATTCTCAAGTGCGTAGCCTAATTGGACAATGAGACAATTATGCAGTCGGAACATCCATAAATCGTTGGTTCTAGAATACGAAGCGCAATGTAAAAGTGTACATAATTATAAATTCAATGTGACGTGATGTGAACATTGAATCCAATAATGTGAAAAAATGGAATGTGACAATGGGAATCCTCAAATGTGTTGTCACGACCCAAACCCCTTCCTATAAGTTTAGTGTCGTAAGGCCAATAATTCGAGATTACCAAAGGCCTGCTTAACAGTAATACAGTAATCGGGGCTGGTGGAAGCCTTTAAATAATAAAATAAAACGTCCAATGATCTGTGAAAACTTAAATGAAACAAAAGGAACTTATATATATATATATGCACACCAGTCCACATTAAGTTTGTGTAGAACATGAACACAACTCAGGGATTTAATGCCAATAACCAAAAATCAATCTTAAACAAAACATTCATTCACTTGATCGCAATCCAATGGGGTATATACAAAATCACCAGTGAAGCCTAAGAGCTTGACTGCTTGGAACCTCTTAGTGAGGCATGAGAGTTGGCTTGACAAAACAGAGACTAGGTCGACGCCACTAAGTCTGATTCAGTACTTGGTCACCTACATATACATATAAAGCAATGAGTTAGTGCCCAGTAAATAACAACTATGTAAAGGGATTATGAATGATATCCTTACGGTAATTAAAATCAATCAATGTTAACAGTAAATAAGTTTTCAAATCAGAATCATATACTTATCGGATTCATATTGAAATCATATCAGTCATACGTGGTACATCTTATAGCAAAACCGTATAGTAGGTCATGAAGACCAAACAGTCAAAATTGATGGCCATTAATATAGTAAACAAAAGTTTCAAGAATTGAAACTGACAGAGATCTCTGTAACAATAGCAGTAACAGTAGCAGTATGCTATGGATGCCACGAATACAGTTCATAAAATAAGACAATCATTCATTTAGTAAACATTATCGTTTTAGAAACAGAACTTAATAATATCATTCAGAAAATAATTAGAATTTCAACATAGCTTTACAACATTGTTACTCACAATTGGCTCCCTGAATCACGTGTTCAGAATATGGCGTCTGACCTACACAAACATATTCAAGCACTTAGTCCTAATTCAATGTAGTCTAAGCTAGACTAAGCTTAATTATACTAATATGACACTACAACAAAAAACACTTTTGGCGACTAAATTTTTAGTCGCCAAAAGCCCTTTTTTAGTCGCCAAATGTTGAATTTTCACTTTCCCCGACGAAAAATTTTAGTCGCCGCTGTGGTCGGCAATAGGTGGTCGCGGATACCTTTGGCGACTAAAGATTTGTTAGTCGGCAATACATCTGTCTTCGGCGACCAAATAATTAGTCGCCAATAGTCATTCCATTTTGGGAAATTATGCTTTCAGCGACGAAACCTTTAGTCGCCGATACTAATTTCTTTTTTTATTATTTACGCATTTGCCGACTAAATCTGTCGTCGCCAATTCCCTATCTTTCGGCGACCAACGACTTTAGTCGCCAAAAGTAGTTTTCAGAAAAATAAAAAATAAAAAATAAAAAAAATTTCCCCTTGTTTTCCCAAGTTTCGAACCCCCAACCTCCCAACACTCTCAACACTCAACCTTTACCAACACTTTATCCCCATTGCGCCAGTAATACATTCTATGAATATAAATGCAAAATATATTATTTATATACTATATTGACCGTAATTAATACAAAGTTATATATATATAAATAATTATTTTATTTAATATATTTTATGCAAAAAATAAATTATTTACCAAAAAAATTAGAATCGTACTTTTGGCGACTAAATCTGAATTTTAGTCGCCAATTATATATTTTTTGGCTACTAATTTGTATTCTGTCGCTAAAAACCTGAAATCCCGCCTAAGGTTATCACTTTTGGCGACTAAACTGAATTTTAGTCGCCAAAACCTTCACTTTGGGCGACTAAACTGCAATTTAGTCGGCAATTGTTGACCTTTAGCTACTAATTTTTTTTTGTAGCCAAAAATCTTCACTTTCAACGACCAAACAAATTTTAGTCGGCAAAACACCTATAATTGGCGACTAAACTGTTTTTTAGTCGCCAAAACCATCACTTTTGGCTACGAAACAATTTTAGTTGCCACAAACCGTCACTTTTGGCTACTAAACAACCTGTAATCGCTAATAACCCTATATTTGGCGACTAAAGTGCCTTTTAGTCGCTAAAACCATTACCTTCGGTGACTAAACTGCTTTAGTCGGCAAAACTGATCAACTTTGGCGACAAATTCGAATTTAGTCGCCAAAAACCGTACTTTCAGCGACGAAATTAGAAATTTTAGTCGCCGATTGTGCTTTTTGTTGTAGTGTGAGTTAGGCTTTACTTACCTATCCAAACATTTAATTTTTTAACCTTATGGTTAAACGATTCAGACAGGTCCAGTTCATGTCCTAACCATATCTGTTCATCATAACACAATTCAAATAGCACATAACACATAATTAACACACATATAAGCACATAAGTCACATATAAACACATAATCAAGGCAAACCACTGAACTAGCAGTTAATTAAGGAGGTCGTTATTACATGTATACCTTTAAATCTCGATGACAATGTATACGTGACTTTTGAAAATGGAATGTGACAGAGTCACATAAATTGAATCCACTGTGAAATTGAACTCCACAGGGGGTGCGACACGTTAGGGACCATCTTGGTATCCAAAATAAGCAGCCCAACGTTAATGTGAGCTCAAATTTAGACTAATCATTGGTGGTAGACTACGAAGCGCAATGTACATTTGAGTACACTTTGGAATGCGTGTGTGATATGTTAATGACGGGATGTCAACTAATGTGGGTTCATAATGGTTGACAATGTGTACGTGACATTTAAAAATGAAATGTGACAGAGTCATATAAACCGATGCGTTTTTTGCATCAACACTAAACAACCCAACGTAAATATGAGCTCACATTGAGTATGGGTGTGACTTGGTTGTACCGTGAAGTCACAATGTATTGACATGCGACTTGGCATGCGACATATGTGTTTTACAATCAAATGTGAACACAGTATTGACATGGATATACTGCTGTAAGAGAATAATGTGACATCGTAAATGTCTACATTCAATCTACATCAAGCAATGGAATTCAATCCACATTTAATTACAAACCCAATTCCCCAATAATTTGGCGCAATGTACTGTGACATGTATGTAAACATTGATTACAACAAAGACACGATATGCATTCAAACACATATACAACCGAACAAACACACAAATATCATCTATTAGATGGTGTATGTGGATTAATGTTACACACTAAATGTGACATACATCGTAACACAATCATTCAGGTCCCAATGTACAATTATCATCCTATGACGTGGTTCACATTCGACATTCAATTAACAACCAAACCCAAATACCCTCAACCCAACCCTTGAACCCATACACAACACCCCACACATCGAACATATCAAAACGTATCAACCATCATAATCTCAACTACATACATTCAATCAGAACATTGATCAAAGTAAGTTTATCAATGAGTGTAATAGATTGTGAATACCCTATTAAAGATGAACAATCTACACCTCAACAAACAACCACACTTCAACAACAACAACAATAACAACAACAACAAAAAAATACCTCTTCCCCTTAACCGATTGAAATCAAAATCTATCAAAGGAATCAACACACAACTCTCAAACTTCATCATACCATCGGCCACATCCACATCCATTTAAGCAACATTTTGAAAATGCACTGGAATCCCGCGATCAAGGCAAAAACAACTCGCATAGTCATTGCCTGTAGACTTGTCTTTCGTAAAAGCCTTCTCAAACATGATATGATGAATGAGAATATAAGAAAACAAATTAGGGGTATAATAGTACACTAATATCATCCATTTACAACTCATAGGACCTTATGAAACACATTCCTATTTAAATCGGATTTCAAACTCTAAAAGAATATTCATAGGATTTCACATTAAATAAGTCTTCCAAATAGGACTTAAAAATAATTTTTCCTTACTTGTTGTTTTAAGTATATTTACATTAGATACATTTAAAAATTTAAAATAATTATTAAAAAATATATTAAAAAATCACTAAAGACAAAAAATTCAAAAATGATTTTATGAAACTAAACCAAACAAAATGTTGGATGATTCAAGACTAAATCCCTGTTTAGCTTAGTTCTTGCAACAACAAAAAAAACACATTATAAATAAAATTTATAATTTCTCTATCTTTCTTTACAAAATTTTTATCTTAATAAAACACACACAAAAACAATTATTTTTAAAAAAAATTCACTTCATTTTCTATCATTTTCAATTGCAACCATTAATTTCTTTCTAATCAAACAAATTATCACCAAATGAATTTTGATACCAAGGAAGAAATGTGGTCCGTTTGATGGGGAGATTGCTTATGGAAATAATTTCAAGGGAAAATTACAATTCAATTGAGTTTTCAAAAAATAAGTATAAATTGATGAAAAAAATTATAATTATAATTATTAATATTTATAAAATTTATAATTAATTTATAATTATTTTTTTATTACTGATTTGATTTGATATTTTCCCTAGTGTCAAGTTGGGTCAAGTTGACGAAGAGCGAATACAAAGAATAGATTTTGGTCACTTCATTGATTGCTTCCAACTGCACCCTGATTCTCTGTAGTGAATGGACTGAACAGTTCATTTTCAGTCATGTGGGCCCATTACTTCTTCTTCTTTTTGTTTTTTAATAACGGAAATTCTACTGACTCAGAAAAATAAATCAAAAAATTGTCATTAAAAAATTGTGGTTGAGCTTAATTAATGTATTGTATGGTTTATATATAAAATAAATCTAGACTATTTATTGATATTATTGGAGAAATTCTAAGTAAATTTTTTGAATTTGTAGTATTATTTTTTTCATTTTCATTTATATTTTTAAAAATGTTAGAGATCTGAAAAAAACATATATAAAAAATTATACATAATACTCACATAGATGTGTGAAATCCATATCTATGTGAATATTGTGTATAATTTTAAAATAATTTAACATTATTTATACTTATAATTTTTGAGATATAAATAATTTATTAAGCTAAAAAAATTAATTATCTAAAAACTAACAAAAAGATGTTTTAACGTTCATTTTTTGATTATCTACTTTAAACTTTTTAAAAAAAACGTAAATTATAAATACATCCCTTGAGATTTGTTTAAAATATAGATTGCCCCTGTAGTTTAGAAAATTATAAATATTCCCTTTTTGGAAATTTTTATTTAACAAATTAACTGAAAAAATGAAATTTTTAATTATTCTCCTATACAATAATAAAATTACCTGAATTATTAATTAAAATAAATTTTTGTATCACTAAAACTTGTTAATTGACTTGATAATTTATTAATAAAATGGGTCAATTGTTATGAAATTCAAAATATCAAGGGGCAGGATGTAATTTCTAAAATCAGAAGGGGTAATTCATATTTTAAATAAATCTCAGGGAATGTATTTGTAATTTATTCAAAAAAATCACCAAACATACCCATTTTATTGTGAGGCTAACCAATAACACAATTATTCCTCAAAAACTCCTATGCAATAATAAAATTATCTAAAATATTAATTAAAATAAAATTTGGATAATATTAAAAATTGTTAATTGACTTGATAATTTATTAATAAAATTGTTGGCTACATATTTTGTAAAAGCCAATTACAGTTCGACACGTGGTAGAGTAAGGGTAATATAGGGAGACTACTCAAGTCTTCGATCCTGATCGTACACGTGGCGGTGAAAATTGGTTCTCACGTGATCTGAGTAGCACTGGATCAATAAAGAGATACAAGGAGACGTGGCTTCAACGGTTACTCATATTCAAATTCAAATACAGGAGGGAAGCCCAACTGCAAGTGATAGCGTAGTAGAACTACTTCTAAGGCAGCATGATCAGCAATCATGAAGGAGCAGTTCGACGGTTTGAAGTGCAGTTCGATGGTCATCCTTGAGGAGTATAAATAGCAAAGAGGTCCCCAGAAAAACGCCCCAGACTCAGATCATACAAACTAGTCTTACTTTACATATTTTCTTTTCCAGTTTTTACGTTTCCAGTCTTTACCTTTCCTGCACTTTAAATACCTGTTTTTTACATTCCTGCACTTTAAATACCTGCACTGTACTTCATTCATAGGAGTAGTTTCAAGTAGCTTCAAGTAGATTGTTGCTGTAAACCTCTACGAGGCTGAGTTTGGACCATTGTAAGTTTTCATTTTAATGAAATACTTCCATTGTTCTTCATATTAACTGTTATTTCTCTTAATTTCTCCTAAGTCAAGCCACCAGTAAAAGTCCTCTTCATTGAGGCTGAAAGAACTAAAACACAATCGTCTGATAATTGGTTGGCAATTATAATTTCTGTAAGGACTGATTGATCTTTGCTGGCACGCTCGCATTTACAAAAAATACCCTTCGAAAGCCAAAAAGCCAACATATATTTTTGGCACACCCGGTGGGACCAATTTAAAATGGCTAGACGAAGACGACAAAAAGAAAATGAACGCTTCGAAGAAGGCGTAGAAGGAGAGGTAGAAATACCTAATCCAGAGGATAATGTGGTAACACATCCTGTAGAAACTCCCATGTTATCAGAACCTATGGTCGAACAGACCAGTACTTCTGGACAAGAACCATATGTTCATAATATTAGACGAAACCAAGGAATTGGACCATCCACTGTTCCATCTACTCAGCCAACAAATCCATAGAATGGCCTAGTAGATGCCATGGGACAACAATTAATGAACACAATGGAAAGGTGGGCAACATCCTTTTTTGATCGAATGAATAACCACCAACCAACTAACACAAGACACACAGAGGAAGTTTTAAATGTCCCTCAGCAAAGATTGGCTAGAGATAAACAGCCTATGCAAGTTAATGGGCATTCTAATGGTCAAACTAGTAATCAGAATTATGAAAGACCATCACCTCAGTCTTGGTATGAACCCATTTCGAGACCTGTAGCAGGCCAAAATGCCTCAGTACTCAACAATGAAGCCACACAAGTTGGTGGATCTGGTCAAGTACAAGAAACCGGCATAAGAATGGTTACAAATCCCATGTTCGAAGCCATTCCTGGCACAAGGGGGTACACTAATCCCTTATTTGAATTTATACCCGGGGGGTTGGAGGGTTTTCCTGCAAATGGCAGAGACACAACACCTGTTCCACTACCTTTCGCAGGTCCCTTCGCAGGTCAAGCTCAAAGGGGTTACCCATACCCCCAACAGCAACCTGCACCACAGGGACAACCAGTCCCAAATGTACCACCTTACGAACCAAGAGGACCACAAGCACAAGTTTGTCCACCAAACCCTGTGTTTGTTCCTCCAGTAGTGGTTCAGCAGGCACAAAATATGGTCCCTAGGGACCAAATTGTTGATATTGTTAGGGAGATGTGTGGACCGATGGCTCGGGGGGTCCAGACTCCTGTATACAGAAAGCCATACCCAGAGTGGGTGGATAGGGTACATGAATACCCAAGGGGTTTCAGGATACCAGATTTTACCCTTTTCTATGGGAGTGGAAATCAATCAACAGTAGAGCATATTGCTAGATTTGCTGCTCAATGCGGTGAATTTACTAATCATGACAATATGAAGCTGAGATTATTCCCAAATTCTCTAATTGGGGGAGCATTTGTATGGTACATTAACCTTACACCTGGCTCCATTCAAACTTGGCAACAAATGGAAGAGGCATTTCATGCCCAATTCTTCCAATCGGAGCCAGAGGTTTCCATGGCAGACTTGGCAAGATTGAGTCAAAGGCCTGAAGAAAAGGCCACTCAGTTTATTGCCAGATTTAAAAGGGCTCGAAATAAATGTAGAGTTATCCTGCCAGAGCCAGAATTCGTAAGATTGGCTCAAAATGGCTTAGAATTCAGGCTTCGAAAGAAGTTTGACTCAACTGAATTCAGAGATTTTGTGGAATTAACCTATAAGGTGTCTCGATATGAAGCATTATTAGAGGAGGAACAAGATCGAAATAATGCATCGTATAAGACATATTGTAGAGATCCTAATTATGAGATCGATGCAGCAGAGATTTTGGGCAAAGAACCTGTAATCTGTGAAGCATTAATTCATAAGGATACAACAATTGACCAGCAGTTTAAGAAGAAAGACTTTCACAGGAAGTACTCTTTCGATTTAACTAAAGCAGATGACATTTTTGATCATTTGCTTGCGGCCAATTTCCTTAAGTTGCCAAAGGGAGTAAAAATGCCATCTCCAGATGAACTTAAAGGAAAAGCATATTGTAAATGGCATAACTCTTGGTCTCACTCGACTAAAAACTGCATTGTTTTTCGAGACAGGATCCAAGAACAAATTCGGAAAGGAAGTTTGAAATTCCCAGCCAAAGCAGAAAAGACCATGGGGATTGACAGTAATCCATTTCTAGAAGTTGGAGAAAGCGCAGCTAATGTTGTTGTACCAAACTTCCAGAATTTATCTCCGCAGGAATTGGAAGAGGTCAATGTGCAGATGCATATTGCCAACCAGACAACTACCAAGAAGGACACTGGAAATCTACCAGCCATTGGACAAGGTTCTCACGCCAGAGGGGAGACTTTGATAAAGAAGCACTGGATGATGATTCCTTAGAAGCAGCTGTAATGCAGAGGATGTGTCCCAGGTGCAGACTGAGTTACAAATGGTTGAAAGGCCTTCCAGTCGATGGGAAGCAATATTACAGGGATGTACAGAGACGTCCTAAATCAACCAATGCTTACAACAAAAGGCCGTATCCGGCTAGTGACAGGCAGCGGCCATTAGTGGTTGAGCCTGCAGTGGACAGAATGCATGCTAAAGGCAAGAGACCCTTGTATGAGTCCAGGCCACCTAACTATTACAGAATGAAGAGCAGTCATTCTGAAGGAAGACTGGAGAGGAGTTCAGGTTATGGGAGCAAAGCCAGAGATTGGCCCCCTAGACCAACTTCACGCAGGACAGAAAGTGGCTACTTCCATCGAAGGTCTGAATCAGGCTCGAAACATGAGGTCATAGCCAAGCACTTACCTTCACAGCCAATTTTGAAGATGGCTTCGAAGGTAGAAGGAAACAGTTCAACATCTGGATCAGTAAGTTCATGGGTACCTGGGGTCCCATATTGGTTTGTAATGCAGAGCAAGCCTAGGGAAGCGCCTACCCAAAGGGATGTTGGAAACCAAGGCAGGATGGTCAAACCTCCTCTAGTGGCTCCGAATAATTGGGTATTGCTTAAACATCCAAAGACAAAGAAACCAGATATGGTCCCAGTCATTTCAAGATCACAAAGGAGAAAGATTCAGCGCAGGTACACCCAGTACCAGCAAGATCTGAAAGAAAGTAGAGAAAGTTCTTCACTGGTCTAGACAGAAGGAAAAAAGAATCCAAAGTTAGACCATGCTCCAAAGGCAATTCCACAGAACAAAGTGGTTTGCAGCAGAGAACAGTTGGCCAAGGTTCATTCTGAACTAAAAGCCAGAGAGAAGGCTAGCTTAGCAGGGTTGGAGAAGGCTCTGATGAAGAGTGGTAGTGAAACAGAAAAAGAGATTGGCATAAACCAAAAGAAAGAAATGGTGGAGGAAGAAATGTTCGAAGCCTTCATGGCTGAGCAAACATTTTTGGTTGAAAAACCAGTTGAGAAAGATCCTTCGAAGGAATTAGTTAGCAATGAAGTGTCAGAATGCAGTATGGAGGATGCTTCTGAGATAATTGATCAAGGTAGCCAAGAAGGGAAACAGGCACAGCCAGCCATCCAGTTTGGCTCATTTCCTCCAGTATCAGTCAATATGGTACACATACTGCCTCATGAGTTCTAGGTTGGAGATGAGGACCAAGATAACCAAGGCATGGATCCTATTCCTATCTCTAGTGAAAACTCACAAGTGAGTATGGTACAAGATAATTCTGGGATGGCTACCCCGATGGAAACTAAGTACGAGAGTGAAGAAGAGGTGAGCATTAACCTCTCGTATCCTTTTGAGTATCCCTCGAATTCTATGACACAACATATCAAGCCTTTGTACATCAAGGCTTTCTTTGATGGGATACAACTGAACCGAGTCCTGATAGACAATGGGGCAGCAGTGAATTTACTACCGAAATCTTCTTTGAAGAAATTAGGGAAAAAGAATCCCAGGTTGATCTCAACCAGCACAACCATTGCTGGCTTTGCTGGAGACAAACAGATGGCTCAGGGGATTCTACCCATTAACTTGAGTGTGGGAACCAGGGACTGCATGACAGCATTCTTCATAATCGACAGTAATGCTAAATATAATGCTTTACTTGGGAGAGATTGGATCCACACTAACAAATGTGTGCCTTTCTCTTTGCATTAGAAAATTATGATGGCCTTAGGCAATGGAGAGACAGAGGAAATTGATGCAGATCCTCAACCCTTCATAGCCTGTGCAGACTTTGCAGAAGCCAAGTTGTATATTGAGGGAGTGACGCCACTCAGTATACTGAGGAAAGCTGATGGCTCAGCCGAAGTAACGGCTGATGAGGAAGTGACACACCTGAAGCACTTAGTCCAAGAAAGTGCTGATGAAGAGATGGTCATTAAAGATGACAGTGATGCCTGGTTGTAGGCAAATGAATGAAGAACAAGAAGCCAAGTCTTTGGCTCTAATTAAGTTTTCAACGTTGGATGTAAAATCAATAGTCCAGCGAGTACAGGAGCAAGAGAGAAAAGCCATGGTAATTGGCTGCAAACAGGAGCAGCAACAGGTCAGAGTTTTGACCCTTGGTAAATACTGTGCATTGGACATTGAAACAAAAGTCCAAGAGATACAGGAGGAGGATGCCTTATGGACAAATTTTGTCTATGAGGAGAAGGGCAAAGATGTTGAACTAAAGAACCTGGGAGCAAAACAAAGCAAGAAGGTTGCTTCGAAGGTAGAAGAAACCAAGGAAAAAGCTTCAATAAGTTCTCAGACACAAGACCCCTTAGAAGAAATAAATTTAGGGGAAGGTTCTATGCAACAGCCCACCTATATAAGTGTTTGTTTGAATGATATGGACAGGGACTAGTTATTGGTTGTTCTAAAGAAGTATAAAGATTGCTTTGCATGGTCTTATAATGAACTACCAGGATTGGATAGGTCATTAGTGGAACATAGGCTCCCTATGAAGCCTAATTTCAAGCCATACAAGCAGAAACCAAGAAGAATGAGTCCAGAAGTAATTCAGAAAGTCAAGGAAGAGATTCTTAGACTACTCAAGGCAGGCTTTATTATGACAGCCAGGTATGTTGAATGGCTATCTAATATTGTGCCTGTAGTCAAGAAGAATGGTAAAATGAGGGTATGCATTGACTTCAGAAACTTAAATCTAGCAACTCCAAAAGATGAGTACCCTATGCCTATAGTGGATCTGTTGGTAGACAGTTCAGCAGGGCATCAAGTTTTATCAATGATAGATGGACATTCTGGTTATAACCAAATCTGCATTGCAGAGGAGGACATCCACAAGACAACATTCAGATGTCCTAGGAATATTGGCACCTTCGAATGGGTTAAAATGCCATTTGGCCTGAAAAATGCTGGAGCTACATATCAGAGAGCTATGAACACTATCTTTCATGACCTCATTGGAGGGTATTTGGAATGTTATATTGATGACATTGTAGTTAAAACCCAATCCATGGAGGAGCATTTGTTTCACTTAGAAGCAACCTTTGAAAGAATGAGAAAGTTCAAATTGAAGCTCAATCCTCTTAAGTGTGCTTTTGGCGTATCATCTGGAAACTTCTTGGGTTATGTAGTGCACAAGAAAGGGATACAGATTGATCAGAATAAAGCCAAAGCCATCATTGAAGCTAGGCCTCCATCAAGTAAGAAAAAATTACAAAGGTTCCTTGGACAGGTTAACTTTCTTCGAAGGTTCATTTCTAACACTGCAGGGAAAACTAAAGTATTTTCTTCCTTGTTAAGGCTGAAAGATGAAGAGGAATTTGTGTGGACAGCGAAGCATCAAATTACTTTCGAATGTATCAAAGCCTACTTGGCCAACCCTCCAGTGCTGATGCCACCAAAGGGTAATAAGCCCTTGAAGTTGTACATAGCTGCAGCAGAAAATTCATTGGGAGCTTTCTTGGCCCAAGACAATGAAGAAGGCAAGGAGCAAGCTGTTTATTACCTTAGTAGGTTTTTAAATTCTTGTGAATGTAAATCTTCAGCTGTAGAAAAGCTGTGTCTTGCTTTGTATTTTGCTGCAATGAAATTAAGATATTATCTTTTACCTACAACTGTCTTGGTAATTACAACCACAGATTTGGTTAAGTACATGTTATCTAGACCTATGTTGAGGGGAAGAATTGGCAAGTGGATACTAGCCTTATCAGAATTTCATTTAGAATATGTCCCTCAAAGGGCAGTAAAAGGGCAAGTTCTGGCCAATTTTATGGCAGACCATCCATCTCAAACAGAGAGCCAAGAGATAATGGAACTTGGCATGGCTAGTGTTGAGCCATGGCAGATGTGGTTCGATGGATCGAAAGCCAATGGCTTAATTGGAATTGGCATTATGATTAAATCTCCACAAGGGGTAGAGACCACACATGGTTTCAGAGTGGATGAAGCTAGCTGTTCCAATAACCGGGCTGAATATGAAGCCTTAATAGTGGGACTAGAAATCCTTATTGGATTACAAGTACATGCAGTTGACATATTTGGAGACTCTCAATTGGTGGTTAACCAAGTGAAAGGGATTTTCAAGTGTCAAAGCATAAGCATTTTGCCATACTATGTTGTTGCATTACATTTGCTTTCTCAATTTCAAATAGCAAATATAACTCATGTTCCAAGATTCTTGAATAATAGAGCTAATGGTGTGACTCAGAAAGCTTCGAACTTCAAGAGAAGGGATAATGCCCAAAGGGACATAAGCCAAACAACATATCAGAAATTGATATCACCTTTGAATAAAAGGAATGTGGTCTTGGAAGTCAATCATAATGACTTACAAGAACAAGATTGGAGACATCCAATAATGCAGTACTTGGCTGGTCCATCTTCGAAGGCCAGCAAGAGAATTAAATTGCAGTCCATGCAATACATGATATATGGTAATGCTCTCTACAAAAGGGGGGGAGATGGTTTGTTGCTAGAATATTTAGGTCTAAAAGAAGCATTAACAGCTATGGCTGAGGTTCATGAAGGCATCTGTGGTGCTCATCAACCTGGTGTGAAGATGAGATGGCTGCTTCGAAGGCATTCCTACTATTGGCCAACTATCCTTAAAGACTGCATAGAATATGCAAAGGGTTGCCAGGCATGCCAAAAGCATGGCACAATAAGGCATGTGCCCATAACTAACCTACATGCAGTAGTGAAGCCTTGGCCTTTTAGAGGATGGGCCATGGATATGATGGGAAAAATACACCCGCCTTCTTCGAAGCATCATTGTTTCATTCTAGTGGCCACTGATTACTTCACTAAGTGGGTCGCAGCCAAACCATACAAGGCTGTAGACCAGACAGAAGTCATTGGGTTCATTAAAGATTTGATCCATAGATTTGGCATCCCACAAACCATAACTGTGGACAATGGGACTGTGTTCGATGGGAAAATGGTGAAGTCTTTTGTGGCAGAGTTTGGAATTAGTCTTGTTAATTCCACACCCTATTATGCACAAGTCAATGGTCAAGCTGAATCATCCAATAAGTCCTTGAAAAAAGGAATACAAAAGGTTGTGGAGGATAATCCAAGGGATTGGCATAACTTATTGTTGGATGTTTTGTGGGCTTACAGAACTTCCCCAAGATCAAGCACAGGAGGTACACCTTATGCCTTAGTATATGGGCATGATGCAGTGTTACCTGTGAAGATTAATGTTAAATCTTTGAGGGTAAAATGCCAAGATCAGTTAGATCCTGAGCAGTACCATTAAAGTATGTGCTTGGAATTAGAGGGCATAGATGAAGCCAGAATTTTGGCATTAAATAGCATTCTTTTCCAAAAGAAGAAAGCAGCCAAGAATTACAATAAGAAAGTCAAACACCTTGGCTTTAATGAAGGTGATTTGGTATGGAAAACAATACTCCCAATAGGAATTAAGAGCCATAAGTTTGACAAATGGTCACCTAACTGGAAAGGGCCATATCAGATTCATAGAGTTCTGCCTTTTGGAGCGTACCATTTGAGAAATTTGAATGGTTATGTGCATCCCAAAAAGATTAATGGCAGATATTTAAAGCCTTATTTTCCAACCATTTGGGAAACAGAAGGGATAAAATAAACACTATATACAAGAACACAAGACTGCTCAAATGATAGACAAAAATTTGTGCTTTCATAAAGAATTAAGTACATTTTGCCACAAATTGGCCCAAAATTCATTACAATGTCTTAATTATTTTTGTACAATAGATTTCCTATTGCTAAGTGAGGGAACTAGTTGAATAGCTGCAGCCATCTCTTCCTTTCGATCAACTAGTCCCTGGTTGGTGATTTGCAATTTTGTATCAGTTCGGACTAAGGCTTGATTCACTGCAGCCAGCTCCTCTTCAAGTTGAGTTTTCCTCTCGAGCAGCTGGACTCGAAATTGGGAGACAGAGGAATGCTGTTCTTTTAGATTTGACACTTCAGTATGCACTTGGGAAACAAAACTCTGATCTCTAGCCAGTTTCTCATCCTCAACCTTGGCAGCCTGACAAATGCTAATGTAAAAATCAACAGTAGCTGCTGCCTGAGATAGATGACTTGAAACATTTATGCCAGACTGCTCAGCAATTTTGCAGCATTGGAGGAACCCATTTCTGATTATGGGCTTTTGCAGAGCCTCGAAGGGGATCCTCGAAAAAGAAATCAACAGTTCCAAGCATGTGTCCAGGTCTATCGAAGGTGCAAAAGGCTTGCTGCTGGAGGAAGAAGAACTCTCAAAAATTTCTAGCAAGGAGTCAGCTAAGTCTAAGGGCTCAGCTTCAACATTTAATGTTGGAGAGGTAGAGGGTACGTCGAAGAGACTAGCTAGTCTAGCTTCGAAGATATCTACCTCATCCGTAGACATGAGAAGTGCAGAGAGTATTGTAGTGGAAGGCACAGAAGACTGCATGGGGATAGGAGAAATGGATGGAACATTTTTGGTAGCCTCTATGGTCTTAGCCACCAATGAATCAAGCAAGGAGGGGCTGGAAGTAGGCAAAGGTGATGAAATATGAATGGGAGAACTACCAGCACCCTCAATTGGGGAATTAGCTGCCTTTGAAGAAGTAGTAGCAGTTGGAGTTTCCTCGGAATGAGAGGGAGGAACAAGGCTCGAAAGAGAAGTAAATTGAGGGATAGGCTCAGTGGTTGTTGCTGCAAAAGGAGAAATGTAAAGTAATGTCAAGTCTCAATATTAAAGATTTGACAAGAAAAGAATAGAGGCATGAAAAGGAATTACTTGTCCCAGAAGCGCTGGCACTAATGGGAGAGCTGCAAAGGGAGTAATGTTTGATAGTCTGTTGCCTTCTTGCCGTTTCCCTTTGTAATGCATCATCAACAGCAGCTACCTCTCTTAGAAATTGTTGCTGCCGCCTCTTCTCAGCCCTCTCAAAGACAATTAGGGCCTGGGAATGTTCTTGTTCTACGGTCTGGGCAGCTGCTTCATGGATGGGATCTTCAACCAAGTCAGTGGCTGAAGCAGTCACTTTCCTTTTCTTTTCTATTGCTTGGGCAATTGTCTCGGAATCTGAGTCTTCAGCGAAATCAGAAGGAGAGACAGTAATCTTCCTTCTCTTTTTTCTCTGAATTGGTATTATCTGCTCCTCAATTTCCTCCTCAACTTCTTCAGTCCGAGATCTGGATTCCCTAAAAATGAGCTCCTCCTCTACCTCCCTAGCAGCTGTCTCCTCTCGGACCAAATCAGTCACTCTTTTCCTTCTTATCAATGGTGACTCATGCTCTTGATCTGCCTCTTCTTCTTCTTTTTCTTGCACCTCAATTGTTTCCTTTTCAGGCTCCAGCAGTCTCCTTTTCTTTTGTTGTGGGCCACCTTCATAAAAAAAGAATTAAGAATAAGACTACAACCATTATAGAAAAGGCCAAAGGAAAAGAAACAAAATTATACCTTTCTTCGAAGCAGCCCGGGTGACTCTAAGAGGAGTTGAGGCAGCAGGAGTGGACTGAGTTGTAGCAGGTACTGTAACTGAAACGGTGGAAGAGGTGACAATTCCAGCTCCCTTGGGCTTAGGCACATCCAACACCTTTAGTAGGTTTTGAGGTGAAATGGCCAAATAGACTTCCATATTGCTCATCCACCAATTTTGGTATCTTTTCAATACGGTACCTTGAGGAATGAAAGGGGTGTACTCAAAATTGGCCAAGTCATCTATAAATTTGAAAGTCGCCTCTTCAAGCCTCGACCTCCGAACCTTCAAATCTCTCATAGTAAGGCTCAAATTGGTGTTGCTGCAGAGAGGTATTGGGACCCCTTGTGTGAAGCCAAACTGTCTGGCAAATTGAGCAAGACAATAAGGCTCAGCTATGCATTTATAAGCTCTGGGATTCGTGGTCCCGATAAATAGCTCTCTAGGAAGTAAAAAGGAAGCCCATATGTCCTTATGAGCAGGCGAGGCGCAGAGCCTGTCATTTAGGAAATTATTCAACCAAGTTGGACCAATACTGGGTTTGAAGGGACGGAAATGGTGAATAGGAGGAGCAGCTGGTAGTTGATGGAAGAAAGAGAAATAAAAGGCAAAAGTAGAGAGGGAAAGTACAGCATTGGCTAGTCTTATGCCATGGGTAAGAGAGTGTAGCCCAGAAAATTTAAGGCATTTGGATTTTCTAGTTCAGTGAAATAGGCGAAAAGCCAAAGCTGAAGGATCCAGAATGGCCCCCCTTGATTAGCATCTAAGGGTTTTTCGCAAAAAAGGGAACAAACTCTATATACATGGCCTAGGACATATAGGGCCAAGGCTATCCTTTTCTGCAAAACAAAGGCTTTAGCAAGAGGGGCAAATTCAGGCATGATTCTTTGGGAAAAGGTGCAGAAGAGGAATTTACAAAGCCAATATAATAGGAAGGAAAAGAATTCTCTATCGGTTACCAGGCCCTCTCTTTTATTCTCAGCTTTAACAAAATCACTGTAAGATGAGTTAAGAGAGGGGAGGGCGAAAGGGACTGTTAAGTCAGGGAAATCTGGTGTAATGAGGGTACCAATAGGGGATACTCCTAGTAGATGGCAGATATCCAGAACAGTAGGGGCCATCATCCCACATCTAAATTGAAAGAAATTAAAGATAGGGTTCCAAAACATAAGGCAGCAGGAACTAGGAAAGGGTCCTCTGAGATAGTTACCCTAGATAGTCAGAGAGCATCGAGAAGGCAGAGCTCTTGAAGGTCTAGTGTCCTAGCAGGGATGACCCGGTCGTACCACTCTTGCCACTCCGGTCTCACCGTGGGCCAACATCGATGAGGGCGATTGATTCTCCAGTTCCTCCAGTCGAGACCACCTTCATAAAGGAGACATTGGTTCTCCAGACGAGGGTATAGAGCTGGGAGCTCAATAAGGATCTCTTTGAATATGGGCCCGAGCACATAGTCTTGCTGCACATGGCGACGAAGGACAAAAATACGCCCATCAATAGAGCTTTTCCCCCCAGCCTTGTATTTCTCACATTCTGCATCAATGAGTCTTTTTAAAGCCACAGATGAGCTCACACGCTCTATGACTGGCACTTTTGGTGAAGAAGAAGAAGCCATTGATAGTACGTTTTTTTTTAGAAAGTGAAGAACGGAGTAAGGAGAAGTGGAAGGCTGATGAGGGTTTGTACGTAATCCCAGAACGCGAGACAAAAAGGTTTTAAAAGGCCTTTGTGTCCGGAAAATGTATCCCATAAATCGTTAAGTACTAAAAGTACGAATACGAGGAGTCTCTTCCGATATTGATCGTTTTTTGAGGGAAGAGCACATTTCGGATGGTGATGCCAGCGTCGAAGCATGATATTTGGCTTCGAAGCCAGATTTTGGCGCCAAAAATCAAACAGCAACGGCTTCGAAATACAGAAGTCGACTTCGAAGCATACTAGATGCTTAAAAATGTAAGGATACTCAAGGATGGGTTTACTTAGAAGAGATCAAAGACCTGTAATAGGTTTCTTAACAAAAGTAGTACCCTTGAGGCAAAGCTTAAGGCCTCTTAGGGATGTGATGTGTTGTTCGAAACATCTAAACCAATAGTTGGTTTGAATTTACACAGAGAATTGTTTGTTCGGTCAAAACAGTGTACCCCAAGGGCAATTTCCATATTGTTGTAAGTATGGACTGTCGCAAAACTATTCAGTATTAACCATGACCATATTTTGGTTATGATTAAAGCAGGCTTTGAGGGGAAAAGATTGTTAAAATTCGAAGCACCAATTTCAAACAAAAATCAACAAGAGTTGGTGACCATAATCCATAAATTGGAGAATTCATCCCAACATCCTTATTGGAAATTGATTGGATCTATATTCGAGGGATAAGATTGTTAAATTCGAAGCACTGTTTCTAAGATGATATCAGCCAAAACTATCAACTTTATTCCATAAATTGGAAAAGTCATGTTGGTTCTTAGTGTTTTCATTTTCAAACAATTGAGTCCATATTTGAAGAATAAGATTGTTCAGTTCGAAGCTCTGGATTGGCTTTAAAAGGCAAATGGAAACAGGATCAAACAATGCCAAGTGAAGAATTCTATTTATATTAAAGCCAAAGCAATTACATCGAATGACCCTATCTGGGTATAAACTCAAGCTTATAAAAATAAGGAATAGAATAAATAACAAGGTCATGAAATTTGGTCCAACAGTGATCAATGAATTTTTGTTCTTTCTTTATTATATCTTCTATTTCTTCTAATGTTGGCTGCATAAGTTGATGTGCTCTCACTTCGTAGTAGAGCTCTTCAGCCTTTATTTCGAAAGCTTCCTTTCTCAATCTTTGTTCCACTTCGTCTATGACCAAGTCATCCCAATACGCAGAATCTTTATTCTTAAAATCATCGAATTCTTCGATGAAGTTCTCTGCTTCGTACTGGGCATGAATTCGCAGAGACGAAAGTTGATCCAAAGATTGTGTAGTAACCATGGAATTTCGATGCCAGTAGAGGAGCACTGGAAGTTGGTCCAAGAACATATGAAGTTCTGCTTGGGCAAGGGGATTAAGGACATGGCCCCTAGTCAGAATATCACAAGCCCATCGAAGGTTCTTGAGAGAAGCTTCGTCCTCAAGAACATTGAAGGGCAAATGAGAGAAAGCTGCAAGCAGAAGCTGAGCTTGTTTCCGCTCAGCTGGAGTGGGGAAAGGTGGAGGTTTGTAAGGTGGGAAGACTTTTTCCTTAGAAAGGGCAAGCCTCAGTTTCTCTGTCCAGCAAAGAGTTGGTGGAGGAGAAGGTGTGGATGTTTCTGCTTCAGAAGATGGAGAAGAAGGTGTGGATGCTTCTATTATGGGAGATGGCGCGGGAGCAGAAGGAACAAAGGCATTAATATAATCGAGCCAGTCAGAAGAGCAAAGCTTCGCCTTCTGGGCCAAGAATGATGAGTTGTACCCTTATGCCTCTTCTGGGCGTCGGGCAAGAAGCACTGTCTTTGTAGGCATGGAGGATATGTACCATGCCACAAGCAGGTTCTCCTCCAAACTACGTCGATGGTCAATGGGCACGTAAGGGTAGACCACTGAACTTCAAGTATAGGAAGGGAATTCCAAAGGGTCAGTGAACTCAACAAAATGATGGTTGATTCATTCCCTCAAATCATAAGTCTCAGGTGTTGACCAGCTTGTCCAGCCAGAAACCCCAGAAGATGAAGAAGTTGTAGCTTCATCCCATGCAGAATTTTGTGAAGAAGAGTTTCCTAAGTCCATATTTGCAACTTGCCAAACCAAAGGTTTTAGAGCAGTTTGTTCGAGATACAAGGGGGAGTTAGAGGAAGAACTTCTTGTATCTGTGTCTGCGACTTGTTGAATCGAAGGATTAAGGACAATGTATTCGTAGTCCAAAGGTTGGTAATTTACAAAGGCTCCCATGACCTGAATATAGAAAGGCGGGTAGAGGTGGCTAATGAATGCGTGGAGATTCTTTCGAGGGGAAGCAGCATTACTCAATGGCTCTTCGTATGCTTGATCAGTAGAAAGGGAAGTTGATTTAGCCATAGTCTGTTCGAATGCTAAGGTATTGGGATGTTCAACAAATTGAAAGAGAGTTATTGCAAATGATCACCAAATAGATGACGGTTGTGTTTCCAGAAGATAGACTCCATGCACGTTCTAAAAGCGCGGGAAAAAACTGTGATCCACTAATATCACCAAGTATTGGGTATATTAGTGCGGGGGGTAATGTTGGCTACATATTTTGTAAAAGCCAATTACAGTTCGACACGTGGCAGAGTAAGGGTAATATAGGGAGACTACTCAAGTCTTCGATCCTGATCGTACACGTGGCGGTGAAAATTGGTTCTCACATGATCTGAGTAGCACTGGATCAATAAAGAGATACAAGGAGACGTGGCTTCAACGATTACTCATATTCAAATTCAAATACATGAGGGAAGCCCAACTGCAAGTGATGGCGTAGTGGAACTACTTCTAAGGCAGCATGATCAGCGATCATGGAGGAGTAGTTCGACGGTTTGAAGTGCAGTTCGATGGTCATCCTTGAGGAGTATAAATAGCAAGGAGGTCCCCAGAAAAACGCCCCAAACTTAGATCATACAAACCAGTCTTACTTTACATATTTTCTTTTCCAGTTTTTACATTTCCAGTCTTTACCTTTCCTGCACTTTAAATACCTGTTCTTTACATTCCTGCACTTTAAATACCTGCACTGTACTTCATTTATAGGAATAGTTTCAAGTAGATTCAAGTAGATTGTTGCTGTAAACCTCTACGAGGCTGAGTTTGGACCATTGTAAGTTTTCATTTTAATGAAATACTTCCATTGTTCTTCATATTAACTGTTATTTCTCTTAATTTCTCCTAAGTCAAGCCACCAGTAAAAGTCCTCTTCATTGAGGCTGAAAGAACTAAAACACAATCGTCTGATAATTGGTTGGCAATTATAATTTCTGTAAGGACTGATTGATCCTTGCTGGCACGCTCGCATTTACAAAAATACCCTTCGAAAGCCAAAAACCAACAAAAATAGGCCAATTCTTATGAAATTCAAAACGTTAAGAGGCGGGATGTAATTTTCAAGACCATGAGGGGCAATTTGTATTTTAAACAAACTAGCATATCACCCGTGCTATGCACGGATTGTGTTTACAATTATCTATATATGTGAATTGTGATTTTTAAATGTCTTCTTTTTTTCTGTTTTTTTAAATGCCTTATTTTTTTCCTTTTTTATATTATATTAAACTTTAATATTTTGATAATAATCATATGTGTTAGACTTTTCAATGAATTAAATGTCTTTTTTTTTGTTATATTGTATTAAAGTTTAATATTTTGATAATAATCATATGTGTTGGACTTTTCAAAAAAAAAATTATGCTTTTTCTTAATGCATTAAAGTGTTATTATGAGGGATAATAATGTGTTGGGACTTTTCAAGGAATTTATATGTGTTGGATTTTAAAGATTTTTTTTTTATGCTTATTCTTAATGCATTAAAGTGTTATTATGATGGTAAAACTTGGGAGTTAAGAGAAGTTAATAAATGCTATAGTTTTTTTTTTTTAAATCAAAAAATCAAGAAATTTAGATTGAGAGATTGGAACTCCCACAAGGCTTGGAGTTAAAAATCCCTTTTTGCTTAATATATAGTATAGATCTCAAGAAATGTATTTATAATTTATCCAAAAAAAATCACCAAACATGCCCCTTTTATTGTTAGGCTAAGAGCATCCACACCAGTTTCTTCAAAATTTTAGTCAAATTATAGTTAAAAAAGCTATTTTACTATTTTTGCTAGTCACCTCTTTAATACGTACTATATCAAACTCTCTATTCTAACTTAATCTTATTGAAATATTATTTTCTTATTATATTTGTTATTCTTTCTTTTTTTATTAAATTGATGAGTTACTAGCCATAAATAAATAAATAAAATTGGCCATTGACCGGCCGAACTTTCAGGTGGACATCCGGTAACACTAATCTCCGTGTTGTAGCGATGAACAACACCCCGCTTGTTATAGCGAGATACTGTAGCACTCGTAAATTAGTAACATAGTGTAGCGAGACTGATGAAGGTTCATTTTTGATAAACAACATCAGTAATTTAGCTAAAAAATGATTTTAGTTAGTTTGATACGGATGCTCTAACCAATAACACAATTACTCCTGAACAAGCAAACAAAAAAAAAAAAAAACAATTTAAGTGTGCCTTACTTAAAAGTTAAAATCAAAGAAAAAATTACAATTCAGTATAAATTTTTGAAAATAACTTTAGATCAACGATAAATTTTATAGTAAATTATAAATTTAACTTTTGAGATTTGTTTAAAATATGAATTACTTTTTATGGTTTAAAAAATTACAAATATTCCCTTATCAGAATTTTTTATTTAACAAAATTAACTAAAAAAAAATAAAATTCATAATTGTTCTCTTATATAATAATAAAATTACTTGAATTATTAATTGAAATATATTTTTGATATTTTTAAAAAATATTAATTGATTTGATAATTTATTAATAAAATGGACTATTTGTTATAAAATTAAAATTTTCAAAAATAAATTTTAATTTTCAAAATTATATGAGGTAATTTATATTTTAAGCATACTTTAAAAAATGTGTTTGTAATTTACTTTAAATTTTATAATCATGGAAAAATTATTTATAAGTCCTATTAGGGAGACTTATACTACATATGGTCCTACTAAAAAACTTATGTTCCCATAAGTCTTGTGGGAAGTTTGTTGACACATTTACCCTCAATATTAGTTGTTAATATTATAAATAATAGTAAAATCATATGTAGAAAATTGAATGTTACCATAGATCATATGTATATAAACGTAACGTGACACCTACATAAACGTAACGTAACACCTATGATCTATGGTAACATGCAATTTCCTATATAGGAAATTGAATGTTGGCATAGATCATATTTATATGAAACGTAACGTGACACCAACATAAACCAGCAATATTTTCACATTCAATTTAAGAAAATAAAAACTCATTAAGTTTGCGAAACGTAACGTGACACGTTACGTTACGTTTATATAGGTGTCACGTTACGTTACGTTTCGTTTATGTAGGTGTCACGTCACGTTACGTTTATGTAAGCGTCACGTCACGTTACGTTTATGTAAGATCTTGTGGAATACATTCCTATCTAAATAGGACTTGAGACTTTATAAAAAATTACACAAGACGTAATTTATTATAAGTGTCTGGAGAATGACTTATAAATAAAATTTTAGATTTTATTATGAATTTATAGTTATTTTATATAAATACTTTTCTAAAATCAATCACCTTTCAGTTGGACACTACTAGGGGTGAGACCAGTCATGGGCTAGATTTGATGAGGTCAAAGAAAAAGCAGAGTTGGAAAAAAATAGTAACCCATCAGACTCACCATTATTATTACTAGTACTACTGTGCTTCCCCGCCACACTCTCTCTCTCTCTCTCTCTCTGTGGCAAGTTATTGGCTTAAAATGACTAAAGCCTGGTTTGAGAAGACTAAAAATAAGTTTACATTTTTTATTTTTTTGAGTCATATTAATTAATATTTTTTTAATTTTTTTATACATCTTTTTATAAAAAGTTAAAAAATGTATTTGTTTAGAACATCCCAAATAATCCTTAAAAAATAAGAGAAGATATAGGGGGTGTTTGGGAAGTCAAGGTTTGGTTTTTTTTTGTTAAAATTCACAAAAAAGATAAAATAGGCTAAAACAGTTAATAAGACAAAATGTCACATCAAATCCATAATCATTTTACTTTTTTTCTCACAAATATCACATCTAACTATAAAAAAATCCAACTCTCTTCCCAAACATAAATATTTTAGCCTATTGAAATAGTCAAAAATTAAGATAGCCTTCTAAAATAGTCAACTTCCCAAGCCATAATATATTGGGCTATTTTAGGAAGATGATTGATTTTTTTAATTTTTAATCCATTTTAAATCACATATTTTTTTACATTTTTTTAAAAAAAATCAAAAAAATAATAAAAAATTAATTTTTAATTATCTTTTCAAAACAATCCAGTGTGATTAGTACCACGTAGCATTGAGGAGCACCAAATAATTTTTCTCTCTACGTGAATGTGTTGTTTGAATGTGAGTGACTGATGGAGTTGAAATGGAAGTGACAAGAGAGAGAAGAAGATAAAGATTGAATGTTTGTCTCACGTGATATTCGCACGTGGGGCTATAAATAGGCCCACTGTGGCTGTGTTTGGAAGAAGAAGTTGCTAACTTGCGCTATTAAGGATGGACACGGGGCGAGTGTGAGACGGGTTGGTCATTCCCCACTCCTGCTCCCGCCGATAAACTCCACTGAGGGGTGCTTTGCCATGCTGGTAAAAAGTCAATTTTTAACTTTTTATTTATTTAAGTTATATTATTTTTTATATTTTTTATTTATTAAAAGATAAAATAGATTGAAAAAGTTAAAAAAATAATTTTTTATCAACTTTTTAAAACGTCACTAAGTAATATTAGGGATCATAAAAAAATGTCATGAAATGTATTATGAAAATTTTTCATCCTTTAATTTGTATGTAATGTTTTATTGTATGTGTAATCTAAAAATAGAAAATCTTTCATAATCATCTTCATGACATTTTTTTCATGATCCTTTACTCAACTCGACTTCCTCTCCTGCCCTATGTTGTTACAGGTGAAAATTTTCAATTTTATCCCCCCTCCACAAATAATCCATACCCGTGAATATCCCACACTTCAAATAATCAAAAAAATTAAGAATCATTTAAATTCTTAGCACATTAAATAATATTTTTATTTTCATATATATACACCGTGAAACTTTTAAAATTATTATTTATTTATATTTAAACAAAATGATAGATTTTTAATATTATTTTTTTATATTATTAATTATATTGAGTCGGATTTAAATCAGGAGAAGTGATACGTGTCCCGCCCTACTCCCATTGCTATTATAAGTGACCAAAATATAATTCGGCCCCACATTAAATGAGTGTCGAGACAAATAAAATGTACTTCATTTGAGCGGATATAAGCCAGCCCGTGAATCGAATTTAAATGGCTATCCCTATGCACTATCCATCACCCCAGCATGTAATGTATCTTTGCTTCACGCAAGCAAATCCCCCAACTTGCCGTGCCTTTAAAGTTTGCTATCATAAACTACTTTCCAAAATTAAAAAGTACATTTATTTAGGTCAAATTAAAAAGTTTAGATAAGTTTGCTATCTTTGTTTAGATAAGTGTATTTGTTTAAATTACATTACATTTTTATTTTTTTTTACCAATCTTGAAATATGAATAGTTCTTTGTAATTTTAAAAATTACAAATACTCCTTTACTAGAATTTTTTATTTAACAAAAATAATAAAAATTTTAACAACTCTTATGTACAATAATAAAATTATCTTAATTGTTAATTAAAATATATTTTCAATATTATTAAAAATTATCAATTGACTGATGATTTATTAATAAAATAAATCATTTATTGTGCGATTAAAACTTCAAGGAGTGAGATATAATTTTCAAAATCACAAAGAACAATATGTATTTTGAGTAAATTTTAAAAAATATATTTGTAATTTATCTAATAAATAATAATGCTCATACAAATGGGAAAATTATTCTATTAATCTGGCTTATATTCTATGTGATTTGTCTTTTTTAAGTGTATTGGGCAATTGATAGATCAGACTTACCATTTAACTTCTTTTACAAATGACAGCTAACTTTGTTTGGGAAGAGTTATAACATCTAAATAAGTACGAAATGATAAAATAAGTTAATTTAATTAATAAGATAAAATATTATATTTAAATTATAATTATTTTATTTTATTTTATTTTTTCTCCTATAACTATCACATTTAAACTATAAAAAAAAAAATTTAAAAATTTTTCTCAAACAAAACTAATTTAATAGGACTAAATTATCCAAAAAAAAAAATTAAAAAAATAGGCTAAATTAATTATTTTCAAAAGCAGACTTAGAAATTTTAAATAAACTACTAAATATTCTACTCTAGTCAGAGTATTATATAAAATTTTAACTTTTTAAAGATTTCTACCATTGCTCTATTATCACAAAACCCACATTAACAAAAACAAGCAACCAAACCAACCCCCTAAATGGAAAATTATAGAATATTAATTATCATTTATCAGGTTCTCTTATATTCTTTAACCACTTAACACAATATTTTATTTATTCACATTCTTCACCAATCACAATACCATCAAATACCACGTGTAATAATCACCCTTTCTAAGCTTCGTTTAGGATGTAGGTTGAGTTTTAAATTTTTTAACTTTTTAACTATTTTAATCTGGAATTAAAAAAATCTCATTTATGATAGACTTTTTTGACTTTTTTTTTACTATTATAAGAAAAATAAAATAATTATAATTTAAATGTGATAATTTTTAACTTTAAAAAAAAAATCTATTTTATCTTTTTAAGACTATTTCTCTCTTTTTATTTTTATTTTTATTTTTATTTTTTTATTTCTTTTTTAACTACCCCCCATTTCTCTCTCTCTCTCTCTGTTTTTCTCCTCTCATCAAACAAACTGTCAAGAAGAGATAATCCCACTAGAGAGAGAGAGTGTGTGTGTGTGTGTGAGAGAGAGAAAGAGAGAGAGAGATGAGTAGGGGCAATAATAATGGAGGAGGAGGAGGGGGAGGGGCTTGTGGAGCTTGCAAGTTTATGAGGAGAAAGTGTGAAAAAGGATGCATATTTGAACCCTACTTTGAGTCAGACCAAGCTGGCACAGCTCACTTTGCGGCGGTACACAAGGTTTTCGGAGCTAGCAATGCTTCCAAGTTGCTCCTCAAAACGCCGTACCACAAGCGTCCAGACGCCGTCGTTTCACTCTGTTATGAGGCCCTTGCTAGGGTGAGAGACCCTGTCTATGGCTGTGTTTCTCACCTCTTCTCTCTCCAACAACAGGTCATTTTTAGTTTACTCTTCTCTTTCTTGCTCTGTTTAATTCTCATGCTAACCTGCGCCGTTAAAATAAAATTTAAAAAAAAAAAAAAAAACTTGCAACATCAGAAATGATATGTATTCGAAAAAAGTAACAGATTCTCTTCCGTTCTGGATCTAGATATTGTGCGGATTTGTGGTGCTCATCATTATCATGGATCACATTTTAATAATTTGGATCGCTTAATTTGTAAAAAAAAATTATATATTATTTAATCTTTATTTTTTAAAAAATAAACAACAAATTTATTTTTAAAAATAAATCATTTATTATTTTGATGACAAATGTTATAAATTAAATAAGTTATAATTATTCAATTAAATTTTTTTTTTATATAGATAATATACAGAGTCTTATAAAATGAATAAACAGTATAAATTATCAAAATCATACCATAGTGAGTTTCACTGGTTGGTTGAGACAGCACTCGAGAATGGGAGAAAAGCCCAACGTTTTAAGAAAAATAGTTAGCACATGGATTTTTTATTGTATGTATAATCTAACGATGGAGAAACTTTCATGATCATCTACATGATATTTTTTTTCATGATCCGTAACATTCGTCAGTGAGGTTTTACTTTTGAGTATGAGTTAACAATGGGGTCCTTTAATTTAACCGTATAACCAACCATCCGTCAAATTGGTTATGAGGTAATTTGTTCAAAATAATAAAAATATTGAGTATTTGGTTGTATAATTTAAATTGTTGAAATTTTAAAATGATATTTTTGCATATCAAATCAAGCTTTGTCTTTTTTGTATGCTAAAAAAAAAAAAAGAAGAAAAACCAAAGCCTAGTCTTGCCTATGCCTAATAATTAATAATAATACTTATATATGTACAAAGCACATAGTTTTGCATCATTAGAAAAATTCAAAATTTATTTATACATAAGCTTTTATGATTATTGGAAAAATAAATTGTTTGTATTTTCTTTTTCCTTCCTTCAATTAACTTCATTTTTCTCAAAAAAATATTTTTCTATACAGTAATCCTGGCAAGTGACCGAGAACTGTATTGTGTCCATAGGTAATTAATTTGCAAGCGGAGTTAGCATTAGTTCAAGCTCAACGGTCTACATTGCAGTTTCTCTCCCTACCACCCCCTCAACCTCAAAGTCCTTCACCAACAAATGCTCAATCGTCCTCAGACTTGGCATCTACTTCCAATGCATCAACAACACATTTTGATCCTTCAACATCAATGGAATTGGTAAGTTTTTGCAATCCTATGGATCAAGAAATCGACAATGGTGATGATGATGATGATCTTCAAGCATTAGCTCAAGAATTTGTGTCTACATACTTGCCCGGAGTAAAATCTCGGCCTCCGAGTCCGCATTGAAAATTTTACTGTCGGCCAAACGGAGCTTTTGTAGGTCTTTTGACATTTTCTAGCACCATTAGTCCGTCTTGTAGTAGTGACATGAAACTTGAATCAAATGTACCTCATCTTACATTTTGTTTCCTATAAAAACTTACCACTAGTGTTTTGTTGCTTTATATGCTTTTTGGTAACAGAAATTCGTAATTTTAAAATTGTTAAACGAATCAAACTACTCTAACTTGATTTGTCTTTAGTTCGTAAAAAACTCATCTCGTCCGAAATTAGCTCGCTATATAAACAAGCCAAGCTTTAATATATTTTGAAATTCATCAAATTTTCAAGTCAAACTTAAACAATCTACTAGTACCTGACTCATTTTCTACCCTAGATTAGTTTATCTGTTGACTTCGTTTGGACTGCTTCAGTTGCTTGATATGTACAATACTGGTTGATAATATCGTGTTTTAGGGTGTTTGAACTCTACTAGCCAGAAACTTGAACTCAAATCAACTCGATTATATAAACGAATTGAGCTTGAGCTTCAAAAGAAAATAATACCTATATTTACATGCAAAATTTAAAAGAAGGGGGAAGAAATAATTATGAGCAAAATATAAAAAAAACGTTCATATCGTTAAGAAGTGCCATCAATCAAATATGTAAATCTGGACAAATACAACATAAACAAACAAATAAATAAACTAAATTGATGAAAATATATTTGATATATTATTAAAAATACATACATATATATATATATATCCTTGTGTAATGAACCTATTTGAGTCGAGTATGAATTTACTCGAGTTCGACTCGATTACTAAACAAGTCCAAATATTAAACTTCAACAAATGAGATGAGCTCAAAGGGGCTTTGAACAAATCAAACTTCAGCTATACATGAATAATTTGATTAGTTTGCAACCCTGCTGATTGATTGATTGTAAATTTGAGTTTGATTATGAGAACTGTTAATAGTCATAGAAATTTAGTTGATTGGTTTATGTACTGATCTGTAATGGGCCTCTTATAGTGGATCCACATGAGCCCAGCTAGTGTTGGTTCAGTCTGACTATCATGGCAATGTTTCATCCAAGCTGTAGACTGGAAACTCTAGTAAGCCCACTGGCAAAGTTCCTGATTGGCCCAATCTCCACAAAATTTTCTAACATCTTCAAACCGAGATCACATGCACAATATTAGAAAGGAAAATGATATATACATGGAAATGTATTTTTAAAAAAATATGCACTAGTATTTAGAAATAGCATTGTAACTATTTTAACATTTTCGACTGCATGACCCTATCAAAAAAGCAAAAGATTGAACCATATGCAGATTGAACCAAGCATTAACATAATTTGGTAGCTCAAAACTTTTCTGTTCTTACGATGAGATTAACTAGACTTCGTGCAAAAACAGAACTGAATTAAGATGAGGAAACAGATTCGTGTAGCCGACCAACATGAGGAAACAGATATGTGTAGCCAACCCAAGTTGCTGTGCAAAAAATGGGCATCAAACATAGCATAGCCAGTGCTTCAATAACAAGCCTATTTTGAGCCATTTGACAACCAACCATCTTGCTTGAATACTATCAAGTCAGTAAGTAGGTGGCAAGGCAGCAACTAAGGCCTCGTTTGGGGACAGCCCCGTTTAGCCAAAAAGTCAAAAAGCTACTAAAAAAGCCAAAAAGCCAAAATCCAAACCAAAAAGTCAAAGATTCTCTTCTCTCTACTTTTCGCACATCTTTTCGTAAAAAGCCAAAAAATCATCCCAAACATACTAGTTTTTTTTAGCTTATATTTTAGCCAAATAGCCAAAAAATTACTAAATTAACATGTTCCCAAACGAGGCCTAAAGCTGTGGTTCAGATAAAATTCAAGTCTTTCAAAACGAGGTTTAAAAAAAATTGAATGAAGAAAAAAAAACAACTTTTCTTCAATTCTTGCACACAAACTTTGGTCCTCAAACTCAATGCATGCTACAAGATAGAAAAGCCAATCCATTATCACTCCAAAGATTGATGATATAATGCAACAGGAATACAACTGTCATACTCACTCCCATATAAATTAATTTAAAATGAGAGAAAAATGATTGGCAACAATAGGAGGAAGGGGAATCATGTCCACCAAATGGCAGAAACAGGGTAATACAATTCCCAACTTGTTTTCATCCTCTAAATGTCAGTCTATCTAGAATTCAAATAAATACCTGTTTTAAACTGCTCTGCAGCTGTCTGGGGCGTAAATCTTTATCATTGTGATTGGCTCCAAGAACCTTTTCCAAATTCTTCCACAATTTGAGCTCACTCTTCCTTCACAATAGATATTGCTGCTTTGAAACCCACTCAAACCAACATCAAGTACTACACATTGAGAAAACTTACTGCCTAAGAAGCACGGACACCAACTGCGCCACAACGCTGATACAACATTGTCACACCACCTTTTTATAAGTTAGTGTAAGACAAGCGCAGAATATATATAAACCTTATATTTATTATGTCATAAATGAATCTTTCATTGAAACATTAAAAAATGAGACATAAATTTCTAAAATCTAAAGGAAAATGGATTAATATCCATAAATCTACATTTTTTTCTTTGATCATTGCATCTCAATTTACCTTCTTAGAAGTGCCCGTTATTAGCCTGCTGGTGTTGGTTTGAATTGAAAATTTACTAATGGCTGCCAGAAAAGACTCTCAAGCTCTCCATAGTCTCATGAGAAAGAAGACATGTTTTTCGAAATCTCATTGGCTATTTGTTTGACTGCACAAGACAAAGATTTTGACACTGAACTAATAAAAGGAACAAACTATAAATAAATGCATAGAAAAAGAAAAATGCACAAACAAATATGATGATAACAGTTGCTCATTTGATTAAAATGACAAAAAGAGCAGAAAACTGAAACAAGTACAAGTAGACATCGGATTCCTGATAATGACAAAATCTACTTTCAAGCTAAGTGGTTTCAATGGAGACTCAAGTAGTTACTTATCAAATTCTACATTGCAAAATTTAACAGAAATCAGGAAAGCTTTATTAAGTTGATTATAGCAACCAAAAACCAAGTGTTAATGACTATAAACCAGTAGCAGTTTCCAATCTAACTCAGATAAGCCTCAAACTGAACCCGAAAGCTATAATTTCACCAACTTCAAATTTTTCGTAATCCCAAACCCATTTGGATATATGGATCAAGATGCACATAAAGGTCTGACTGTGAACAATTGATAATCTGGCTAGACCAAATGGCATGTATATAAAGGTGGAAATGATGTTTGAATATCAAAACAAAATCATAATCAAGAACTACAAGCACAAACAAGCTTATCATTAAGCCCAGGATTAGTACTTTCCTATCACCCAACTACCACTCAATTTATCAAACAAAGTCTTTCATTTTTCGAAGTGTATATTTTCTTCTTTCTATGCCAACCTGCCTTGGGGAAGTAATAATTATGAAAGAGAAATGACACTGGAGCATTATCGGCATTTTGTTCTCTGTCAGAATATTTTGTGGCCCTCCTATTAAGGGCCTTAATAGACTGCCATTAAAGGGTAAGGGAAGATAAGAAGAAGAAAGGATGGTGAAAACAGCACATTTGGGTTTCTACATCACTTCATGCACTATTGTACCATCTTTGTACCCTATAAACAAAGAGCCGCCTCCACTTTCGACTCCACTGTGAGTCACCTCCTACCTGGTGACTGGTTCTCTACTCCGGGCCGCCTCTATGCTGTTGTGGCTCCACTTTTACAGAGCCCATTTTCAGTGGCCCAATGGCAATTTCATGCCTGTCGTACTTCCCATAAGGTTCCTTTTACTAGATAACTCACCCTCAACCACCCACACTTGGTTCCTCCGAGGAACTGAGGCTTGGCCCAGTCAACTCTGCTCAAGCTTAGCTTGACTCACTTGACCCTTCCCTGGACTTTTATGACACTATGGAGAAAAAAAATGGAGTTACGAGTTACCTAAAGTCCATATTCTTTTGTTACTTTCTCCTATATATGATTCAAGGAGACAAACTATCATTAAAGACCTTTACAAATATCAAAATAACAACCAACAATGTGGAATTGCTCATTCTTCCAATTTATGCATGACAAATGTAAATAAATAAAAATTTCCTCTACTACATAGATTTTGAACTCAAATGTGAATAGGTTCTAATGGTAACACATCTTTTGCATAATTCAGCAGGAACACAAAACACCAAAAGCCATCTGTCTAGCCATGACCAAAAATAAAAATAAAAAATAGCATTAAAATGAGGGTAAAAAATAAATAAACAAACATAAGGAGAATGTTGGTAAAGATTAAACCGTCTTGATGAAGAAAGGAAAAGGGGGGGAAATGCAGTTAACTCCTTGCTGAGAGATATTGTTGAGAAAACACTTTCATCTTTCAACCTGCATACACGCTGATGAAACAAACACCCATACACAAAGACAAGCAAGTTTATGAGCGCAATGGACAACATATATGCAAACATATGACTACCGCCATAGTTATCAATATTATTCTTTGCAAGGCAGTATTAAAGCATACTGACTAAACCAAGTTTTGCAGAGATTAACTAACCAAAATATTCACCATTTCTCTTTCCACTTCTTATTCTTCTTGAATGATAAAGAGGTTGTCTTAAAATGGACTTGCCGGAAAAGATTTTGATTTGGGAACTTGGAAAGTGTACTCTAGGCAAAGAGTAAGGAACAGTGTACAAAAAAACTTGTTCAGGAGTTTAGCACAGATTAGGTAGTCTCATGAAAACCAGGATTAAACAAACCAACAGAATGTCATTACAAGATTAGCAAACCTGCTCAGCTATCCTCATTGTGCTTCCAGTTGCAGTATCTTTTGGCAGTGAGAATATTTCCAAAGCTGCAAAAGCATGGTGCCACCACAAATTGTACAGTGTCTGTGAACTCAACAATGTGATACTTAGTACAAACAACTGACTACAAGGAAGAACATCGACATACTTGCTGACAGGGGAGAACTTTTGGATAAAAGGAAAACAATGTGAATGTAGCATTCCTTGTTCTAAAAAAGTGTCCCCATCCAAACAACAAAGGAAAAAAACAATGGCCGCAAGAAAAACCAGCTTCGAACTTAAAAGAAACCAAAGCAGAAAATTGGGAAATCGATGAACTTACTCAAGGGAAATCCTTGTTTAAAATGCAATCCTTTTAATCTTATCCAGATGTTGAAAATAAAATCCAATGCATTAAGACCATCACTATATCGAAAATACCACAAACAGGAAACCAACAGAACATGCACATAATAATTAGTTCTCCAATCAGCCATGGCCTCTACCCAATTTGAGCTTGTCAAACCATAGTATAAAGTCTCTGCAGTCTCAAGCCTCTACCAGTCATTTTTTCGTTAAGATTGAAATATATTTGAAAATGCAAACTAGCTACTAAACGCCTTCACTTGAATTCTAACATAAAGAGCTACTTAACATGTGGAATATTGAATAATTCATCACAATATCTTAAAATTGACGACATGCATTATTTCAACTTTTTGTGACTCTTTGCAGTGATAACAAATCACCAAAATTCAGGACTTGGTGTCCTTAAAGGCTCTCAATCTTAGTCGATTGCATACAACTGGTAGGTAGCCCTTTCCCCCTCCCGAAACCACTCACGGTCTGACCCTCAGCGATTTTCAGCAAGATAGCTCTGTTCACAGAAGCTATCACTGTAGAAACAAATTGCCCCATTTTATTTTAGACTTTACTCCACGTAGTGTCTTCATGGCTTGAAATCAAGAAATGGATCATGTACTAACAGAATATTTTTCTTCAAATTCTATTAGTTAGAGAACTTTTAAGTAACTAAGTTGTTGAAGTAACTTCCAGAAGTGGATACCAAGTGCTTTGAAGAGTATAAAATAAAAAAATAAAAAATTGAAGGTTGATAAGCAGTACAGCCTTAGAGTTTTAACTCATGTGCCAAAACAATAAAAACTTACCTGATATAAGTAAACTTCTAAATCAGGTATTATAGAAACATTCTAGTGGATATAGCAGTAAAGCACACCTCAATGATAGCCTTCACCGTGTGGAACAAGAGATAGATACAAATAAGAACGCATCTAAAAGTATAAAACTATAAATTCACACATAGGTTCATGTTGTGTAAACTTGTTGAAAGAAGAAGATGAAAGATTTAGAGAAGAGAAAGAGATAGAGAATGAGTAAGACCTCATCCCTTTTATATTAAGAATAAAGCATAATTACAGGAGTGCCATAAGGCATGAATTACGGGCTAGCCCATTACATCAATCAAGGAATAGAAAACAAATCAGAATAATATATATGAATATAATTTCCAATTCTAACACTCCCCCTCAAGCTGGTGTGAAGACATCTCTCATGCCCAGTTTGTTGAGATCTTAGTTGCACGAAGCGGGAGCGGGAGCGGGGGGCGGGAGCGGGAGCGGGAGCGGGGAATCGTAGCCATTCCAAGAATCGTTGATAGGGAGCGTTTGTATATATATTAAATAATATAATATATAAAAATATATTGTAAGATTATATATATATTTTTTTCTCTAATGATAATGAAAATATATGTTATAAATTTTAAAATATATATATATATAAAATCATATGTTAAAATATTATAATTATATACTTGTATTAAATTTTTTTCATTTATTATAAAATATTTATATTATTTTTTTATTTTATATAATATTTAATTAATTAAACATAACATAAAAAATTTAAAAATAAATAACAAATAAACATTCATTTTAAAAATAAATAAAAAATAAAAATTGAATGATTCATTTTATAGATTTTATTAAATATTTTTTTATTATATATAATTTAATTAGATTTATTATTATATTATTTATTATATTTATTTATATTATTTATTATATGTTATAAACGGGTGGGGGGAGAGAAACAAATCAGAGAGAAGGAGAGAAACAAATCAGAGAGGAGGAGAAGAAGCAGACGTCGAAGACGAAGACGAAGACGAAGGCGAAGGCGAGACGAAGGCGATCGACACAGATGATCGACACAGATGAAGACAAAGAAAAGGCGAAGGCGAAGGCTAGGGTTAGAGCACAGGTCGAAGGCTAGGGCTAGGGCTACAGCAAAGGTCGAAGTCGCGAGACCAGGTTTCTCTCTGTCTCTCTGTCTCTCTCTCTCTCCTTTACGACCTGATCTTGGACTGAATCGCGTTTCTCTCTCCACAGAAACGCGATTCTTACACGTTTCTCCCTAGGAAGCGCAAAATCGCGATTCTGAGTAAGAATCGTGACCTGGTTGCACGATTCCTGCTACTAAGGTTGAGATTGTCATGAAATGGTTTGCTCCCTATTCCTTTGGTGAGAACATCTGCTAGTTGGTCTCCAGTCTTCACAAATGGAGTAATGGTGCCACTGGTGAGCTTTTCCTTAATGAAGTGCTTATCAATCTCCACATGTTTGTTTCTGTCATATTGAATTGGATTATAAGCTATGTTGATCGCCTCCTTGTTGTCACAGTACAATCTCATGGAATCGGTCTGATGGATCCCCAAGTCTCCCAACAATAGTCTAATCCATAGCAACTCACATACACCCTGAACCATAGCCCTGAATTTTGCCTCAGCACTAGACCTAGCAACCACATTCTATTTCTTACTTCGCCATGTGACTAGGCTACCTCCCACAAATATGCAATATCGAAAAGTTGATCGTCTATTAGTGATTGATCCAGCCCAATCCGCATCAGCAGATGCCTCCACACTGAGATGTCCATGTTTTGAGAAATAGAGACCCTTACCAGAAGAAGACTTCAGGTACCTCAGGATTCTCATAACTGCCTCTAAGTGGGAAGTTCTAGGAGCATGCATAAACTAACCATACTCACTCCAATGGCAATGTCTGGACGCGAGTGGGATAAGTATATGAGCTTACCCACTAATCTCTAATATCGTCCCCTGTCTACTGGTTCTCTCCCTTGATCCTCACTTAGTTTCTGGCCCGGTTTTGGAGGTGTGTCACATGGTCTACCTCCAAGCATCCCAGTTTCCTTTAGTAAGTCAAATGCATACTTTCTTTGGCATATGAAGATGCCATCCTTGGACCGAGCCACTTCAATGCCCAAGAAATACTTCAAATTACCCCAAGTCTTTGATTTCAAACTCCTTGGCTAAGTATTCCTTCAACCGAGGGATCTCCTCAACATTATCTCCTGTCAGAACAATATCATCAACGTAAACAATAAGAGTTATGATCTTACCATGTGAGGAGTGTTTCACAAATAAGGTGTGATCAGCTTGACTTTGCTTGAACCCATATCTCAGCATAGCTTGAGCAAACCTTTCAAACCAAGCCCTAGGAGACTACTTTAGCCCATAAAGTGACTTCCGGAGCCTCCACACTTTATTTTTGGACTTAGCATCCTCAAAACCAGGGGGAATATCCATGTAGACCTCTCCTTCTAAGTCTCCATGAAGGAAGGCATTCTTCATATTAAACTGATGAAGTAGCCAATCCAAATTTGCTGCAAGAGAAAGTAGTATTCTCACAGAGTTCATCTTAGCAACCAGTGCAAACATCTCCTGGTAATCTACCTCATAAGTCTGAGTGAAACCCTTAGCAACCAGCCTTGCTTTGTATCGTTCTATAGAACTGTCTGCTTTGTGTTTTACAGTGTGCACCCACTTATAACCAATTGGATTTTTTCCTCTAGGTAACTCCACTAACTCCCAAGTGTCATTCTTGCTGAGAGCTCTCATCTCCTTCATCATGGCATGTTTCCATTTAGGAATAGAGAGAGCATTCTGAAAATTGCTAGGCAAACTCACAGAAGAAATCTTAGACAGAAAGGCTTTATAGGAGACAAATTAGAATAAAAGACATGATTAGTAATAGGATGCCGAGTACATGACCTAACCCCCTTCCTATTAGCAATGGGAACATCGAGATCTGAAAACTCAGGAATAAGAGCATTAGGATCAGAATTACCTGGCCTCTCAGGAGAAGGGGGTGACTCTGGACATGTATCCGGAGAAGAAGTTGGCAGTAGAAGAGGGAAAGTAGTCTCTTGCATCCAGGTGACTTTCTGTCTATCCTTGTTCCTGACATAAACTTTGCCTGCTTCCTTTTCCACAACAATCGTTAGCTCATCATCCTCTATCGGTTCAACCACTAGCGGTAGTAAAACATGAATTTCTTCACACCAAGGCTCCCTCTAAAAGGATGACTGTGACACTGGGGAGGTTAGAAAGTAAGACTAAGACTCAAAGAAGGTGACATCCATAGAGACAAACCATTTGCGAGTGGGAGGATAATAACACTTATAACCCTTTTGAGTTGCAGAGTAACTCAGAAAACACACTTAAGAGATCTAGGATCCAATTTGCCAGCAGTGGGAGAATGATTATGGACAAAACAAACACATCCAAAGGTCTTAGGTGAAATGGAGAACCCAGAAGATGTGTACCCGAACAAAACTAAAGAGGGGTTTGTTTATGAAGTACTTGGGTGGAAAGGCGATTAATCAAATAAGCTGCAGTGAGAACAGCTTCCCCCTAATATGAATGAGAGACACGCATTTCACAAGACAAACAATGAGCCACATCAAGAAGATAGCAATTTTTTACGTTCGGCAACACCATTTTGTTAGAGGTGTTAGAACATGAAGTCTAGTGAATAATACCATGAGTAGCAAAATAACTAGCAAGACCAGAATCAATGTATTCCCCCATTGTCAGAACACAGGATTTTCACAACCGCCCCAAATTGGGTGCAAACCATTCTATAAAAATTTTGAAAAACAGAATACACCTCACTCGTCTTTCATTAGATACACCCAAGTGGCCCTAGAACAATCATCTATAAAAGTGACAAACCATCTTTGACCCTTTAAAGACACAAAACGGGAGGGACCCCATACATCAAAATGAATCAAAGAAAATGAAACTAAACTTTTATTCAAAATAGGAGCAAATGTAGCTCTGTGTTGTTTTCCAAGTTGACATGACTCATATTGAAAATCAGACATATTATTTTTCTCAAAAACATAAGAAAAAAGATGCTTAAGTAGCAAAAAAAAGGGATGTCCTAAGCGACGGTGTCACAGCCAAAGGTCATCCTTAGTGGAAGGTACTGAAGGGATGTATGAGCCAGCTTGTTTGTTTGATCCAAGATGTAAAGACCATGTTCCTCTTTACCATTGCCAATCCTCTTCCTCATGATAAGGTCCTAAAAAAGACAGTGATAAAGAAAAAATGTCACGCTACAATTCAAATCACGAATAATACGACTCAAGGATAATAAATTAACACTAAAATTAGGAACATGAAGCACAGATGATAGAGGAAGGGAAGAGGTGGCATGGATTAAACCTTTCCCTGACACAGATGAAATAGTGCCATCAGCAATACACACTTTTTCCTAACTTGGAGAGAGTGTATATTCTGAGAACAAGTTAGAACCAGACATATGTCGGACGCACCAGAATCAATAATCCAAGACACAGCCGTATGAGATCGCAACGCACTTGTAGAGGAAGCCAAGTTACCTAAATTGGCAAAGGAAGAAGATGATGCACCTGAAACAATAGCAGAGGCTCGATGGTCTAGCAAGGGGCGAAGAGCAATCTCAAACTCTGAAGCAAATAATCCAGAAATATTAGTAGCCGGTGCGACAACAGGAACTGAAGATGGTGGCTCAACTGTGTCAGAAAGATGGGCCTGATCATTGGCCCCTCGGCCTCGAGACTGGCTCGACTTACCCCCTGAGTACCAAGACGGTCTCCTCAACCACCAGAAAGAGTCCCATGCAGTTTCCAGCAAGTCTCTCATATGTGTCGAGGTCTACAGCAGTAGTCACAAAAAAGATTATCCTTTTCAGATGAAGGACAAGAACCACGAGACACACACTTGCCATCTCGAGAAGGTGCAGAAACCAAGGCAGAACGATCAGTGGTGGTAGAAGGAAGCATCATACAGCGGCGGCTCTTCTCATTCTGCACATAAGAGAAGGCTTCCTAGAAAGAAAGAAACACGTCCATACCAAGTACTCTGCTTCGAACCGGATCATACTCCACATTCAGGCCTTCCAAGAACTTAAAGACCAGCTCCTGCTCCACAAACTTCTGATAACCAGCAAAATCTGTGGGACAGACAAGCTTGTAATCTTAAAGATGGTCAAGTCTCTTCCACCCATTGCTAAAGAAGGTAAAATACTGGAGGACAGTTATCTCACCCTATACTGACCGCTCAATGGACCGGCATGACTCAAAAGCCTGGGAAAAATTCCCCTTCCGAGAGTAAGTAGTAGCCACTACCTCCCAAATATCCTGTGCAGTGTCCATAAATAAATAGCCTTCTCCAATCTCCGGGACCATAGAATGTATCAACCAACCCATGATTAGGAGTTGGTGATCTCCCACTTATCATAACTAGGGTCCATAGTGCTGGGTGCCTGTATCCTTCCATCAACATATCCCATCTTCCCTCTACTCTTCAAAAAAATAGTCAACCTCTGCGACCACACTAGATAGTTCTGACTACTAAATAGAAAGGTAGTGATTTTAAGACTAGGGTTAGCGTTATCAGTCATAGTAGTAGGTATAATGAAACTCTTACTCTTAGGTGTCTGAGAAGTAGTGGACTCACTGGTGGAATCTGCCATGGATACTCTACTACGTAACCCTCTACAAAACTAGTGTCAATCACAAACCCAGAAGATGGTAGAAGAAGAGTAAGCACAATAACCACTAAAAAATCATATGAAATTTAAGAACTATATACATTTTTTATTTTTTTTTTAAATTTAATACATAACAGAAGACCTCCTAAAGAGAAAAGAAGGGCCCAGGTTCCCCTATAAGGACTGTCGCACTAAGCTAGACCAGCAAGGACGCTGGTCGGCAATTGGAGAACCCTCGGCAGTGGCTGGGGAAGCCTGCCGAGGGGAAAGGAAGCCTGGGTAAGGGTTGTCGGAAGCCTGGGTGTAGGTAGGAATGCTGTCGGGGTGAAGGGAGAAAGGAGAGAAGTTGTCTAGGTGAAAGGAGGAAGCAGAGAGGCTATCGGTTTGTGTGGTAGGGTTGAAAAAAAGGTGTCGGATGAGAGGGAGGAAGGAGGCAACTGTTTAGGGTTGCTAGGGTATGGGTGGCTCCAATACCAAAAATTTAGAGAAGAAAAAGAGATAGGAAATGAATAAGACCTCACCCCTTTTATATTAAGAATAAAACATAATTACATGAGTGCCATAAGGCATCAATTACAAGCCAGCCCATTACATCAATCAAGGAATAAAAAACAAATCAGAATAAATATATATGAATATAATTTCCTATTCTAACAGAAGAATCATACGAAACCCTTTCACAAGAAACCATTCATAAATATGAAAAGAGGCAAGTAAATTACACACTGCTGAATATAGAATTGAGACGGAAACAAGTTCAAAGAAAACGATTTTAAACACATCCTTTATTTAAGGCAATTTGAATTTTGAATGTTTGTCAAGGGCTTAGTGCCTTTTTAATATCTAGACAGAGTTGATTGGCTTCTAGCAATACAATCACCAAATTAACACTTCAAATACCCATACCATCAACTAAAGGGAAAACCATGTCGTCACCACTTACACTTAAGGTAAGGGCGGGAGCATAACTGCAACTAAAACTATTACCAGAAAGACAACTATACTCGCAATGCAGACTACGTCAGTGGGGGCAACTCACCTTAACTCTGTGCCTCCTATAAAATAGTTGATATATCGCATGCGTCAATAAAATTAGTGTGTGGATGTCTTGCTAGATAGTTGATAATACTTTCTTCATAGGCCTACCTATATTAGTCACTTAACCTGCTTTGTCTTGACCATCCAAAGACAAGGTTCTGAGTCTTCTGACAGACATACCAATAAACTTATGCAAATTTACATACATAGGCAGAGATAAGCAGGTAAACTGGTAAAGAATACAAACCTACAAATGTCTGTAAATATACATGCACACATTTTAACAAGTTAGGGGCAGATAAGAGGTAAAAATATTTCCAAAATCAAGTTGGGTTCAGGTCAAGGCTATTGTGATCTCATTGGTTCATATCCTGGTGCACACATAGACAGTAGGAGGTCCAACCCCAATCACACGAATTGCCAAGTTGTTTGTCTCGGCAGCCACCCACAATGGTTGTCCCATAGACCTATCAGAAACCCGGTCAACCACTTCCTCAAAGTCATTATTATCTCCCTCTCATATCATTGTAAAATTTCCAATGAACACTCTAGTCGTACATCAAGCAAAAATTTAGCAATAAAAATTATTATAACTACTTGTTAGTTACAGAGCTTCTCATGAGCTTCCCACAGCAGATACCTCTAAATTTTGACTAGGTGTCAATGCCTGAAACCCAGCCATTTTATAACACTAAACAATGGATTTCAAACCAACTCAATTATTTCACTAAATTTGATTTTACCTGCATTTACAAAAGAAAGGGAAAGATATTTTCAAAACACATATAAATTGTTTCCTAATAAAACAACTATATTGTTGACATAAGAATTGCACATTGCTCAACTATGATTGCACTGTGAGTTGTAGTGCACAATGCAGCTCAATATAGATTGTAGGACTGTCTAACTCTGGACAGATACACTCTTGCAAGAGTTTGTCTCCTTCCTATGATACATATAATAGCCGTAAAACTTTGGCTATTTCATGTCCAATCTAAGATATAAGAATGTCACCTCTGCAGATACTGTTAATGGTTGAAAAGCGTCCACTGACACCTCCACAGCAAAAAGAATAATCTGAGTACTGATAGCTATAATGTGCAGATGATTTTTTTTTTTTTTTCCTTTTAACTGCAAAAATAAACAGTTAACAGCGTTTTACTGTTTTTGTAAAATTTTATCAACATGTTTCAGATTCCAGCACCATCTGCAAACAGTATGAAGTGTAGTAAAAGAAGGCATAAACAAGAGGCAATTGAGTTCTTGTTTCAGCATAACTCAAAATCCAAAAGCAAAGTCCATGATGAACTTTCATGACAATTGCCATTTCAGTGATAAAGACAAAGAAACTTACAAATAGCAGTGGATGCCAATCTAAAATGGCGACACCATCCAGCTCCTTAGACATTTAGCTATTTCTTCTATATCAACTGGATGGAAAAAGTTATAGTTCAAAAACAAACTTGAGAGGTCTTCTCTCAAGCATTGACAAAGCAAGGGTGATATATTCTTTTTATTTATCCCAAAAAAATAAAAGGGGTGATATATTCTTTCAAAATTGAAGTGTCATTAAAACTCAATTGACTGGAACAGACACCATAGAAATCCAAAATGTGTCCTCAGTGTGCATCTCCATACTTTTGGATGCACACATACCTATAGATTCCACAAGGAGGAGGAGCAGTCTATTTTTCTCTCCATGAGCAATCTCCACAATTTATAAAGAGTGAAGGACATGCATATACTAGAACAATAAAATATATTTGAAAGCTTAAGGCAATGCTAAGAATATACATTTGATTTTAACATATATTATTGTAGAAACTTTCGACAATAACCTTCTATTGTCTTAACAAGATTTTTTATTTGAAAACTATCCTTTTTAAAAAATTTAAAAAAAAAAAAAAAAGAAAAGAAAAAGAAAAAAACCTTTATCAGACTAAATTCACAAAATTTAAGGAACTTTCATTGCATTATGAAAATCTATATGCCAAAACATCCCATTCACATTTACATTTCCTCGTTCTACCAAGAGTATATTGAAACCCATGCTCACGATTTAGCAGCAGTGATACAGAGAGAACTTGTTGCCAATCATATTTTTGAAATTAAAAAGGCCTCCGATGGAACTGTCGAAACTTTCTACAGAGGTACGTTTGGTTCACTGTGTAACAGGTACAAGTTTAACCCAGGTTAGAGGTGAGTTAGCACACCAGTAAGATGAGAGCAGTTCTGAACTGGATTAATTGCAAAATTACACAACACTTCCAGCACACCCACTGCTGCTACAGGGTATGACGCAGCAAGAGACAAACTGTTTGGCATGACTTAATCCTACAAGAAAATTTGATGGGACACGACAAGTATAACATAAATTACATATAAATAGGCTATGGATCGATCAATATCATAAGGGTAATGCTATACAAACTGATTTTTTGTACTACAAAGTTTTCATACAAAATGATGTGGCTTTTTTTGATAATTTCATTAAAAATGCCACTTCCACATCATTCTGGAGAGGTTTCCTATATAAAAACTCCGTTTGTTGATCATTTTTTGCATCAAAATGTCCATGTCAGAAATGAGCTAACACCAAGCTATATAATATCATTTCTTTGGTGGCTAAAGGCAAAATTAAACAAGACACTTCCAAACGACCCACCAAACTGACCAGCACAACTTCCCCACAACAGAATTAGTTGGAACACAACAAAAGGACGGTAGAACGAAAAGAAAAAAACAGTCATGGACCAATTAGCATCAAGATGTTTTATTTTTATGCAAGAAAAGCAATGAACACCTAAATCTTTGATTTTGAATCAAGAAGTGATAAATAAGAGATTCGGCAACAACCCAGCCCCGTCTCCTTTCTTCCGATTATCTTTAGTCAGATAGATACCCATATATAATCTTCCTTTTTTTTAAGTAGACACCCATATCGAATCATTCTTAGGCACAGATAAATTGTAACTGTACACAGTAATCCCCAACATTAGAAACGTTCCATTTAAAACCACCTCACAGAACATTCAGCAATATACCAATATGGAGAGAAGAGAGGGAATAGTGTTTTCTATATATGCATAGATCAATAGACAGATAAAATAATGTAAAGACCAGTCTGATTTGGCAACTCAAGTCCCACATATCTTCCAAATATCCTGATTTGCAGCCAAGATGATTTACATAACCTCCAAAATGACAATCTGTGAGGGATTTACACCTTTTTCCATGCAGTAATAACCTTGATAATAAGCTTTCCAAAAGAAAGCAAGATGCATATATACAAGGAAAGCATATCAACAATAAAATTAAGTTTCATGCTTCACAAAATGCGTTGATAGATAACCATAGTTAAATATACAATAAATACGAGAACTTCGATGAATATTAAAAACAGAATGCAAAGAAGCTTCAAAAGTTCAAGGCCATAACAAAATGATATAAAATAAAGTATATGCATAGAAGCCAAACAGCTACAACTTTACAGAACCACATACAGCAAGGACATGTAAAAGCATGGAAGAGGCCCCAATCTTCTGTATACATAAATATACAACCCACTTCCAACTGTGAAAATGGAATGAATGGCACCTAACAAACTCAAGATTATTTTGTTAGAGTGGGTTAACCCAACTCTAAAAAGCTCTAAATAATCCCCCCATGCCTGAATCCACTATCACCACAATCTGTACTGGAGTCCAATGCACAAGGGGAATCACACCATTTCGGATTATCCGGGTAGAAGCTGTCAACCTGCATACCACCAACAAGACCTACATCTGATACTATATGCTCGTCATTCCTCAAGGGCTTGATTAGTTTGGAATCCTCACAGTAAAGAATGCTCTTACAGTCAAGAATGTTCTTCTCATCAAAATCGCTCAATTTCAGCCAATTTTCAGGTTTACAAGTATCATCCAGCAAACCCTTCTCACTCCTACACTCTGTTCTCATCTGATCCCAAGATACAACATCCCCAAGGGTTCTCCCAAAGCTGTCTTCATCTTCTTCAATCAATTCCCCATCCTTATTATCCCCATATATCCCTTCATGGTGAGGATCACCCCAATCTGCCAAATCGCTCTCTCCCACCAACAGATCATCCGAATGTGACTTGTCAGAAAGTAATCCAACTGGCTTTGAACAATAATCTCCTGTGGTTCTAAGTTTATTCACAGCGTCAAACAAATCTTGTGAGATTGAACCCAATTGCTCAATTGGCATGTTTGCAATTCTCCCTTCGAGCGACCCCAATACATTTCTCAATTCCTGCACTTGTTGTAGAACCGAATGTTGTAGATCCCCTTTGTCCTTCCCCATGAACCCAAAACCCTCATTTTCCATTTCCTCACTCATCCCATACACTGTTTCTTGATCCATCAAATATTCCCCTTTATGTCCCACAACTCGATGCATAATCCTTGCGTTGCCATCTAACGGCCCGGGTTCATGACCCGAATGCACCGCATACAACTTAAACACCGCCATCCCCTCTTCTTGATACACAAATGTCTTATCCTTCTCATTATAATTAGCAATTGGCACAATTGCCCTTATTCGAAACCCACAACCACACCGCTTGGACGCATACGGCTCCCTCTTCAAAACCTTTGATTTCTTCGATGACGCTGGCACACCCGCACGGTGACACGCGTAATCCTTAACCTCTGCCATAAATGGTTTGTACCTAATATATTTCTGCCTTATACACAACACAACCTTATGTTTTGCTGCCAATTGTCGTAACCTATGTGGCACTTCATTTGCTGGCACATCAAAAGACTCCGTGTACTCAAACCGCCGCCGTTTATTCCGTTGCATTGACCCCGACAAATCGGAGGAGCACACGGGGCAAGCGGAAATACAAACCTTAATAAATGATTCAGGAATTCCATAAAATTTAGCACCTACAGTCCACGATTGCTTAATTCTCTCTACAGTTTCTTTAAGCCCTAAGTGTTTCAAGTCACTATCAACATGAAATCTCATCACTATGTCTTGCCACTGATTAACATGCGAAACGAATTGATTCGAATTGTTCTTGAAACACAAGAATTGATTACCGTGAGGCTCGTCGACATGGACGATGAGCTTGTCTTGGATTCGTTTCCACGCGGTTAAATAGGCCGTGTCTTCATTCCGATCCTTCCACACAGCTCTCCAGCTCGACAGCACCGGCATCGGCGTCGCAGCTCGGATCTCATCGGCAGTCGCGGCGCGGCTCTCGAGTATGCATTGGATCATCAGAGCATGAGATTCGGTGTTGAATGTGTAGAATTGAGTCGATACGTGAGGGCTAGGGTTAATGTAGGGTTGTTGTTGTTGAACCCTAGGGTTGGTGGTGGTGGGCTGTGAAACGACGCCGTTCGTAGGGGGAGTAACGGTGGAGCTGAGATGATTGTGGTGGTGGTTTGCGGAGGCGGAGGAGGGGTTGTCGGCGTCGGAGGAAGTGTGACTCAGTGAGTCGGAATCGGAGTCGTCGACTCCGAAGAGAACGATATCGGACATCGGAGGGAGAGGGTAGGGTTCTTGGTCGAGAATTGACGGCTGTGATTCGAGTCGATGGTTCATGATCGGAGGGTCCAGATGATTGAATAGATCGTCCTCTGTTTTGCTTGGATTCATAGCAGCTAAAGCTCTCTCTCTCTCTCTCTCTCGCTCTATAATGTTTCTCTCTCTAATCTCTGTTCACTCTCTCCCTCTCTCTCTCTCTGATTCAGCGTTTTATAGTTGAGATGACGATAGGTGTCATTGCTGTCATATTTGGGACACATAAGTGTCTGTGTAAACTCTCTGACTTGTGTCACATGCAGGTTACCTGTAAGGCACCGGGGCGGGGTTGGGTTGGCGGTGTTCCATCCTTGTCTTGACATTTTATCGAGATGAGATGAAATGAGAAAAATTAAGAGGTCGAGTGAGCGGAAAAAGTATTTTAATTTTTATTAAGTTAGACATAGAAAATAAAAAAAAGAACCGTGCTTCTTACACCCAGTAAAACAATCTCCACTGACAACCCCCAGTGACGTGTTAGTGGAGGATTGGTTGAAAAAAAAAAAAACAGTTTTTTCGCCCAATCACGGGCCGACAGCTCACTGGGGGTCACCCCCAGCTGGGTGTATCACTCATTTTCCATAAAAAAATTAGAAAGAAGATGCGGATAGAGGAGGTGATGAAATATTTTTTATGTGATTATTGTTAAGATGGAGGCAGTATGAAGAAAATTAGAGAGATAATGCAAACAGAGAAGTTGATAGGTTTTCTTAGTAAGATAGAGGCAAAACGGGGATAGAATGAGAAAAATTAAAAGAATAGTGCGAGCAAAGAAGGTGATTGAGTAATTAACGTCTCATTTTTTTTTATCAAGATGGAGGTAGAATATGGTCATTTTTTATTAAGATAAAGACTAAGAAAAATTATAGAGGCGGTACAAGCGGAGAAGGCGATGTAATAATTTGTATCTTATTTTTATTAAGATGGAGACAAAACTGGAAAAAAAAATGAAAAATTAATGAGGCGGTGTAGTGGAGAAGGCCATGGAATAATTTGTATCAAAATGGAGGTGGAGTGGAAAAGATTAGAGAGGTGGTGCAAGTAAGGAAGTGACGAAGCAATTTGTAACTTTTAATAGTACGAATGAAAAATGAAAAATATTATATAACTTGTGATAATTAACAGTTAATAAGTTATATAAAAGTATTAAATAAGTACATATTTTTGTATTAATTGGGACAAAGGGCAAGAAAAATGGGTTAGAAGAAGCAAATCCTATCCTTTTATTTATGTTTTTGTCTCTTTTTAAAAAATTCTGAATACTGTTTCTTATTGAATTATGAAAAAAAATTGAATGGAACGAGATAGAATATGGAGGAACAGGACAAATTATCATCCTATTTATTTTTGTGCTTTGGCTTGTTTTTAGATTTTTCCCCAGTGAATCTTTCATTTTACATGCATTAAACAATATATAATTTATTGTGTTTAAATCTCTTTGTCCTATATTTCACTTATTTTTCATTTAATGCATGCCTATCTTTAACTTTATATCTTTTTTTTTTTGCAAGTAAAGGAAACATACAATGGTGGTCTTCAAATTAAGCCTACAATCCATCAAATGGACAAGAAATAAAATTCAGTGTCTTCTACATTATTGTCCAAGACTAACACTGTTACTCTTAAATATACCAAGTACTCTTTTGAGGAGAAAATTTTCAATTTCATCCTCTCCAAAATAGTACTTAAATCCATCATTGCACGTTTGATTCAAGAACAGCTCAATACTTGAGACTTGTCATCGTAAGCTTGAATAAATATTAGTTGTACGCAGTTTCGCACCTGCATACAAAGGGACTATTATTGAGCAGTCTTAATATTATGGCCAAATATGTCTAGTATTTTATTATTGGGTAGAGAGTGATATCGGAACACATTTAATTGCATACTCTATACTATATTAAATTGTTGACTTAGATCAACAAATTTGGACCAAAATTGAAATACCATGATATCGACAAATTAAGATCATGAAGCGACATTCAATAGATTTGAAGTACAAATTCAACACATTATTGATATGGTGATCTTTGATCAATAAAAGCAATATATTGGAATAAGTGGAGTGAATCTGACACACTTGGATCGGTTAAATGGGAGACTACATCAATCCTAATCATTCATTTTGTGTTATCTCATTGATTGAGAGAGTATTACATGCACATTTTACGTTAATATTATAGAAATGTTAAATAATTTTTTAAATCCATACACACCATATGATTTCCCATACTATTATATTAATCAAACAACTTGAAAGATTTTGAAGTTTTGTAGTTTTTTTTTTAAATACTCATTTTGTTAACTACTTAGAGAAATAATTACTAATAATTATCAAATTCAATTAATCTTCTCCGTTTATCAAATCATAAATAAATAAAAATATAGATGTGATACTATTATAAAATTATCACATTTGCACACATCGCTAATATATATATATATTATAGGTAGGGATTAGAAATCGGAGGGCATCATAGATATTTTACTCAATTTTTGTTGATGAAATGGGGGACCATTTTGCATTTTCCAAAAACATAGGGGTGCCAAACTTTTTGGTAGTATAGTATAATAGTATTGACAGGCTTAGGAAGATGGGTCTTCATTGGTTAAGTCACTGGCCCATGTAACTCACTGCTTTTATACCATTCAAATTTAGTTACAGATTCGCATGAAACACCGAAAGGGACTGAAGGCCTACTGTGAGTCCATTTTGGTCCATATGAAAAATTCTAACGATTTATTTTTTGTAAAATTTGTTGAGAAAATCAATTAGAAAAAAAATTAATTTAATTAGATATTGGCTCTATTTGGTAGAGTTTATTTCTAGTTTATTTCAGCTTTTAGCTTAATTTAAACTATTTTGATGTGTTTGGTTCAGCTTAATAATACAACTTATAGCTTTTTATAAGTCAAAAATCAACTTATTCTTTGAGTGGGGAGGAGAAACTTAATTTATAAGTCAAAAATCAACTTATATTCACAGTTGTAAACTATAAGCTGTTAAGCTATAAGTTATAATTACTTTCCCACAACTATACCAAACGAGGCTATTAATAGTTATTTGATTATATCATTTTAAAATAATAATAATAATAGATAATATGATTTTAAAATTAATCCATCTATCTATTTTTAGAGAAAAATGATCAAATTAAATAATTAATAATGTCCAATTAAATAGATTTATGATATATATGATATTCTCAATGAGTCCTTTAAAATAAAGCGTGAATCATCAAAATGAGCCCACATAATTGGACTAGACTGTCCAACTCTGCCAGCAATCTAGTCCATAAAAAAATATCCAAATTGTACTGCCACGGAAAAAGATAATTATTTTATTTGAAGTAGTTAGGATTTTGAAGATTTAGTAATGTTTTTGTCACAGGATATCTAGGGGCTCATCCCGAGTAAGGGTTTGTTTGGTTATCTCCAGATTAGTTTATTGCTATTATTATTATTATTATTATTATTTTACTTTTGTTAATGAAAAAAAAAAAAAAAGACAGAAGAAGAAGAAAAAAAGTAGTTTTGTTTGGTTAAAAAATAACTTGCCAATTTATTAGAAAATTCTCTTTTAAATATTTGTATTTTAATAGTCCATAAGCAAGTCCCATCATTTTGGACATTTGATCCACCAAATCCTAATGATCATATTTAAGATATTTTATGAATAATTTTATCCTTACAAATATTTTTTTTAAATCTTTAACAATTTTGTGATGTGAACATTCACAAATAAATTTGACAATATGAATATTTACATTGGCAGTATAAATGTAATAATGTTTACATTATGAAACATTCACAGTGTATGAACATTATGTGTGCTTTATCCTATTATTATTAGGGATATTTTGATAACTATGTCACTCATAGAATTAATTGGAACATAAAAAATAATTTGAATTAAATGAAATATAAGTAGGTAAAAAAAGATTTATGAATAAATGTCCCTAAGAGATACTTAGGGTTGGTTTGGGATGTTCTAAAAAATTGCACTTTTTGACTTATTGATTTATATGAGTTGGGTTTGATGTGATGTGTTAGAGAGGTGATGTGATTTAAATAAGGTGATGTGACTTAAATAGGATAGTGACTTTTTGACTTTTTGTATTATTTAGTAGATGCCAAACTTGACCTTACTTTTTTAATAACACAAAATTGTGCAAAACTGGTTTTACCCTCAACAATTTTGATTTTTGATTTTTTTTTTTTTTTCTTTCAATAAGGACTTCACAATCTAATAAGGGGAATATGGTAATTTCCTATCAAAAAGTATTCAGTAATTATAAAATGCATTAGCTTTTAACATATATATTTTTTTTAAATAAAAAAAGTAATGGTTATGCCCTACCTAATTTTTAGATACATTTATCTTTTGACCTACATATATCGAGTAATTTTTTAGTATAAATCTTGATAATCTTAAGAGGAGTAGCAACGAAAAAGAATCTTAATAACAAGGGTCCTTGGCCTAGTGGTTACATAGCATTTCAGGTGAGAGGAGTTTGATATTTTTTGTAATAATATTTATTTATCTCTCATTAGGGGGTTGTATGTAGTAATTAGTGATTGTTGAGCTTGGATTTGGGCTTGAGTTTGGTGATTATTGATTTTCTACCTATTGTTAGACTAATAGTCTATTTGAAATAATATTTCTCAAATTTAAAATTATTTTGATAACAATTGAAACAAAAATTTAGTTATTTTGAAAGTTACTTTTGTTAATTTTTTGATTTCTTTCACAAAAATAAACAAATGGGTTTAGAAAATGTATGACAAGTTGCCATATGAACCTAGAAATCACATGCCATATAGCAGGGAAACAAAAAAATAAATAAAAAAGTTTGAAATGAAGAAATGATATGATTACAAAGTTATTATATAAGGAAAGTCATCATATGAATGTGCCTTTGAAATTACTAACATAACCTTACTATAATTTAGAATATGTTCCACCCTCACTACACTAACATTTGTTAGATTATTACTATCAATTCATTTAAAAATTTAAACTGTTAAAAAATGATAACTTTATTATTATCATTGTATGATGTAGATTCTCTAACCTTATTTCCTATTTCCGTCTTACCAATTATATATATACACATAGAGTAGTGAAATCAAATATAATGTTGGACCATTTTAATATATTTTATTTATATATTTTGTTTATGAATTTTCTTTTGTCTTGTTCATGAATCTCATCTTGTTCATGAATGGAGATTCATTATTTTGATGACCTTTTGTCTTGTTCATGAATGAAGATTAATTAGGTTCATGGACTTGGTGGTGAGTTAATTTTTTGGAGACTCTCTCTTTTCTCTAGATTCATAGCCATTATTATTTTTTCGTGTATTTTGTAAAGTCTTAGTGGCCTATAAATAGTTCCTCTCATCTACTATTTTCTACACCAATACACCAAACTATTTTCTATACTTGAGAGATTATTAGCCAAAGAATGATGTTTTTTCTTGGTGGAGCTTTAGGTCACCATCTTGTGCATAGTTGGTCTGAACCATACGACAAATGGTCAGACTGTTGTATCCTGGAGGGGACAAGTCATAGTTTTGTGACTGCTGCATCGATATTTGAATTCTTTATACCGTAGTGGGCTTGATCTCCTTAAAGAAAACGAGATATCCATGCCTCAACCTGATCTATTTATATCTCATTTTCTTTTGCATTATTTATTAATGAATATATTTTTTCTGATATTTTCACCAATAGTGATATAAAAATAAATAAATACATTCATAATTTATATACCAAATGGTGTGGATGCATTAAAACTTATTTTAAAACAAAATGCTCATTTAAATGATATTTAATAAGTGTTACTGCTGCAAACATTCTAATAACAAATTTTGTATATAAATTTTTATATGACCAGCATTTGTATTTAATAATATAAATATGTGTAACATTTTTTCTAATTTCCAACCCTACTCATAAAATTCAAGAAAATCTAAGCCAACGCTGAAAATATGGGTAGGATGTTATTAATCAACCAAAATTGACTTCTAAGCTGAAGTAGAGCTCAAGCAAGTTATCAGCTCATCATTTTTTTCTTAAACAATTGGCTTTTATGAAATATTATATCTAGGAGCTAAGTGGAAAGTCTATAGAACTAGAAGACTAAACTAGAGTTTGAAATTCTCTTGTATATCATCTCATATAAGCAATGTCTAGACTTCATTGTATTCCTTTGTTTGAAAAAATAATCACCTGAAAAGATGGTTAAGTTTGCCATGTTTGGAATATCTTAATGTAGTGGAAACATGTAACAAAAGTAAGATAACAACTTTAGACTTGGTGTGAATACTTGAAATCAAATTATTCTCTAAATATATTACTATCATTATTATAAAATTGATATCATCATTATTATTCTATTATCACTACCATTGTTACAACTATCCATCTATGTCCACCACCACTATCAGTATGACGTTACCACCATCATCATCGCTACTACTATCTCACTACCACATAGTTATCGTTGTTTCCACAACCATCCACATTTCACATGATTATTAGACCACCACTACAAATATAAAGTATAGGAGAAAGTTTTAAAAATTAATAAATTTTAAGTTATATATATCAAATAAATTGATTAATAAATTCAATTCTTAAATTTTTAGTAAATGCCAAACAACTTTTCAAATTAAAAAATTTAACATTTAATTTTTAAACTTATTCATTTTAAGTTTTCAAAATTTATTACTTTTTGTTTTGTCCAACAGCATTTTAGTTTCTCTTCTGCAAACTCTTAATTGCGAGAAGTTAGAGTATCATTTTTTTTTTCAATTAAAAGTGAAAATGCGTTTGGTTTGAGTTTTTTGGATTAAGTTTTTTGAAAATTAAGTTTTTTGATTTTCATGTTTTTTTTGTTTTAAGTGAATATTTTTAAAATTTTAAACATTTTTTTTTACTTTTTTAGATGCACCTTACTTAGATGCACCTTACTTAGATGTATCTAAAAAGTAAAAAATTTGTGAAAAAATATTTTAAAAAATTAATAAATACATAAAAATACAAAAAAATGTATTGAATTCTCGTATTTTTTTTATATTTTTGGTATTTACTGAATTTTTAAAAGATTTTTTTCACAAATTTTGTACATTTTAGGTATATTTATGTTAGGCATGTCTAAAAAGTAAAAAAAAAATTGCTTAAAATATTAAAAAAATTCAGTAAAAATAAAAATATATAGAAAATAAAAAAGTAAAATTTTCTGAAAAATGTTTTTTAAAAAACCTAACCAAGCAATATTAGAGACTATTGTTTTATTACTTATGGATTTTTTTTCTTCTTGTATTGATATTATCGTGATTGTTAGTGTTGAGTGTATAGGTATACATTGTTGGATTTTCTAATAATTTTAGATTATTAAATTTAGGGGTCATTTTGCCGTCTATGAAAAAAACAATTAAAAAATATAAAAAAAAGGGGGTCAATTTACGATTTTTCGAATAATTAAAAAAAATTATTATTTCACCTCATTAAAATAATCAGAACATAAAAATTCTTTTAAAAAGTCAAGTCACAAACAGTGGCCCCGTTTGGTAGAGCTGTGGGAAATTGATTATAACTTATAGTCTAACAACTTATAACTTGTAACTGTGAACATAAGTTGATTTTTGACTTATAAATTAAGTTTCTCCTCCCCACTCAAAGAATAAGTTGATTTTTGACTTACAAAAAGTTATAAGTTGTATTGTTAAGCTGAACCAAACACATCAAAATAGCTTAAATTAAGATAAAAACTGAAATAAACTGAAAATAAGTCCTACCAAACAGTAACAGTCTCTTAATTTAATTCTCTCAAAGATAATATTTTTGTCAATTGGAAGAAATAAAAGATGCGATTGTTGCAGGATATATGGGAGGTGGATTTATTAGGTGTCCCAATAGATAATGGGTTGCACCTCAAAGTCACTAGGCCTATAATATAGGGGATGTAATTTGGGTGAGTTTTGAATAATTCGAATTTAATTTGATTTTTTTTTTAAGATTTGGGTAAGATATTTTTGAATTCGGTATAAACTAAGTCAAAAATTTAAAAATCCGAATTAAATTTAGATATCAAACAACCTGGGCAACTCAAAATTTGAAATATACATTAAATATATAAAAATATTAAATATAAATATAAATTATTAGCCATTACATGATATTAAAATAATTTAGATTATTAAATTACATTGAATATATATTATAGATTGTTTTGGAAAGTTGGTTAAAAGTTGACTTTTTATTTTTATTTTTTTTGAAAAAACATGTAAAAAAATAGAGAGATTGATGTGACTCAAAATAGGTTAAAAGCTGAAAGTAGGGCTATAAATGAATCGAGCTATTCATGAATAAGTTTGGCTCGGTTCAATTTGTTTAGTAAATGAGCCAAGTTTAAGCTTGTATAAGTTTGACTCGTTTATTTTTATTTAAATTATATAATAAATAAATTATTTACATATTAAATAATATATAATATATATAAATAATAGTATAAATACATTATTTATATATTAAATAATATAAATAATATTTAAAAAAAAATTATTGAGCTGAGCTCGAGCCCAGTTTTTTATCAAGCCGAGCTTGAGAGCAAAACCCGGCTCTACTCAGTTCGTTTGTAACCCTATGACTTTTAACCATCTTCCCAAAAGAGGCCTATATACACAAGTAACATAAATTTTATCTTTTTTTTATTTTTATTCATAAATTGTAAATAGTACTATAACGGTATCTCTCTTACATTATATAAATTATTTGTTTTGATATTATTAATGATTTTCTAAACAAATATATATAGAGTCTATTCTTAATAAATTAATAATTTAACTGCAAAAAAAATTGGAATTTATGTACAATTCAAACAATTTGGGTCTAACTCGAGTTAGGTTTAGGTAGACAACCTCGGGTTACAATTCAAGTCTGGATGGACCCGTGCAAGTCTTAGCACAACTTGGGTTGGATTTGGACAACCTTCCAACCCAATCGAACCCACCTAAGTTGCATCCCTACTATAATATAAGGCAAATTATAGGTGTTTGTGATTTATTTATTTGACGATTTTTTTTTTTAGTAATTTTTTTAAATGAAAAAATTTATTCTTCTAGACTCAGCTTGATAAGACAAATCGAAAAATTAGTTTTTTTAAACAATTTTTTTTTAAAAAGACAAACATAAGCAAAAAATAGTAGATTTCTTTGACTTTTTCAAATTTTTTTTGAATTTTTTCCAAAAATAAAAAGAAAAAACTTTTTAAATTCATCTATACAAAGACAGACCGGGAAAAAAATATTTGACCTAATTATTAAAAAAAATTACTAAAAAAAAAAAAAAAAAAAACAGAACAAAACAAAAGAAGAAGTGATTTTTTTTTTGGTGTTTCCAAACATCAATATCAATTCTTATATGATGTAAATGGGAATCTTGTATTTACTACTTTTTATTAAGAGATATCAAATTAGGGAAAGTCATTTAAAGATTGAAAATTTAACTTTAAATCATGGTAATATAATGAAACACCTCAGAATTAGTTAAATCAGATTATGACAATTTAATTATATTGGAGCCATTAATAAACTTTTAAAGTATTAACAAAAATAAAAATGGTGATATATATATAATTTGCCGTAGTTTCTAATTTCATTCCTCCTACAAGTTTTAGTTTTTTTTTTAAAGCAAAAATTACAAAAAAAAATATATATATATATATATATCTTTGAAGTTTGATTCTTATAACAACATAAACTAAGAGTTTTAAATTTTATCAATTTAAATCCTAATCTTTTGATTTATTTTAATTTAAACCATCAACTTATTTTCGTTAAGTAAAACCGACAAAAATTTGATATTTTGGCCATTAAATGTGTACATAAAATGTTTAAAATACTATTTGCACTGAGTTTAATGACTAAAATATTTTTTTCATTAATTTTACTTAATGAAAATACGTAGATGATTTAAATTGAAAATAAATAAATAAAAGTAGGGTTTAAATTGACAAACTTTAAAACATAGAGTTTATTTTCTTACAAAGATAAAATTTTGGATTTTGTTTTTATTTCTCCTTTTTTTAATGTTTTGTATTACAATTAGTTATTAATTCACTCCCTACATTGTTGGATTAGTTTCCTTATTGTAAATTTAAAATTTCCTTTTAATTAGGGGACATCAAATTAGGGCAAGCCATTCAAAGATTTAAAAATCTAACTTAAAATCATTGTAATTTGATGAAACACCTTAAGATTAGCTAAATCGGATTATGAAAATCTAATCACACTATTGCCGTTAATAAACTTAAGTATCAATAAAAATCGAAGTGGTGATTATAAATTTTGCCATGCTTTCTAATTTCGTTCTCCCTCCAAAGTTTCAATTTTCTTAATGTTTTATATAACAATTAGTTATTAGTTCACTTGCCTTTATTATTGGATTAGTCTCCTTATTGTAAATTTAAAATTTAGATGACAATTTTATCATTCTACTGAAATTTTGTTTCATAAATAGCTGACAAAATATCGTAATAAAAACTTGATTAAATAATCTCACATTGATGATTAGTTTTTGTGTAATGCTACTCCAACTAAGAAATAAGTTGATCTATGTGGTCGGTTGTAATTGGTTTGTAGAAGATCACAAGATTAACAGCCAATTATGACTAATTACGTAATCGGTTTCATTTTTTTTGTTAACTATTTTTAAAGATAATTATAAATAACTATAAATACTATAAAATATTTATAAATAATGAAGAATAAAAAACCAAACAACAATAGATGGAAATATATAAATAATTACAAAATGATGAGAACATTTTGTGAAATTATCAAAATGCCCTTATCTTCCTCACTTATCTCTCATATTTTTCCCTTTTCCTCCGAACCCTGAACCCTAACCCAATTGCCAAACCCACCAACCAATCCTCCCATGTCTTTCTTGGTGCTATCAACCCCACTTCCAACCCCATTGCAATCACTAGCCCCTTTTTACTCTCCTCCACTATTTGCAACCTATCATTACCTCTTCTTCTTTCCATCTTGATGCTATCATAGCCTTAGCCAAGTGAAAGGAGGAAGGTGAGCGAAGTGTTGGGTGATTATTAATAGGATTTTAAGAGATGTGTTATATCATAAGATTAGATGAAATAAATAATTGGATATATGATAGGATTATAGGAGATAAGTTATACCATGGGATAATAGATGTGACAAACAATTGGATAGAAAGGGTGAAATGTTATTATATTTGGTTATAATAAAAATATATAATTATTTTTTTCTATTGGATGAAGAAAAAACATAATCAGAAGATGTCCCGTTCTTATAATACCACACTACCTATGGTATGATTTAATTTTTCCTTTGTTTTTTATTTTTTATTTTTATGTAATCCTCTATATCAGTACTAAAATTATCCAAAATTTACATGCAAACACTAGATTGGATTATTTGATAGGACTAAGATGTTCTCCATCTTCAATCAACTTCTCTTTATTCCACAACCAAATGCTGAACTAACAATTCAGTAGGCCTTTCATGTTTTTTCACTTTCAATTCCACTAATGGTAGGGCAAACATGGCTTGAGGACAAGGAAGTGGCTGATGATGGTGAAATGAGATTGGCTAAGAACTAATGACATTAGAAGAAGTTAGCCAATAGATTAGGGTTTGTACGAAATAATAAAGAGAATAGAGAGGAAGAAAAGAGCATTTTGGTAATTTCACAAAAAAGTCTCACAATTTGGTAATTAATTTTTGATGCTACAGTTTTGTAATTATTTTATACTTTTTCCATTTATTTGCATTCTTTTGAAAACAATTAATCCCATTTTCATAAACTATGTCTAGTGGCAATGTATGTGTGCCACGTGTAAGCAATTAATTTCCTCCAACTAGGAAACAACCTGACAGTGCCTGTATATTCCCCCCACCACCATCCCCTCTTCCATACTCCTTTGGGTGACGCAATCACAATCCATAAACCAAAATTAGCAAAAATTAAGTACAATTTAATCATTCAGATAAAGATACAAACAAATCTGTCCGGTGGCATATTAGTAATTTCCTCCCACCACAAAGGCATTTCTTTAATTTCTCTCTAACATTTCACTAATTGACAAAAGAAAGGTTAGCGAGTAATTCTATTTTCGCACCTTAATTCTTTTTAGTACACCTATTTAATGAACACTTTTTTTTATTACACATATTATAAAAATATAAATTCTTAATGCACATCTTTATGTTTTAATATTACTTTCATTTTCAATTTTAAAACCCTAAGACTATGTTTGGTTTTGGTTTGAATGTTCGAATCAATTTTTTGAGAAAATTATAAATTAATTTGACAAAAATAAATACTAAAAAAATATTTTAAATTTTTTTTTTTTGGAAACATATTATAAAACTAGATTATACATACCCCCCCCTTTTTTTCCATTCACTAACTCCTCCTTTATTGCCGTTGCGGCCACTTTCAACGCTCTATCGTTGCCACCACCACTACCACTTCTAGCTCATCTCCCTCCATCTTAGACCTCCACAATCAACCTTGAGTGATTCGTGGTGGAAGAATTGTAGAAGTGTATGGTTTATGGTGGAAAGTGATCGCAAGCAAAGAGGGAAAGAGGCGGTGGAAGGGAATGGCAAATGATAGAGGTGGCGCTGGCGATAAAAAATGATTGTGATGTTTTACAATTAGGATTTGAGTAGAAGAAGATGCGGGTATTATAGTATTTTTATTTTAGGACAAAATTGTATTAATGAAAATTTTCGTTAAATGTGTGAACTGAGAGGAATTGGTGTGTGGAAATAAAATTATCCCAGGCTAGCAGCATGAAATGACTTTGACCCTCTAGCTTTCAATGGAATGGCAACAAAAACCAACAACAGAAAAAACAATTGAGGTGAAATTTGTAAAAAATAATTAGGGATATTTATTCATAAATATATTTATTTATGTATTTATGTTTTATTTAATTTAAATTATTTTTTTATATTTCAATAAGTCTTCTAAGTGACGAGGTGGTTTTGGATTATCTAAATAAGTACACTTTTTGACTTTTTATGAAATATGAGTTGGGTATGAGTTGGGTTTGAAGTGATGTGTCAAAGAGGTAATGTAACTTAAATAAGATAATGTAACTTAAAGATAGTGACTTTATGACTTTTTATCTTTTTTAGGGGATGACAAACAAAGCCATCAAAATATCATTAATAATAATATTCACATTAAGAGCTTGTTTGGCATAAACTAAAAAAGTGAATTTATTTTTTTATTTTTATCTTTTTTAGATCATATCATCTCCTTATTTTTCTATACATATTTTCATAAAAAGTTAAGAAATACACTTATTTATATTATCTTAAACAATCCTTAATAATGTGAATGTTCCGTGATGTGAAATTTTCAAAAGTTCAAAAATATTTGTAAGGGTAAAGTTATTCATAAAATATCTTAAATATGATAATTAAAATTTGGTGGATCAAATATTCAAATAATAAGATTTATTAGTAAATTAATTAACTTAAATATGAACTAAATGTGATACAAGTACTTAAAAATTAATTTACTAATAAATGCCCCAAATAGTTATGAATTAGTAATTTTTTTTATAAATATTAATAATTAAAATTATAATTTTTTTGAAATTCCATCGAATGTAATTACCTCAAAACAATTTGATTTGCAATTATTAAAAATAATTTTATGAGTTATCAATCTGTATTGCTTTAAATTTAATAATTTTTTAATAATATATATTTTTAAAATTTTAGATTTACTTAATTTAGATACATTTAAAAATACAAATTTTATAAAAAAATCTTATAAAAATGTATTAAATACAAAAATATAAAACTTAATATATTTTCGTATTTTATTATATTCAATAATTTTTTATGTATATTTTATATTTTTTAAGTGTATATAAGTAAATCTAAATTTTTTTAAATTAATTAAAATATTAAAAAATAAAAAATTCAAACAACTGTTTTGAATTTTAAATTTCCATTGTTTGAGGGTGTGCTACATAAGCATACTTTTTATCTTTTTATATTTTTTAGGTTACATTATTTTCCTATTTTTTTATATATTTTTTTATAAAAAATTAAAAAATATGCTTATTTAGATAATTTCAAACAATTTTTTTAATGCATTTAATTTTTATTTCCCAAATTTGCAATTTTTATTACCAATTTAGCCCTCTCCTCTCGCTGGTCATTTCGAATTCAATTTCTTACCCGGACTTGAAATTCGTCTTAATCCAAATTCAATTTTTGAAATACTCACCTACTATTTTATTATTTATTTATTTATTTATTTATTTATAATCTGTACACAAATATAGATATATACACACCTGGGTATGTATAGTCTCTGCTTTTTGGAATTTAGACAGCTTCTCCCAAACAACTGCCCGGTAATCTCTTTTGGGTTTTCAGAAAAATGCTTGTTTCTCGGTTAAATTTGTGGGTTTTTTTTTTGTAGGTAAAATTTTGGAACTTTTGATCTGTTGAGGGAGTGACATTGAAGTACTGGTCTGCAAATGTGAAGAGCTCTGACAGAGAATAGTGGTGTTGTAAGTTTTATCCTAACTTTTTCTGGAGTGTTTAGTTTTTGAATGTAGAGTTACGGTTAGTGGTATGTGGGTTGACTATCAAGGAAATGTTGTTCTTGAAATTGTTGATTTTGTCTAATTTTTTAGTTCTAATTTTTATTTATTTATTTATTTTTGTTGGTGATAGTTTGCATGTTGAAGATAAGAAAGAATCTTGAACTTAAATTTGATGTTATCTCTATGGGTTTTGATTTGAATTTTTTCTTTTTGGCTTTTGTACTTTTGATTTGATTTGATCTGTTATTATTATCATTTGGATTTTTGGGTTAAAAGTTTTGATGTTTTTGATGATATGAGAAAATGTTGAGTTTCAGGCTTATTTTTTAAATGATTTCTTAATAGTTTCTTGTTTTTGATTTCCCCCCCTTTTTCATGTTTGTTCTTTTCTATGCCCTTTTATGGAGTTTTGGTTTCGAAATCACGAGGTTTAAAGTTTAATATTGCAGAAAATTTGAGCATGAAGGTAAATTTTTAGTGCATGATATATACAAAAAAAAAGTGTCAAAAATAAAAGGACTAAAAAAAAAATAGAAAGATTAATTCCATTTTATATTCAAAATCACAAGTTTGATCTTTGAAGATTGCAGAAACTTTGAGCATGGAGTTTAATATTTAGTCCATGAGATATACAAAAAAAAAAAAAAGGGTCAAAAAAAGAAAAAGAAAGAAAGAAAGAAAGAAAGAAAGAAAGAACTGAACAGAAAATAGAAAGAGTAAATTTCGTTTTTATTTTTTAATTTCATTGTATTTGAACTTATATTGTTGTATGATTTTTTAAGATCTTTAGTTGCATGTGAATTGGTTTATATGTTGAACTATAAATAGAAACTTCCTTATCTTTTGATTTTCAATTTGAATTTTTTGTTGTTGTTGGTTTTCTTTGCTTTTTCCATACATGGTTTGATTTATTTATTTTTAATAATTTTAAATCTGTGATGGATTTATGTTTTGCAGGTATTGTGATTTAGTTGTTCAAAGTCAACAAAAATCTGATTGTTGGTTTAGTAACTGGAAGAATTTTTGTGAAGCATGGAAGCAAGAGAAAATATGAGTGCAGGAGTGACAGTGATCGGAGCTGAGGCTCCATCCAACTACCATGTAGCGGCAAGGACTGAAAATCCAACCCAGATGGCCGGAAATCCAACGGTGGTTGAGCCGCCAATGGCTGCTGGAGTGGCAGAAACAATGGGAAAGAAAAAACGAGGTAGACCAAGGAAGTATGGCCCGGATGGTGCACTTTCAAGGGCGTTGTCCCCAATTCCAATTTCATCATCAGCTCCACCAGCATCCACCGGTAACTTCTCAGCCAACAAACGGGGTAGAGGGCGTCCAATTGGTTCGGAGAACAAGCAGAAGGAGAAAATGGATTTGGATAATTCAGGTAATGGAGGCTTTTCACAGCCAATTTCCATTTCAGAATTTAGTATAATTGAAGCTTCAAGCATGATCAATTATTTATTTGTTTATTGCTATAATAAGATCCACAGATTATCATCTTAGGTCTTGATAATAATGTTGACATAATTAGTTTGTCTGTCTTGGCTGACTATGGCCCTGTTTGGTAGGACTTATTTTCAGCTTATAGCTTAATTTAAACTATTTTGATGTGTTTGGTTCAGCTTAACAATACAGCTTATAGCTTTTTGTAAGTCAAAAATCAACTTATTCTTTGAGTGGGGGAGGAGAAGCTTAATTTATAAATCAAAAATCAGCTTATGTTCACAGTTATAAGCTATAAACTGTTAGACTATAAGTTATAATCACTTTCCCACAGCTCTACCAAACGGGGCCTATTTATGGGTTGTTTCTGTTTATAGTTCTAGATGGGTTTTAACATTCCATTTGAGGTGTGGATTTTATTTGTTGTTTAAGTTTGTGTGGACCATTATGTGAGATGCTTCTGCTCATGTCTGGAAGAAAACGTTGGTTTGTACGGAAATAAAATGATGGCTTTTGTGGCATTGGTGTGAGAGTGGGGAACATTCCTTTTCTGGCTTAATCTGTTACTTCTTGCTATTTTCTAAATTACTTTTACATCTAAATTTTTAGGCAATTTGATGAATGATGAAGATGGGTTGAATTTGTTATCATTTAGTAGTTATTCTATTACAACTGTACGGCAGTTATTTTATGGGTGTTATTGTAAAACAAAAAAGCATGACAAAGTTTCTAAGTTGTGTGCTGAAATGGTAAAATCACTCATATGACACACAAAAATGGATTTTGTTGAAGCTTAAAGTATAGTATCCTTGAGTTATGTAGACATGAGTCCGGAAGAGAGGTGATGTTTCTATTCCTTTCTCAATGTTGAGCTGTGGTTATGGTAAAGAAAATTTGGCCTTTTGGGGTTTAACTAAATGTAGTAGAGTCAGATAGCCTGCATGTTTATGAGTTAGTAGAAGACCACACCTCCGGAAGTGGAGGCCCTGATTGTCTAGATTAGCAAATTTATTGCATACTCTGTATTTTTAATATCATAGTGTACCAACATTATTTAAACTCCTATTTTATAGGTGATTTGGTGGATTGTTCTGCTGGGACAAATTTTATGACTCACATGATCACTGTTAACAAAGGAGAGGTATGTTTGGCTAGAAAAAGAGAACATGTTTCTTGTATGAATACTTTTTTTTTTTTGTAGGTTTGTATGAATACTTATAGTCTTGTTACTGGATATTTTATTTATTTTTTATTCTTATCAAATCATAATGCCAACCATTTGAGTGGAATACATCTTGGTTTAATGTAATTTTCTACCATGTACTAATGCTTTTCCTTATCCACATTTTTTTTAAACTTTAGGTTGTGACAGGGATTCTCCTTTGTGGGATCTGAATGAAATTTCTTCCTGGTGTTGGAAAATGAGAGGAAGGATATTAGATGAGAGAAGAGAGACTTGAACAATGCAAAATGACTATTCTACAATCCCCAAATATCTAAAACGGATCTGGTGTTCCTCTTTGGAAATGATTATGTTTTTCTTTGGCATATGTTCTTGAAATCGCTTAAGAGAGCATTGTTGTGCACTTCTTGCTCAATGTAATATCTACTTTTGTCTCTCTACTTTCCCACTAGATATCATCAATCTTTAGATATGTCACCACTTGTATTTGAGTGTAATCACCATATGCCTAATGTGGTATTAGTACAGTGTTGGCTACACAAGTCGTTAATTTTCCTATGTGCTCGAGGGCTATGTCTAGGAGACATGCATGTAATGAGCCTTCCATCCATTCTAGCATTAGGAACATTTTAATGTGACAAGGGCACAGGCCAAAGGTGATTTCTATTCTTTTTTTTGGGGGGGAGGGGGCTGAACAACTTATGGAAGAGTAACCTTTTTGGCATTTGAAGCCTTGTCCAATTGCTCATTAAGTGTACTAAAAGCTTCCCCAAGATTCTTATACATACACATATTTACTTTGTAGATTAAATAATAAACTTAGAATATTTATTCTAACGATTTGGATAAAATTCAAAGAAAGAAAGAATAAGGATGCTATGGTAACAAATAATTTGAGAGTTTCCGATTCTAGGATACTATGGGAACAATTATTAATTAGGTCGCTTCATGACTGGGAGTTAGAGATGTTAAGTCACTAGTTGTCCCAAAAGCTTACGTTGCTAGGAAATGGGCCCAAACAATGTATATCAAGCTCTCCAACAGCCTCCTTCACCTGTAACCCCGTCTTGCATGTGGAGATGCAAAGAGACATACATAGAGAGAAGCATAATGCAAAAGGAGAACAAATTCAAACGAAGAGATTTGAACCCAAAGCCTCTCCCAACTTGAGCTTTGATACCATTTTAAGTCACCAAGTATTCCAAAAGCTTAAGTTGTTAAGAAATGGGCCTATTAATGTATATCAAAATATCCAACAAGAGGCTATGCGTGAGATCCTTGAGCTTTTGAATGGGGTTTCAATTCCCAAAAAAGATTTTCTTCCTTGTTTGTAGCTAATTCATTTAACTACTCCATTTTCTTTTTTCGGTTAATGTGAGTTTAATCCATGGTGATTAGTATCCCGATTTGGATCTTACGATCTTATGATCCATTTGGCACAATTGATCTGAATTGTGTAAAAAATCCCTTACAGGGAGGATCTATCGATCATGATAGTTGGATCTTATAGGATTGTGGAATTCCAATCTAGATCTGATCCTACCAATCCAATTTGTAAACCTTGTTTGTATTACACAAGCTAATTTATTATAAATTAGTTACCTAAATACCAATTTTATGTGGTCCAAATGAATACAAAAATAAGCCATATTGAATCAAATAAACTGAAAAAACAAACTAGGGAAACACATTTAAGGGTAAAACACCAATAAGTCCTAAATGTTAACGTGTTGAACCATTTGGTCCTACCTTTTATTTGGTAGACTAATAAGTCCTGTTGAACGTTAATTACGTATCTACCCATTTAATTAACACATGACCTTTTGTTGGTAGAGAGTAAATGTGAGATTTTAGTGATGTTGTAGTGACCAAAATATCCAAAAATTTACTATAGCCATTTTAATGTGTTTCCATCAGTCGCAACCATTAGTAGCAAACATCAGTAACATTACGGTGTGAGTTTAGATAGGTATATATGCAAACATCAGTAACGTCGGTGAACAAACACAAACACAAAACATCAGTAATGTCGGTGAACAAACATCTGCTTCGTTACCCCCATTAACATCGCCGTCGTACACAAAAACTGCAAATTACGCCGACGATTCAGTCATCCCCGGAGTTGCTGACGTTGATGATGTTGCTAACGTTAATCATGTTGATGATGTCACTGAAGTTGCTGATGTTGATGATGTTATTGATGTCGCTAATGAAAGCCAAATGTTGATGATGTTGATGATGTCGTTGATGTTGTTGATGTTGATGATGTTATTGATGTCGCTGATGAAGGCCAAATGTTGATGATGTTGCTGATGTTCTTGATGTTGGTGAAGTTGATGATGTTGATGATGTCGCTGATGTTGGTGATGTCGCTAGCGAATTCGCATCCATCGGAGTATTTCTGACGAGCAATGGAAGAGTGAGGGAGAGTATGGACGAGTGTGAGTTCTTTCTTCCCCTCTTCAAACGGCCCGAACACTACACCCGTAAGAGGCCAATTGTCCGAGCCCTTGGAAGCGCAAATCACAAACCCATTTCCGATCTTGGCTTTCGAAGAAACCCCCAAAACAAAGGTCCAAAATGGACTAAGATTGTATAATGGTGTTTGAATAGAGAGAGAGAGAGAGAGAGAGAGAGAGAGAGAGAGAGAACCATTACAAATATGGACAAAAATGTAAATTTCATACATTATATTTCAAAAACATATACCATACCAAAAATAAAAAGGACTAAATGGTTTAAGAAAAAACACTCAGGACTAACTAGAGTAACATTTACTAAAATGGAATTTATGAGTAATTTTTCCCACATTTAAATATTGGAATAATTTAAGAAAACTAACTAGCCACAAAATACAAACTTAGTCATAGTGGGGTTTGGGGAGGACAATATGTACACAACTTTACCTTAAAATTTTGAAGAGGCTATTTTTGTGACTCTAACTTGCTCCACGTGGGACATTAATGACAAGCCTTATCATTTGGCCAAGCCGCTCTTTTTGAGTTTTCAATCTATTGTCAAATCCAACTTTGTTAAATATTTTTCCTTTACTTTATATGCATCATTGTAGAATGCAAAGTGTTTTGTTATTAAACTCTTCTTTTTCACTTTCTTTTTTGATGAAGTGTAAAACTTTTACTATTCAAATTTTCTATTGTATAATATTTATATTTTATATTTTACATGGAAAATTATTTTTTTACAATATCTTCACTTTTTTCAAGTATAATTTAGACTATTTTGTGTTTACTTTTTTTAAAAATGTTTATTTAAATTAAATTATTATGTAATTTTTCTTTTTCAGTAGGATCTTACGATCCTCGATCTAATCTGATCTGATCTTGTAAACTCCTCTAATGACCCAATGCAGGATCCCTATTTTAACAACCTTTTAACCACAATTTGGTTTTTGAATTCAGCAATGGTAAACTTTTATTTCCAATTCCCTAGTTGCCTTGTTTATTGGCAATGCCCTTGGCAAAAAGATCATCATAGGCAACATCATGAAGGCATGGATAGAAACTGTCACCTTTTGAGGATTTGTTTCTACATTTAGAATATTGATAAAAACACATGATTTAGGGTCATGTAGGTTTTCTTGGACTGTCACAACTGCTGCTTCAGGCAGTTGTCAAGCCATTATTGGCCAGCCAATAAATTAAATATATTGCATAAAGTTTTTTCTGCAGGAGCGGGCTTATATCTCACGACCTTGGTTGTCTCTTACATTCAATCGTTGATGGTAAGAACAAGAAAGGTTTCCCTTTTTGGGCTTTTTTACTTCCTGTTTTATTTTATTTTTGGCCACCTTCCTTCCCCCTGATTCCATCCAACCCTATGCAGGGGGTAATGAACAGAATGCTTGAGAACTTGCATAAATAGCCAAGATGGTAAACTGAACCACACCCACCCCCCTCCCCCCCCCCAAACACACACAAAACAAAAACAAAAGAAGAGGAAGTAAGGGACATTAGCAATTTGTGCTAATGTCAAAGATGATAAATGTGTAGTTTTGAGTATGTGAGAGTCAATTTAAAAGTGTAGTAAGTTATCAAAATTTAAGTCCATGCTGAACCTTTGCCGCTAGAAAAGTTTAATCAATTTTTTGAAGTTCAGGATATGTAAATTAAAACATCATTTGTCACTATGTTCTGAACTCTTTTTAACTTCTCATTAACTTATTCCATAATGGAGAACTGAAGTTAAGGTTGAAGTTAAATTTGATCCTTGTAGACAATTTACAATTTGATGCATGCATACATATCTACACATAAGGCCATTCCTTAGTGCTAGTCCCTAATAGTGAAGGGTGCTACAAGGGATAGACTTGGTAAAGGCTTATCCTTTGGTATGCAAATCATGAAGTGGTTGCTATGTGACTCAAACAAACTCATGTCTCACACTTGAAAGTCCAAGCTTTTACCACTACAGTCTACACCAAGTAATGGTCTCTTCGCATGTATGTAATTTTATTTGGTTTTTATGTAACTTAATTGTATTTGGCCTCCCTAAGCTTCTTATATTGTTACTTAGGCCTCATTTGTCAATTATATATTTTAGTGAAAAAGTCAAAAAGTCACTATTTGTCACATCACTCTCTCTACTTTTATGAACATCTTTTCATAAAAAGTCAAAAAGTTATTAGAATAGCCTGTTCCCAAACGAGGCTTTATATATTACACTTTGGAGAATCATTATGAGTTTTTGTCAGTCCAAATTATTGTAGTTATGTTATAAAATGATGTGCACTACAAGAAAAGTTTTACTTACAAATCATTGTGGTTATGAAATGAACTATTATGATTATGTTATGAATATTAAAATATTATGAATTATTATGGTGATAAAAGTTATTAACTATCGTTATTTTGTTACCAATCATTGTGGTCTAGTTTTGAAAAGACATATGGCATTCACTTTTTAGGAGTATATATCATAATTTTGCTCATTTTCTTTTCTAAAAAAAACATCTATTTTCCTTTTCCATTCATTAGTATGAGATAGGGTTGCAAATGAATAGAGTCGTTCATGAACAAGCTCGAGTTTTGCTTGGTAAGGGCTCGTTCGAACTTGATTCGTTAAATTTTTATTACGTTTGAGTTCGAGCTTGAGCTCGAGTTCATTAAAATCTTAATAAACAATTTCAAACATATTAAAGTTCGGCTCGTTAGCTGTTCGTTTAACATTTATTTAAATAATAGAATAAATATATAATTATATATTAAATAATATAAAAATATGTATAAAAAATAGGATAAATATGTTAATTATATATTTAAATAATGTAAATAATAGCTAAATTTATTTATACGTAAATAATTGCTAACTACAGATAGTGCATTTATATAATATTGGTAGATATTATTATTTTGGTAAGATATTGACTTTTCTTTTAATATGTTTATATATATAATTGTATAATCAAAATTTCAATTGTAACTTTAGTCTCATACGCAAGTATGAATTTATAATTTTTTTAGCTCGTTAAGGCTCTTGTACAGACTCGAGCTCGAGTCAAGCTTGACCCAACTTGGCTCGAGCTCGGTTCATTAAATTTTCATTAAGCTCAAGCTCAAGCTCAAGCTCGAACTCGAACTCATTAAAATCTTAATAAACAAGCCTAAACATACGAAAGCTTGACTCGGCTTGGTTTGGTTCGGCTCGTTTGCAGCCGTAGTATGAGACAACTTAAATTTTTTTTGTACGCAATGCGATATGTAATTCTTTACCTTTCATGTACTAGATAAATTATATGATATTACTTCTCATATGCATTTTTCTAGTGGTAATCATTAAAATTCAAATTTCTAGAATACATTTTTGTAATTATTTATTTGCTTAGTTTTAATAGTGATTTGTTGATTTTACTCGTCTAAATTAGACTTGACTCGACCACTTTGACTTACCTAGTACCTTACTTTTGGCCCCCCCAATGTTGTAATCTTGGCTCTGCCCCTGGCACTGGGTACAACCTAAATGTATAGAAATGCTATCAGAATGTTTCTTTCCAAGTCTATGATTTGGATATTGAAGGAAAAAAAGGAAAGCCTAGCAAACATAGATTTAGACCCATACCTCATAGGTATGCAGTTATACTTAAACTTTATATATTTAATACACAAGATAAAAATGGAAATAAAGTTGAAAATGAAAAGATGAATATGAAGTGAAAGCAAACATGGTAAATAGATGCAAACTAACAAACACACACATCCATCGAGTGAAGCATCCTTGTGGAATTATTTGAGAGTTTCATGTGTACCTTCTCAATGAATGCTAGATTTACTTTTCAGCATTTTTTTGGTGTTTTTTACCTTACCAAATGTTGGTTCCTATTAATTGAGGTTGCTGGGAGATGCAAAGTGGTTTCTCTCAAAGTCGAGCCTGCATTGTCACACTCAGCAGCTTGAGTTTACCCTTGCAGACCTGAGCCACTTTTTTTGAGCGAATTCCGTAGTTTAGGGCATCAAATTGCCGTTCTCACTATTTTTGGAAAGTTTTAGTTTGGTCATAATTTTGTTTAGGAGTTGCCAATCATGATGCCACTTGTTTTCACTTGTTCCTTTTTGTTTTTTGTTTTGTTTTGTTTCTAGTGTTTAAATTTGAGTGTAACTCAAATTTGCTAATTTTTGTAATTTTCCTTAATTCTTTATTATTTCGTTTGACTAACGAAATGGCCTTGGAGAGAGTCGAGTGGAGAAGAGGGATTTATGCAACCGACCCCATTTGATGGGACTTAAGGCTTGGTTTGGTTTGGCTTTATTATTTCGTGTCAAAGGAGTAGGATTGCTTTGTTATAAATATGGTTATATCTTTCACGGAAATTCAATTTTTGCTTTAATAAAATTTCTCTGTTCTAGTATTTCTTGTGGATTCCATTCTTCTTCTCTTGTGAATTCAAGAGTTACGTATGCCAGAACGATATCTAGGCTGTTTTACGCAACATCGCTGCGGCACACACATTTAAAACAATGCTCTCTATGCAAAAATACAATAGAGGAACAATACGTTTCCCTCAGACACAAGGGTCCTGCATAAATGAAATGGCAAATTGAAAACACATTGCACATACTCATGTTTTCTTCATAGGAATGGTTTATGTTAGAATAGGAAATTGTTATAATAGGAAATATTAGAATAGGAAATAATTGTATTTATTCCTTTTTTCCTTTTTTTGTGATTGCTCAGACTATGCCTGTAATTGCTCAATTATCAATATAAAAGGGAATGAAGTCTAATTCATTCCTTAATTCCTTCTCTTCTCTAAACCTACAGTTTATTTTTCTGCCTGTTTACTATTTTTGATTTTTGTGCGCTGAACACAACTTCATTTGTGGGTTTGCTTTGTTCCTTAGGATATTACCATGAAGATTATCTCATTTACTAAGCAAGGGCCTCGAGCTATTTGCATCATCTCTGCTATTGGTTTAATTTCAAATGCTACTCTTCGACATCCTGATTCTTCTGGTGCTACATTGACCTATGAGGTATGGTTTCTTTATCTATTTTGAAAGTAGTGTTTCATTATTTTTATTTTTGGATTTAATCACAAAGAGTGCAACTCTTGAATGATTAACGAGATGTTTTTGACCTCTCTGCTACAAGCATACTTCCATATGTTGTAGTACACACTGCACTTTTGAATAGGTCTCATGAAGCAAGTTTTGGACATGAGATTGCATGCTTCATTTATGAAACTTCTGTATGATTAGATAATTTTATGGTTTGATGGAGGAGCTGAATATTTAAAGACTGAGCGGGCATGGTAAAATTTTATTTTAAGCCGATATTTTATTTAATATTTCCTTAAACTGCACAGCAGTACCCACAAAAGTCACTATATATGAAATATCTACACATCTCATCACCTTACTGCAAGTTTATGCCTTGCAACATAGTCACTTTCTTCAATGATCTCGGATCCTGCAACTGTTTATTATATGTTTAGGTATGATATGTACATTATCTTTATTGTAATGTTTTTTTGCCGTCACATATATGAAAGAAGCCTACAAAATAACAATGATGTAACATGGGAGTCAAATTTTTGAGGAATAGGCTGAGGCTACTATTTGTTGATCAATTATTCTAGGCAATGGGTTTCTTCTTGAGTTCGAAGTAGTTTTTATTTTTCAATCTTCTCTTTTATATTTTGAGACTTATCTAATTTTTTCTTCACTTTTGTCCTATTTCAATCTTGAAACCTTCAATTTCAACTACCTCAAGTAAACATTGCAATCCATTCCACTTCATTTTGAAACCAAACCAAACTAAACCAAGCCTTGTGTCCAACTCAAGTGAGATCAGCTACATGAATCTATTTTCGCCATTATGTTCTATCAAGGACTATATGCTCAGTTAAATTAAATAAACTTATATATTATTTATTACTGCATCCCATGATAGTTTAGGTCTTCCCTTTGCCTAAATTTCCATTTTATGGTGATCGTATTACTCTTCCTTACTATTGCATGCATACGTTTTTGTTGTACATAACTAAATGTCTGACTATATTCTCTCTCAACTTATTTTTATTTGATGTTACTCCTACCATTTCATAAACATGTTCATTTCTAATTATATATTTTCTAGTCTTATCATACATCCATCTAAGCATTCTCATCTCAACTATACTTACCATGAACGTGTTGTTTCTTAGTTGCCAACATTATATCCCATAAAACATCGTTTGTGTTATTTTTATTTTATAAAATTTAAATTTAAATTTAAATTTAAATTTTGTTAGTGTTCGTCAATCACATAATATTCCAAACACATTCTTCCATTTGAGCCACCTTACTTTAATTCTTTGAATTACATCATCGTTAACCTTACCATCCTTATTAATAACTGAACCTAAGTAAAGAAAATGTTCACCATTTGTTATCTCCTGTATTTCAATCTGTACTTCTCTATTATTTTTACCTTTAACTATCACTAAAATTGCATTTCATCTATTCAGTTTTATGTGTACTAATTTTAAATCCTTCGATTCAAGTGCTTGTCTCCAAATATCTAATTTAGTGTTAATCCCTTCCTTAGTTTCATTTACTAGAACTATATCATTTGCGAACAACATACACCATGTGACATCATCCTAAATGTGTTTAATTAATTCATCCATTACTAAAGCCAATTGGTAAGGATTCAAAGACCTTTGATGCAACCCTACAGTAATTGGAAATTCACTAGTTTTTCCCGCAGGTGATCTAATCTCAGTCACAACTCATTATACATGTCTTTTATCGCATCAATGTACCCTTTGGCCACGTCACCAAATGCTATTATTATATCACTAAACACTATATCATGAGCTTTTTCTAAATCTATGAAAATCATATGTAGATCTTTCCTTCTCTCTCTCTCTCTATACTTTTCTATTAACCATGTGAGTTGTTTGTTTTCTTTTTTTCTTTTTTTCCTTCTTTCATTCTAGAATTAACCAAAAAAGAAGCAACCCTTGGCGTACTTTAACCCATGGAACTATGATTGGCTTATGATTTTCCACTCTTAAGAATACTAATCTTAGAATCGCTAATATGTGATATTTAAGATTCGTTGTTTGGACGGGTCATTTCAAATCAAATTCTTACTAAATCTATTTTTTATAATTACAATCTCATATGTGGGATTAGGCTTTAAAATCCAATTTGAGGATTGATTGAAACACAAGATTTGGATTTGAAGGGCTCAAATCATAATCGCATCCTCTAGGATCCTCAAATTCTACAACAAAACACATTCTGAAGGAACAAATAGTGACAATTCTTACAACATGCACTATTAATTTGTGGTAATTGACATACCTAGTTCGAAAGAAGAGTGATTATTTTGCTGTTTGCATCAGCAGACCCATAAATGAAGCGGATTCTGAACTCTAATGATAGGGGTAGTCTCCTCCATCTTCGACACAAAAAGCTAGAAAGGTGAGAAAAACCTAGATGCAACCTGCAGCAAATCCACATCAATGTGAATAGATACTAAAATGAACTTCAAGGTAAAACATTATGGAACAATAGAGGGATTTGACATAAGAAAGGAAAACTGAAATCAGATATATACTGAAATAAGAAAGGAAAACTTTTCAACCCATTTTTCTATAGTTCAGGTTTTAGAGGCTTTTGGGACCTGCTAAGGACCACCATGCTTCCACAGTCGCTGATAAAGTAATTTCACCCTAATGCTTGGTAGCCCTTGTTTGAGTGGTTTTATTTATGCACCATCAAATCTCTTAGTTCACACCATCTCCTCCCTATTTGCTCATTCCACACCACACCTAAATTGAAAAGTTTGATTTTGCCTTAATACACTACTATTTTTCAAATAATACTAAATAATCTGCTTCTCCATCTCTAGCAAACCCTAACCCTAACCATTGCCACCGCTGGCCGCCACCCCCTCCTCAGCTCATTGCCTCTGGTGGCCCCCAACCCTCCTTTCCTTTCAGTGAATCTCCCTCAACTACGTTGCTCCTCGCTGTCACCCTCCTCCCCCAACCCCACTACTGATCGGCGCCCTCCTCTCTCACCATTGCAATGCCCACCCCTCGCAGCACCGCTATCACAGTCTCCTCATAGTCCGGCGATCGAGCCGCCCAACCCCCATGACCTCCCTCGTAGTCAAATGATCGTTCCTCTAATGAGAGAGAGAGAGAGAGAGAGAGGTTGGATGAGGGGTAGAGGTTGATGTGGATGGGCAAGGGAAGGGGGGGAGAGTTGCCAGAAAAGAAAAAGAATAAGAAGATGGAGGAGAAGGAGGTGGCGGCTAGGGTTAGGGATGGTGGGATGTGTAACGCTCTCAAAATAATACATAAAACCCAGCACTCTAGACATGCATTGATATAAGAGAAATCAACTATTTCTATTCATTAAATCATTCCTTACAATAGTATTACATGTTAACAACAAAAGCAGATGCCCTATGGGCTTACAGCTTTCCAAGTCAACACTTGGTTACACAAAAGAAGAGTACTAACTCTATACAAAAGAAGCCCTTGGCTTGATATACATGTAATACAACAAAATAATCAAAAAAAAAAGTCTTCAACTCTCATCATCATCCAAGCTATGTCCTTGGAGGTGGCATGCTACCTGTACCTGAAAATAATGTCCCATATAGGGTGAGTCAACGCCCAGTAGAGATATGCTAAACACAATATGAGCAATGACTAAGACATTAGCAATTGATAAATGTTTAATTTCCATAAATTAATTCATAACTCATCTCCATTACATGACCACTATGTCATGTTTCCTTTCATTTTCCATTTCCTATCAATTCCACAATTTACACCAACGGCTCAGAACCTGGCCAACCACTTATATGAGACAGTGACTCATATTAAACATTTCACATTTTATGATAGATAAACATAATAGTTGTATCAATATCTCAACAGATAAGCGTACAAGCTATATCCACATTTCAACAGATAAGAATATTAGCTATATCAACACTTCCAAAGATAAGCATATAAGCTGTATCAACACAATAACTGACAAGCATATGAGCTGTATCAGTGGAGTCTATCCCCTATCTCCTCCCCAAACAACATCCGGTTTAGAGGTCCATCCTCTATCTCCCCCTAAACCGTGGAGTACATCCCCTATCTCCTCCCATACACAATATATATATACATAGGTCATATACGCAATCAATCAATACATAACGTTAATGTATTCTATCAACCGTCAAACTCTGTGACATGTCCAATTGATTAGTTTTAGTTTGCCTAATCATCATGCATTGTCTACAACAATCAAAACTACTCGCCACCGGTAGCCCAAGCAATTATTTCTAAACAGATAATAAAAGCTCCAACAGATAAAATATCAATGTTTTCAAAAGTGAGCGATTAATAAATCCAATTCCACTATTCTAACATATAATGAGCCAATTTCATTATTTCCAACTCAATTCCATATAACAACACCTTTCCCAATATTGACCTAAGGGTTTATATACCAACAACCAACAACCAACAACTATATCCTTATTTTGAAACCTAAATTACACATTTTAGAATCAAAATAACAAAACCCTCTTTTAACATTTTGAAACCCTAAGTCCCAAAATTTACCCAACTTCAACACTTTATTAAAACAACCAAAAATCTATGTCAAAGACCATAAGAGTGAGTAGGAATCCCTACCTCAAATTTCGGAGCCCAAGGAAAGAAGAAGACCAAATTCAAAGTGCTCCAAATTCCAAACTTTTCGGATCAAAATGACGCCCTCGACGATCAACACAACTTTTACAAAGGCCGAAGGAAAGGAAAGCACTCTAACTAGATCAAACCCTAGAGAGAAGGGAGTTTCTAGAGAGAGGGGCTCTCAAAATATCTTTTTAGAAAGTAAGAGAGAGAGTGTAAGTGTAAAAAGTGATTCAAAAATGCCCAGCTGCCTTCTGTTATACGACATTCCCCGCTCGAACGGAAAACACAACGCTCGAGCGTCAAGAACAAAAAAACTAGTTACGCTCGAGCGCAAAAAGTCCCGCTCGAGCGCCAAGACACAAGAATAAAGTACATCCGCTCGAGCGCGAAAACCAGTCCGCTCGAGCGTAGATTTCCCCCTCCCAGAACTAACACCTGAAATGTACTACCCGCTCGAGCGCCAACAAGACCGCTCGAGCGCGACCCGCTCGAGCGCAGGAAATCCGCTAGAGTGTGAAAAACATGCTTGCAGAAGTTTTGCAGAGCATCCAAAATACTGGGAAGTGTGCAATCTCCGCTCGAGCGCTCCAAGACCCGCTCGAGCGGAACGACCAGAAACACAACAACAGGGTTTTAGGCCAAGGCTCAACCCACCTGCTCGAAACAAGCTCAACACATCCTAAAACTCAAAGAAATGGAATTAAAGGATAACAACAAGATTGATACAACTACCAACTCCACGGAACCAAAGTTCGGAATACAACTGAACAGTAAGGGAAATACCGGGATCGCTATAGGATGGCTGGTGGTGATGGTGGGGTAGTGTGGATTGAGAAATGGAATGACTTGTGTGAGCAATAAAAATGTATTTGGCTAAAAGAACAAAGGTATAATTAAAAAAAAAATTACGGGGATGGTGTACTGAGAGGATTGGCGGTGTGTAAATAGAGTTGTCCCCTTTCTTTTAATATTTCCCCTTGGGATGGCTCTTAGTTACTTTTGCAAGAGGGTCTCGCTGTGGTCTAGGAATCCCTCTGTAGGAAGCCCTTTCCATGATTGGGACACTAAACATTACACAAACTTGAATACCAAATTTAAGAATCTGCTTAGCCCTAGAATTGGTGAAACCATTAACCAATGTGTAGAACACTTTGGCATTGTCAAAAGCCACACTTCCTCAATTAAGGAATGAATTTGAATGGCTTCTTTGTCTAAATCATGGTTTTAAATAATGGTATTAAGATACATATCTGTATCGGCAATATGGTCTATATTGTCCAATATCAGGTAGTTTCGACCGATATATCATTGAATATTAGTGTCGGAAGTTAAAAATCCCAATACCAAAATTCGATACATTTCAGCCAATATGCAGATAAGATATGTATCGGTTGATATTTAAAACTATGGTCTAAATCATGATACTCCAATGCCAAGTCATAAAATCTTTTCCTTCACCGGTTGGATGTCTTCCTTTCTATTTTTATTAATCTCACAAAATTTCCTATCAAAGCAGCAATTATGTTACTTCAGTACATTGCCCCTTGTGACAAAAATAAAATATATTATGTAGTATTTGAACACAAGAAATTGATCTTAGATATAGTAATAAAAACTTTGGGGGAATAATGTAAAAATGATGATTTGTTCTTGCATTTATTGTGTTTTTCTTGAAGTAATGGTTCTTTTTTTTAAGTAGACTACCAATTTGGGACCGTAGACTACCAATTTGGGACCATAGAAATAATGGTTTTTGCATAAAAAGGTAGTGGATTTAAAGCTCCGAATAGATTAATGGGGTAAAGCTAATTAAGAAGGAACATGTTTGGAATGATCAAAAGAATGAAAAGAATTATTTGGCTTTTCTATAAATGAGGTAGATGCCATGTATATATAATAGATTCATGATACAATTTAGGAAACGATATAAATAAGGAAATTATACTAAATCAGTGATTGACACAATCATAGATTATATACATAATACTAAAAATAAAAAGATTCTATGTACTCTAATTTCTATATTTAGCACTCCCTCTCAAGCTGGTATGCAGATATTCAACAATCGCAGCTTGCCAATGGATGACTGGAAGAAGCCTGGAAAAACTCAATGGCTAGTATAAATAAATGTTACCGAACAAATCTGGTAGTCCGCTAAATAAAAAAGGTCAAAAAGTACTTAATACATTAGCACCACACCCTAGGAAAGGGGAAAAAACAGGGATTGAATTGCCCTAGAAGAAACTGACCGGAATCAATGTTGGGACAGTTTAAAGGGGTCATGCCGGACCGTTGTAGGAACTAATTGGAATCAATGTCGAGATAGTTTAAGGGGTCATGTCGGACCGTTGTAGAGACTAATTGGATGTTGAACCAACAAGTGTGACATACACATAACTTATAATGTGGTGCTAACAATGATGGCAACAGATGATTGAGTGCACCAAGCGGCAGCTTATTAGAAAGTGTGCCAGGGAGGCGGCTTAGGTGGTGTGCCAAGGGGGTAGGGCTGCAAATGAACAGAGCCGTTCATGAACAGGCTCGAGCTCGGCTTGGTAAAGGCTCGAGCTCGGCTTGGTAAGAGCTCGTTCGAACTCGGTTCATTAATTTTTTTGTGTTCGAACTCGAGCTTGAGCTCGTTAAATTTTTAAAAAACAAGCCCAAACATTCTAAAACTCGACTTGTAAGCTCGGCTCGTTTAATATTTATTATTTATATATTAAATAACATAAAAATATGTAAAAAAATAAGAGAAATATGCTATTTATATATTTAAAAAATATAAATGTAAATAATAGTTAACTATAGATAGTACATTTATATAATAGTGGTAGTAGATATTATTATTTTAGTAAAATATAGACTTTTTTTAAGTATGTTTATATATATTGTATATAGATTGTATAATCAAAGTTTTAATTGTAACTTTAGTCTCACATGCAAGTATGAATATATAAATTTTTTGGCTCGTTAAGGCTCGTGAATAGGCTCGAGCTCGAGTTGAGCCTAAGCCAATTCGGCTCGAGCTCGGTTCGCTAAATATTTATTCAGCTCGAGCTCGTTAAAATCTTAATAAACAAGCCTAAACATACTAAAGCTCGGCTCGGCTCGGCTCGGCTCGTTTGCAGCCCTACAAGGGGGTGACTTGGGTTGTGCACTAGATGGGATGACTTAGGTGGTTCACATGGTATATCGCCATGCTCACCATGATATAGGTATAATACCTTCTCAAACTCAAATATGTTTGAAGATAGAAACCTGTTTGAGGTTAAAACAGAGGGAAAGACAAAGTCGAGTAGAAATACACAAAAAAATGGATTGCAAGTAAAAAAAAAATATGATAGAGATATTTGAGATAGGAATAAACTAGTAGATAGAGGAAGAGATCACCACAAAGTGTTACTGAAAGAAAATATAGCAGTGGAATGGGTTGAGGTCCGACGGGTGGTCAAGGCAAGGCTGCCGCAAAATTACTAGGTACTTAACCTAGCTTTGATACCAAAACGCATGAAAAGAATTATTTGGCTTTTCTATGAATGACGCAAAGACCATGTATATATAATAGATTCATGATACAATTTAAGAAACGATATAAATAAAGAAATCATACTGAATCAGTGATTGACACAATTATAGATTATATACATAATAATACTAAAAATAAAAAGATTCTATGTACTCTAATTTCTATATTCAACATTATCCACTAATCCACTCTGATTCTATCCTGAGATATTCATATCAGACATTTTGTAAATGTTTTGTTGCAATACTGAAATACTTGTTTTCTCTTTTTCTCATTTGCCGAGTCATTTCTTCTTGATCTTTCGCATTCCTAATTGACAGCCACAAAAAGTAGGATTAATCAGTGTGGAAAACTGTTAAATCTTGTAGCCAAGCGTGCGATATTGGTTTAACAGCATAAAGGCCAGGACTTATATTCCAAAATAACTTAATACAGGAAATCCATCATGATCTGACACTGCCAATGATTCTGATGAGATTATTATGTATTATTATTGTTGGGAGTGAGTTGCTGCAATGATCTATCAGTTTGATATATTGTATGTATATTGTTGAAAGGTTATAGCCCTAGCTAGATCCCTGTAGAAAGTATATTTTATGTTTTTTGAAAGATAAAATGGAAATCATTTGACTTCCTATACTCTCAGAAATGACCAATACTTAGATTAGATCCACCACTCCTGTATCCAGTAATTTTGTTTTACTAGTAGAAATGCTGTAGGGTTCTGAATTCTTTGAATCCTAGCAAACTCTGAATTGAGAATAAGAAAAGTGAAAAAAAGAAGGATAACAAAAATGAAGTTTGATCAGCTTTGTTTGATAAACACTGCTCGCATGACTTGTTTGTATGGATGATACATGTGAGCTGGTGCCGATTATGATGCTATCTTTATCTATGCTTGATTGTGCACTGATGTGCATTTATATATCTTTATCTGTATATTAGTTTTGATTTTGAAATGCATATTCTGCATATTTTAACAGTCGGAAAATGAAGCGTGCTCGGCTGCATTATGTTCTCTTACATGGAAAACCTGATCTCTTCTTGCTACAACTGTTTGTAGGGAATATTCGAAATTATAACATTATCAGGATCATTCACCCCCACAGAGGTAGGGGCAAACAGAGTCGGCAGAACGGGGGGCTTGAATGTTTGTTTGTCTAGCCCAGATGGTCGTGTCATTGGGGGAACGCTTGCAGGACTACTTGTTGCTGGTGGTCCTGTACAGGTGAGCTCTCTTTTCTTTCTATAAAGAGGAAAATTGTGGTCTATAACCTAATTACTTTAATGCTTTTCCTTGTGGTCATTCTGTTGGAATACCCGTTCTCTCATGTTTTGTTCGGTAAAAGACAAGAATTTACATTGGAAATGGAATCAACATTCACCAATCTAGGAGATTGATCATACCATTCCTGCCTAAAATCATTCGAGGGAATCACACACACTATCTTAGTTTCTTTTCAATTTTATTTATTTATTTGTGTGGAAAATATCATATAAACTGGAAGTAGGAAAATTAATTGCAAATAATGGAGTGTAAGTGAGAATTGTGTTGGAATATGTTCCACATCGCCTGAAGTTGTCCCATCTGTGCTGGTTAGGGGTGCAACTTGGTCGGGTTGGGAGGTTGTCCAAGCCCAGCCCAAGTTGTGCTAAGATCTGCCTAGGCCCGCCCAAGCCCGAATTGTAACTCGAGGTTGCCTACCCAAGCCCAACCCGAGTTAAACCCGAATTGTATATATATATATATTTTTGTAGCTACATTATTAAATTATTAAAATTTGACTCTATTTATATATATTTTTAATATAGAAAATTATTAATACCATCAAAACAAATAATTTATATAATAGAAGAGAGATGCAGTTGTAGTAGTATTTACAATTTATTAGTGAAAATAAAAAAAGAGAGTAAGATTTTATGTTATTTGTATATAAAATATATATTCAATATAATTTAATAATCTAAATTATTTTAATATCATGTAATGGCTAATAATTTCTTTATATATTTAATATTTTTATATATCTATATATGTATAATCCGGGTTTCGGATTGCTCGGGTTGTTTGATATCTTTGCCCAAGCTTGTCCAAATTTAATTTAGGTTTCTGAATTTTTGCCCAAGCCCATACTGAATTTGAAAATATCTTGTCCAAACCGTAAAAAAAATTGGACTGGGTTCGGGTTGCTCGGGTTGAGCCTGCCCAAGTTGCACCTCTAGTGCTGGTTATAAGGTTTCAGTTTCCCTTTCCTTAATACCTGCGTTTTAGGGAGAAGTGTGGGTTAGACTTTTCAATTTGCCCTATCTGTACTGCTTATAAGGCTTCAGTTTCCCTCTCCTTAATACCTGGGTTTTAAAGAGAAGTGTAGGCTGGACTTTTCAATTAATTGTGCCACTGGGTACAATTTCACTTTCATTGGGATAAATATCTCACCTCATCGAATTGAAAAGCCCAGCCCACACTTCTTAAAACACTTTCACCGGGATACATATCTCACTTCATTGAATTGAAAAGTCCGGCTCCCACTTCTTATAACCTAGGTGTTAAGGAGTGGGAAATTGGAGCCTTATAACCAGCTTAGATAAAGCAATTTTAGGCGATGTGGGACACATTCCAACACAGCATAGATGGGGCAACTCCAGGCAATATAGGACACATTCCAACACACCCATCTGGACCACAACATACAATCCACCCTCCTGGAACACAACATACAATAGCCAGACAAACGCCACACCAGTCATAGGCCCAACCAAGCTCTGATACCAAATTGAAAAGCCCAACTCACACTTCTCCTTAAAAGGCAGGTGTTAAGGAGAGGGAAATTGGAGCCTTATAACCAACACAGATGGGACAACTCCAAGTGATGTGAGACACATTCCAACACGTTGTCTATTTTAAGAATGAACATTGCTGCTAGTCACATCTTCCTGGCCTCATGATTTTGTGATTTCCCATTGGACGCCATAGTGACAGTAGTTGCTGTGGCACGTCCATGGGCATGTGGACACGGTGATTTTCAAAAAATACGCCTTGGACATGTTAAAAAAGTGTATGTAGAGGGCACAAGTAGCATTCCGAAAAATGCAAAAAGTGTCTAATATGATGAATTGAAGTTTTTTTAGTTAAGTCTCGTTGAAGAAATGTCAGACATGTTGCAGAGTTTCAGTGTTGGATGCAACATGCTTCCTCCATAGAGAAGTGTTTGTGCTTCTTAAGTTACAGATTTCCCACCCATGAGATGAACCATGATTTGACATTTTGCTACCTTCTTTATATCAGGTTGTTGCAGCCAGTTTTCTGCCAAGTGGGTATCAGGAACAGAAGAAGCCAAAGAAACAGAAAACTAACCCTAATCCGACTCCAAATGCTCCAACCTCAGCTGCTGTGCTTCCTCCTAATGCGGACAATGATCGCTACAGTACACCGGAGCAAAATAATTCTGCAGCTCCGAAGCCAAACCTTTCTTCATCTTCCATCCACACAACAAACTGGGCATCCATGGAAGCAACACCGGACTTTAGGAAGTCAGCCACTGACATCAACATATCTTGGCAAGGAGAGTAGGCGACAGCCTCACTGACTTGGGTAATTCGAGGCCTCTGCATCTTTATGTTGTAGCATTGATTAGAACTCATTGATCATCAGCTAGTGTAGGATGAACTATACAACTTTTTATTCACATCTTTTCATTACTATTTAGGCATGAGGTTTGAATGGTATGCTTATTATTTAGGACTCTACTGCTGTTGTTAGGTGTAGAACTTTGGATGTTCTAAACTTACTTGAAAAATTTCCTGAAATGTTTGAAAGGATTTTTGAGTTTTAAATTTTCTAGTGTGTTTGGTTTTTGATTGTGCATGGTTAGTTTATTTATGAATCATTGAAAAATATTGGAATGTGATGCCCAGATTATTCAAAATTGCTTAGGTTTTATTCTTTGACATGTATAATATGACATTGACATTGTTTGATGCAATTTATTTGAACTGTATATAGATTGTTTATATATATATGCATAAATTTATGTCAGAGTGTTTGTAGTTTTTGTTTATAGTGTATGAAGCAAAAATTACTTAAAATAAAAAAAAATTCATTATTTGGACATTGACCTTGACTCCCTTGACTGGAATTATTTATTTATTTATTTATTTTTTCAATACAATGATCATATCACCTCATCACTGATATGTGATATCATCACTCAATAATAAATTTTCATATAAGCGTGATTAAACCCACTATGTAGCGGTTACTGAATTATTTTAAGTAGTGAGATTTATTATTCTTGTGTAGCTTTATTATTTGGTGATATGTGATATTATCGTTATATTAAATTTTTTATTTATCGAGTATATATATATTTTTCTGGTCTTTACGTCACCGTTATATAAAATATATATGTATTAAAAGAATGTGGGTGTGGGTGTGGGTGTGGGTGTGGGTGTGGATTAATAAATTTAGAAAAATGAGGAGTCATTTTTTAAAATAAATGAATATTTTAGTATTCTTCTGACACTTGACACTCCAATCAGCCTTTGTTATATTACAGGTCAGCATCGTCGTTGCTTGTTTTGATTATCTATATTTATTTAATTCTCATTTGATTTTAGACCTGCAATTCTAGATTCTTTTTTAATAGTATATTCCTTTATAATAACTACTAAAGAATTGCTGAGAAATTTCCCTATAGCTTGTATCTGGACCTCATCATGTGTAATGTTCAAATCAGTGCCAACCAAATGACATAAACACAAACACAACTATATATATATGCTATGCTGGTATTACATAGTTAAGTAATCCTGTTATAAACTTCTATAGGAAGACTTTCTGTAAGTTTCTCAGGAAAACTCTCACAGTTGTTTAACAGTAGACCTTTTCAACCCAAAGTGGTTATTAAAGTCACATGTTGTGCCGACAACCTCATAGGTCATGAGTTTGGATTGATAAGTATTTGAATATTCTCCTTGTTCCTCAAAAAATTAGAGATTGAATTAGTTTGGGCCACTGGATTTGTTACAGCTCCTGTTTCAATGAATTTCTTTAGTTTTTTTGAAGTCTCTATATAGATCATTCATTTAAAAAATTAAATTGATTATCAAAATTGGTCACATGATTTGATTATCTACAAGTTATTTTGAGAATTGGCTTTTCTGGAATGACATTTTAACTTTTTGATTATTTTAGTCAATTGCCAAAATAGGCCTCGAGTGTTTATAAAAATAGATTATCTATTTTTAAAATCATACTTGTCGTCCATTATTTTGAAGACTAAGGTGATCAACTAATATGGTTACAATTATTAAATCAATCTTGATTTTTTCATTTTATTTATGAATGATTTACACATAGTGAATTAAAAATGAATGGAGTAGATCATTGAAATGGAACCCATGACTGGTAAAGCTATGGAACGGATTGGATTGTTACATTAATCTATTTGGTGCAGTTTCTAGCAATTTGAAAGTTGATAGTCAAAAAATAGAAATTAAAAGCATGTCTATCCTTACTTTTCAATAATTAATTTATTTAAACTATTTATATCTCATAAGGAGATTTAAAAGAATAATAATAATATGTTTTCAAGTGGCTATATATAATGACCTCCCAAACGATCTTTCTTCACACGAGGAGAGAGAAAGAAGGTATCAGAAACCTTTGAAGTACTGAGAGCATGAAGACAATAAGGGTAATTACTCTTATAACCCTTCTCTTGTTTCTAGCAATCCGTAGAGTCTTCTTGCTATTCTCTTTTGTACTTTCAAGCCTTTCACTCTCTCACCATCACAGCCTCTTTGTCTCCAAGTTTGTCTCAGCTGTGACAAAGTCTGGTAACTTGGTTTTGTTTTTTGTTTTTAATTTCATCATCATAGCAATCTTCTTGTTGGGGAGTTCAAAAACTTCTAGTGAAGATCATTTTGATTCATTTTCTTATCTTCCGCCTTTAGTTTGTGAGGTAGAATCTCAACCAGACAAAGCAAAGGTTGATGATTACAATGATGACAACGATGAATTTGTTCCTCGTTTAGCATACGTAAAATATAAACAAGGAAAAGAATTTTTACTCGAGTGTTTCGATGATGAAGATGATAGTCATGGTTTTCATGGTTGTGATGGGCATGAAGAAGATAATGACGATGAAGGTGGTGACGACGACGATGATGTGAGTAGTGAAAATGATGAAAATGAGGATTTAAAGAGGAAGTTTGAGGAATTCATAGCCAAAAACAACAAGAAATGGAGGGAGGAGTTGGTCAATGACAAGTGTCTTTGGATTGTACCTGCTTAATAGCAATTTATGTTTCCTTGTTGCACCCAGAGAAACATTATTCAGAAAAGTTATCAGAATTTGAAACTGGTCAACTAGTTTCATTCTAAGTATGACTTACAAGTTTGAATTTGTATTATAGATTTTAAATTTAGGCAGTTTTTTTTGTGTATATAGTGTTTCTGATTGTGTTGTAAATTAGTGTGTATTTCAAATTAGTGTTTGAACAAGTCCCTTTTTTATGGACAATTGTAAGATTCAAGCTGAGAAGCTTGAGCTAGAAAATGTAATCCTTATATCACTAGGTATGTGTAAATTGCAGTAGTTTATCTTTGAGATGCTCTTGTTATGATGGAATGAGATTGAGAGACAACAATTAAAAATTAAATAAATTAAAAGGTAAAAAAGTGATTTACATGATTTAATTATAAATCTACAAGGACTAAGAAAAGCAAAAGAGTTTTATTATGAAAGAAATAACCCATTAAATATAAGAATTTGAATAGCCCTCAAATAACTCTTAAATATAACTAAATCAAATCAAATCAAGTTTTAAATCTCATCAAATGGATCGGTTACATAAATCTTTTTTTTTTTACTTGATTTTATCAAAGGCCGTTTTGTTAGTTAAATTAAAAGAAGGTTCTTATGTGGTTACAAATTATGATTCTGTTTTTATTTTTAAACAAATAAAATTAATTTCAAAAATTTCCAATTTCTTAAAAATGAAAAAAAAAGTGATTTTTATTTTCAAACAATTTTTGACAATTTGGTCTCTCCTCCACCACCCACGTCCTTGGGAGCTTCTATTTACACATCCAACTTCCCCTCTTTGCACACACCTCATAAAAATTATTTTTATTATAAATTTTTTTCAAGTGAAATTACTATTATAGACATCAAATAAACACATTCGGAAGTTTACTTCTGAACCAATTGCTTATTTTCGGAAGTCTACTTCCGAATGAATTGTTTATTTTCAGAAATCTACTTCCGAATTAATTGTTTATTTTTAGAAATCTACTTCCGAATCAATTATTTATTGAAAAAGATGTATAAAGAAGGAAATGGGTGTGTGTAAATAGAAGCTCCCCACGTCCTTCTACCACCTCTATTCATCCTTGATCATCAATTGTTCGGCCGACTTTTAACGACTTTTAACGACTTTTAAATAAAGACCAAGAGCTAACACCATTACCATACTATTCTCGTTTTAAGATCAAATTCGAAGGAAATGAGATAGATTCTGATATGACTGTGATAACAATAATCCTCCAATCGTAGAATAACGCTTAAAATAATTGCTGTGGAAAATTATTTTAATTTGAAGTACACTTGTTTTTTGTTTTTTTGTTTTTTTAAAGTGGAGTAAGTATGTGGAGGACCCACAAGAAAACACAGTGCAGCAATTGCTGACTTGAAAGGTTTCCCATAACCCCAAATACACGCACATCCAAAGCTATCCGATGCGGGATTAATCAACATTAAAAAGCATTTAGCTGTGTATATTTTTAAAATAATACTATATATATAGTAATTAATGTATTAATTAGTATATTAGTTGATAATGTAATATAATTTAAGAAATTTTTAAAATTTGTAATGTGATTAATGAGTAAAATTAATAATAATATCATAACTAGTGTTGGTATAATAGTTAATATACTAATTAATATATGTAACACCACCGATTGTCATTGATTAAAATATTCGAAAAACAAGAATGGAAACCTCAACGAAATTCATTTGCCTAAGTCAATGTCAACTAGATTACAATAATGTTGCAAATAATTTGTGTATCAACAACTATACGAATAATTATACCATATTGCTACATATATTAATTGATATATTAACTAGTATATCAATATATATTATAATATTACTATTTTAACACTATGACCTCATCTATTATATAAATTATAAATATTTAAAACTCTAAAATTGTGTTACATCATCCGTTAATATACCAATTGATGCTATATAGTATTATTCATAATTATATTTTTAATTTGGATAATTTGGTCCAAGTTTCTCTTTGATATTTTATTATTTTAAATTGATTAATTTGTCTCTATACTTTAAATCTGATTTAGCCTAGTCTTTCCATTCAAAGTGAAGGTTAAAATTAACGATTTTAGAATAATTGTGAGTCTCCTAAAGTGTTCACATAAGAAAAAATAATGAAAATTTAGACTGAATAACCAAATTAAAACTATAGGGACCAAAGTATTTTTGAATCAAAATATGAGGGTGAAAAGTGAAATTAACCCATAAATATATGGGTTAAACACTATGTTAAGTGGGTCTCACATAAAATAATAGATCCCACACGCATGTCTTGTGTCATAATTGATATGCTTATTAGTACATTAACATTAGGGTAAATTACAATACAACCCTTGAGATTTGATTAAAATACGAATTGCTTCCTATGATTTTGAAAATTATATTCCACCTCCTGAGATTTCTAATTTCATAACAAATCGTCTATTTTATTAATAAATCATCAAGTCAATCAATAATTTTTAATGATATTAAAAATATATTTCAATTAATAATTTAAGTAATTTTATTATTGTATAGGAGAGCAATTATAAATTTTATTTTTTTAGTTAGTTCTGTTAAATAAAAAATTCTAATAAAGGAATATTTGTAATTTTTTAAACTATAAAAGGTATTTTATATTTTAAGCAAATCTCAAAAATACATTTATAATTCACCATTAACATTATTGATAGATATGATTAGACATTTCAACTATGCTAGTGACCCAGCACCCCCACTGACATTTCATTAATCAATTTTTATTTATTTATTTATTTATTTTTTCAATCACCCACCCTCACGTGGGGCTAGGGGTCACTGGGGGTGGGAAAGTACAGGGCTCTGAGGCATTAATCTTAGACATTATTGATAGATACGATTAGTCCTTGAGATATGGATTCGTTGGGACTCGATCCTCTCCCAACTGGATGGTGGCTTATTGTGGTCTATTTCAACCATTCAAATGGTTTATTTGTAAAAAAATTTGAATAGGTGATTCATACAAAAAAAAATTAGATTAATCATTCATTGGTAGTTATTTAATCCAATCACAAATGAATTTGAAATTAATCTACCTATTTTTTCTTTTTTAAACAAATGATATCAAATGAAATGGCTATCGATATTCAATCAACTTAATTTTTGATAAGAATGTTTTTTTTAAAAAATTTTACTAAATGAATAATTCGAATAATTGAAATGAAAGCATGATGAGACTCATACGACAAATTAGATCGTCCAACAGGAGACAAGCCTGGCCATATTTGTTAAACATATTTATGGTAAGCATGACATGCAGTTAATTGCGTCATACATTTTGAACAAGTCAAGGGTTGATCTCCAATTTCCAATATATTGCATTGTTAATTGCATAATACATTATATTATTTTTTTTAATGGCAAAGGTTATTGTCAATTGTTATCCCTAATGGACTTTCAAGGATCAGATCAACTTGTCGAATCTTTTTTAGGGAGTGGTCCTGTGCCTAAGGCATGGCATAGATAGCATGGAGTGGTATGCTTCGTTGTGTGACTCACGTTCCACCTAAAATGATTCAACTTGTCGGTTATTTAAATTATTAATTAAAAAAATTAAATTAATCAAATATCAATAATTATGTGATTTGATTATGTTTGTCTTAAAAGAATTTGACAGATTTTTTGGTTTTCAAACTCAAAAACAGTTTGTGGGTTTTTATTTTCATATATATATATTTTTATCTTTAGTGATTTTGTTTTTCACATTTTAGTCAAATTTTTAGATGATGTAAAGTATATTTTTAAAAAAATACAAATTCCTTTTACTAAAGACAAAAAATAAAACAAGAAACTGGAATCCCCCCCCCCCCCCCCCCCCTCTCCTTCTGGTCTTTAGTGATTTTTTAAAAATATTTTACCTTTTGAGGGCATCTAAAAAATTTACTAAAATATACAAAAAGTTCACTAAAGAAAAACAAAATAAAACTCAAAAACAATTTTAAGAAACTAAACCAAACAAAACAATGAATTTGAGGACAACTACTTATTTTTTAAGAAAAAATATATTCTAATTATGTAACTATTGGTGTAATTTTTACATGTATAATTTTCTCACCAAATCTTATAAAAATAAATTATTTGAATCATTTTAATACTCTACATGTGCCTTATAAAAGAAAACAACACACCCTATTGTGCCTAAGATAGGTTGTGAGAGGGTAATTTACGTAGACAAATTAGGCCAAGCTAAGTAGAATCATTTGTAGATGTTGCGTCGCGCAGTGGGCCAAGATAAGAGCTTAGATAGCTCGGTGCTAGGCTGAATGATTGCTAGGTCGGTCAATGGGCTTGAATCTAGTTATGTACAATCAGGGAACAAATCGGAGTGGAATCTTGGTTAAATGACAAAGGCCAATCTAAGGGTGGCTTGGCAGAATAGCTCACGGCAGATCGAGATTGTGCAGCTTGGTCAGAAGGATAACAGAACCAGGTAGCTCGATTAGGCGTGGTTAGTCGAGTAGGGTGTCTGATCATCTTGCTTGGCTTGTAGTGAGGAGGGTGTTCCAGGGATAAGCACTATCCTTTAAGAGTGTATTTTCTAGTAGGACTCTGCTAGGAAGAGTTCGAGTCTTACTTGGATTGTGCCACGCAAAATCTATAAAAACTTATAACAAAATCTATTTTCAGGTATTGCAATTCTTACTGTCGAATACACAGAGTTTTTTGTCTATTGTCTATTATTGATTTAGGCATCAGAGGGATTTTCGGCACACATCTGCCGGCATGTTCACGTTTGTGTTTTTAGGTGATTGAATGACGACGTTTGGAGAAATGCAAACCTGATTAACAAAATTATACGAGAAGAATTATTTCATGCTTGTACAAGTTGCATGAATGGTTGAAAACAACACACAATTTCTCTCTCTCTCTCTCTCTCTCTCTTTTAATCGTTGGTGAATTTTTTTTATTAAATATTTTAAATTTTAAGTGCATTTACAAAGTTAAATTTTTTTGACTAAAATATGAATTTTTTTTTAACTAAAGACAAACAAATAAATAAATAAAATAAAAAACAAAGAAACTCAAAAACAATTTTAAAAAACTAAACCAAACATAGTGATGAATTTGAGGACAAACTATTTATTGTTTTAAGATAAATATAATTTAATTATATATCTACTAATATCAGATCAAATATAATTTTTACATAAATAATTTTCTCCACAAATCTTACAAAAATAAATTATTTTAATAATTTTAATACAGAGTATGCCTCACAAAAGAAAACAACACTAGCTATTGTGCCTAAGATAGGGTGCAGGAATGGTTGATTTAACATGTTCTATTTTTTATTCGAATCTTTTATATAATAACATCTTGTTTTTTGTTTAATATTTTTGTTTTGGCAGCAATCTAAGATACATATCTTTTGTTTGCAAGACTGCTTCTCTTTAAGGATAATATCTATTAAGACAACAATAGTTTTTGATTTGATTAGTTTGGATCCAATTTATGTTTGGTTTATTTGGGTCACAAATATTTTTTAAGATGATTTATATTTTTTGGTGAAAAAAAAAAAGGCAAAAATGTTGTAAAACAAGTTTATTTGAGTAAAAAATATTTTTTATTTTTTAAAAATAAAAAATATTTTTCATACTAATCATCGCCGTTACCACTACTAATACATAAGTTTTAAAGTTACAACTAAACCTAGGAAAATGCTTATTTCTTGCTATTAAAAAATATTTTTTTGTCAAAATAAACTAAATATTATGATGAGAAAACAAAAGGAAAGAGAAAACTGGGTATATTATTTTTTATTTAGAGAGGATAAGCAATTACATAAAAGAAGAGGCCTCAGACACCACCAACGCCATTAAAGAGGGAGGAACCTCCTCCATCCAAACACGTGGTGAATCAAAATCAAAAGCTAGCCTACTTAAACAATGAGCCACCGAATTGCCATCTCGACAAACATGTGAAACCGATGAAGAAAGAAAACGAAAGAGAAGCGCTTGAGCCACACAAAAAACTGAGTATATTATAAACTAAATTTTTTTTGCTTTTTCATCTATAAACTTTTTGTTTTTGTTTTTGTTTTTTGTTTTTGTTGAAAATATAGTGCAATAGCATAGTATTTATTCAATGAATCCAAAATAATTGACAACAAACAAAAAATTCTATGTTGCTATGCTTTATTGCAATCACGTTTATACGATCTTCAATCTACCCGGTGCTCATTTGTCTCAAACATCAAAAGCCCAAACTAGGACAAACAAGACATTGAGCATGTTGCTTTCAACATTTAACATCATTAAGGCCCAGTTTGAGAATTTATTTATTTTTTAATTAAAAAAAGTAAAAAAGAAATTTTTTTCTAAAAAGTCAAAAAATTATTACAAAATTTTAAAAGTCACAAAAAAAAAAAAAAGAAAAAAAAGAAAGGAGAGAAAGTTATACGCAATTCATGCTTTTCATACAATTAAAAAAAATCATTCTCAAATACATTAACATCTTTCTTTTGCCAAAAAATCAAAAATTAAGTCACTAAAAATAGCTGAACCCCAAACAAGGCCTAAGCCTTTGTTTGGAAAGTGGGTTGACTTTTTGGTTTTTTTGACTATTTTAATTTGGGGCTAAAAAACTTGGTTTTGGAAGGACTTTTGGCTTTTTTATGAGAGAAATAATGTAATAATTATGGGTTGGATGTGATATTTTGTCTTATTAAATTAAAAAATTTATTTTATTTTTGTGACTAAAATAGCTAAAAAAGCCTCAATCTTGCCTTCCCAAACGAAGGCTAAGTCACTTTTGTGACTTAGTGCCTATCAAGAGAGTCTTAAAAATTTCTTATTGTCGAATACCAAAAATTTCAAAATTTTAATAAAATAAACTTTCATTTTAATATTTAATTTGCTATTAGTTATTTAAAAAGATAGACTTCCTTCCATTAATTGATTCTCGACTTAGATAGGACTTATACTCGTTACCTCATTTTTTTAGAAATATTTTGGGGGCAGGAGGATTGTTGCCATGTGATTTTTCTATATTATTCTGATTGGGTTGGTTTGATTGTGGGATCTATTATATTTATATTATATATTGTAGAGGGTCAGAAATTAAATTCCAAATTAAATATGGGCCTAAGTGCTGAGCTCAACCCTTTAAGGCGACCAGGAATGACTAAAAGAGCATGGGTTAAAACCCATGGAAAGTGGGCTAATAGTGGGCCGAAGCAGGTTCGCCAAAGATCCGAATAGACTCCATGAAGGAAGATGTCTAAGTGAAGTTGCTGAGGGAAAGAGAAAACCGAAGCAACTAAGTTGCAGAAGCAACACTTGCAGCGGTCAACTTGCTGAGACACTTTGTCTTAGCGCCGCCATTCCTAATATTGTTGGTTCTACCACCATCTAAAGTTGCTGAGGGAAAGAGAAAATCGAAGCAACTAAGTTAAAGAGGTAACACTTGTGACGGCCAAGTTGCGGAGGCACTTTGTCTTAGTGCCGTCATTCCAAGTATTGTCGGTACCGCAGCCACCTGGAGTTACTAAGGGAAAGAGAAAACCGAAGCAACTAAGTTACAGAAGCAATACTTGCAGTGCCCAAGTTGCGGAGGCATTTTGTCGGCGCCGCCATCTCTAATATTGTTGGTTCTGCCATTTGAACTTATCATGGGAAATGACCGTCGCAGCAACTACAGCCGCTGCAATTAACGTGCGGAGGGAACATCCTGCCAAGGTAATAGCAGCCTTTGGGAGAAGTTTTCCCTCTACAAGTAAAGGCTAATTCTTGGCGTTAATAGTAAGCCCCGAGGCATTATTAGCCTAGGGCTGATAACAGGCCCCAAAGTTCATTAACTTGGCGCTGATAGCAGGCCCTAAGACTTACTGGTTGGAGCTGATAGCAGGTCAAAGGTAAACCAGTGTACCGCGGCAACCCCGCAAGGATGGGAGTAGGGCAGCTTGAGCGCAAGGGACTCCCTTTTCATTTACCCAGGTTATGGACCTGCCTTGGTTGCACAAGTAGGACCAAGGAAGCCCCCTTGGGCTTGGTACTAAGGCACAACGTGGCTGATAGCAGGCTCGGTTATGGCCTTCGCCCTGGGAAGCTGAGGAGTTTGTGGTTAGGTGGCTAAGGGTGGAGGCTTTGCTGAGGTGAACACGAACATAGCTGATAGCAGGCTAATGAAGTCCTGAGAATGCATGTATTGGTTAAATGGAACTGAGAAGGCAAGTGCAACAGCTAGGTTTACCGTTACAAGTGCACTTGCTGAGGTTTGGGTTGAGAAGGCAAGTGCAACGGCAAACACTCCCGCTGCAACTGTACTTGCTGAAGCTTAAAAGAAAATTGCAGCGCTAAACACTCCCGTTGAAACTACACTTGCTGAGGCTCAAAAAGGTAGTTGCGGAGGCAAGCAGATAGTACATAATACATGCAGAGGGACACGTGACACCTTCAACCTAGTGGCTCATTCAGCCTGGTGGCTCAAGGCAGAATATTCTATGTGATCCTTAGGGACATATGTTTTTCCTTTATTTGGCCACTTGGTGTCCTCTTGGTATCAAGAAAAAGCCTATAAATAGGACCTATTTCCCAAGGTCCAAGAAGAGGAATTTTGGGATTTGGGGGAGATGTTGCCCATTTGTGCACTGCCATTGTTTTCTTCTTGAGCTACTTGTTTCACCCTCACCCAGCTGTTCACTCTCCAACCTCCCAGACACTTGCTGCTGCTCATTCTCTAGTCATTCCACAATTCTTAGACCATTAACATAGTTTTTCCTCTCTAATCACCTTTCTAAACTCAAACCCCCTTACATTTTTGGCGACTCCATTGGGGAGGCTGCTCTGTTGATGGTTTATACCCGCAGTGGGTTACACACTTCACTAGAAAACATGGCAAATGATGAAGTTCAGCCACCCCCGTGGTAGCAAGGCTCTTCCAATGGTAGAGTAGCATATGTTGAGGACCATGACCATAGTGTTGTGGTTGAGACAGTCTAGTCACTTTAGGATACGCAGAAGGAGATCCTGGAAGCTTTGCAAACTCTCATCGAAGCAATCATGGCTATGGCATCCAGGCCAGCCCCAGCACAGACACCTCCGCTTGTGGCAGTTCCAAACCTAGTACTTAATTTGTTCCCTGGGAATCAGGCTCTGATCCAGGTGCCTCTGGTGGTACCTCAAGCGAACGGTATAGCTGCTGGTTTAGCTACCCAGGAGCAGACTGGTTCATTCTAGCCCACTCACTTTGTTACTGTAGCCGACATACAAGCTATGCTTAAGCAAGAGCATAGCAAGAAGTAGTTACCATTTCTCCCCGATCCAGATGTGAAGCCCTCATACTCTCAGGAGATATTGGCCATGCTATACCCTACTGGGTATATGGTACCTAAGTTTGATGGGAAACAAGGCAATACCAGAGAACATGTGGTGAGGTTCATTGAAACTTTTGGTGTCCATGGTAGTGACCACTCTCTGCGCCTTTAAGAGTTCTCCAAATCACTTACAGAAAGGGCTTATAGCTGGTATATGAACTTGGCCCCTAACTTGATCAAGAGTTGGGAGGAGATGGTGAACAAGTTTCATACGAAATTTTTTCTAGTCCAAGAGAAGGTTATAACCCTCACACTTGGGCGACATGTCCAAAAAGAAGGTGAAGATAAACTGGACTACGTCAAGCGGTTCCTGGATAAGGCTATTGACTGTCATAAACCAGCAGATGAGGCCCACTTAGTCAGCATATGTGTGGAGGGTGCCATACGCGACTACAAAATGTTCTTGGTAAACCATAATCTGCCTACCTTTTCAGCCTTGATTGAGGCGGCTAGAAACCTCAGTACCACCGGTCCTTTGCATAAATCTCGCGATAGTCGCTGCTATTCCCATAGTAGCAGAGTTACTGCGGTAATCTCCGCAGGAGGAAGCCGCTCACAAGGAGAGGCGTTGTCCTCTCGGAAAAGGAAAAGTTATGAAGATAGAAACCCATATCCTTGTAGTCTTGAGAATGTTAAAGCCTTGATTAAAGAATGGGTGGCCGATGGTGAATTTACTTTACCTTTGGTTGATGTTCCCCCAACCAAGAAGGACAAAGAAAACCCAGATTATTGTATCTATCACAGAGCCACTAAACATCCTACAAGGACAAAGAAAACCCAGATTATTGTATCTATCACAGAGCCACTAGACATCCTACTAGAGACTGTTGAACTTTGAAAAGTATTTTTAAGAAGAAAGTTGTTGTGAATGAACTGAAGTTCAAAGCTGCCAGTAATCGTGATGTAAGGAAGGATCCTTATCCTAACCACAAGGAAAAAGGGAAAAATGTACATATGATTGGGTATCTTGGGCCTATGTACGATCAAGTGCGCATGGCATCCTACTATGATGAGTTAGAAGAAATCGCCACGGGCCAGCTCCTTGAAACAATACCTGCGGAGGCAAAACCCACAGAGGATACTCATGCTCAGGCCTTGTAGAAATCTGTTAAGTTTCGCACCTTCTTTAACTAGCTGAGGCCGAGCCAAGCTACCAGGTTGGAAGCAACAAAGGCCCTCATCAACATTTCTAAAGTGCATCATACTGAAGTTGTTGAGGTTAAAGAGTGTAGACAGCCCATTTTTGATCGCCGTTAAGACTTGGGCGCCATTGATTGTTTACTTGGTGATGAAAGTTGCGCAATGCGAAGGTTCGATTTCTTCAGCAAGAGGAGCTTCAACTCCTAACCTCACACCCCTTTTTGGACCAAAAATATTTTGACCAAAATGATTTTTAGACTTTAAAACTCTCTTTTTCAAAATAGTTTTTGAAAAAGTTCCTACAATGTTCCGAGGCTCGCATTTCGTTAAATGTTGCGCTTTTCGATAAACCGAGCAAGGACAAAGTGGAAATGAATGGAAGAGAGGTGAACTCTTTGAATTTTTTTTCAAAACACCTTATTTAGGGGTTTGGGGTTGAAGAAAAGAGGAGAGGAGGGAAGAAAACTAGCTGAGGAGAAGTTAGGCATGAATCTGGTTAAACTGAAACTGAGCAATCTTCACTAAAATGAGCATAACTTTTTTCACACTTGTAATTTTTATGTGAGTCTTCCACCATTGGAAAGAAGACTTCCGGGGCTTCATTTTAGACTCAAGAATGACATGCAAAGGAGTCCATATGTAGGAGATATGCCAATTTGAATTTGGACTTAGAGTGCAAATTTTTCTATCGGCCACTGGTGAAGAGTGCCGGCCATGGATGATGCAGTGCCAGCCATTGATGATCAGTGCCAGCCACAAATGATCCTTTCTGGCCATCAATGATCCCCTGCCAGCCACTGGTGTCAAAAATCAGATTTTTTGCAGATTTTTACCTCCAGCTGTTTCCAGGTTGCTCCAGCTGTCCATTTGTTGATATTTTTGACCTGAAGTCATATATTTCTATATATAGAGGCCATTCTCTATGGTTTTTGAGGTTGGAAAATGTTTGGGAGCCTCTCTCTCAACAAATCCTCTCTCTCTACAATTCTCTCCCTCTAGATTTCTCTCTCTTTTGAACCTTTGTGCATACAAGTAGAGATATACTTTTCCTTTGCCTATACATCCTTGACCAAAGTTGGTTATCTTTGGGCTGAGATTCCTTGGGACCTTCTTTGAGCTTTAGAAGGTGATTTTAGCTTGATTTGGTACCTCATTTGTGCCTAAAGTGTGCTTGGCTACAACAGGTATAACCTTTATCCTTTAAACTTGTTTTGCATAACTTGTTTTGCCATCTTTTTGTACTACTTTTGGCCTAGTTTTCAACTACAAAAACCTCTATTTTTTAGGCTTAAAAATGGTGGCTTAAGGCTATTTTGAGTTTGGGGATGGTCCACCATTCTTGTCTCTTTGCTTGTTAAGCTTTTGTGCCATCTTTTCATCACTTTCAAACCAACTCTTTTAGCCTTTTAACCATTGAAATTCAGAGGTTTTTCAGTGGTGAAAACTTTGTTTTGAGGTCCAAAATTGGAGGGGTTAGCCTCCCCTCCTTGTGTTTAACTTTCATGCCTAGTTAGCTTCATATGTTAGCATGTTTTTGTAGCTTAACTTAACTTATTTCCAGCATGTTTTTGCCTCTGATTTGGGTTGCTTTAGCTCTGTTTTGAGCTGTTTGTGTTATATGAGCAGTCTTTTGCATGGTTGTAGTGTAACCCCATGTTTTAGCTTATTGTTTTAGCTAGTTTTGTCTTCATTCTAGCATGTCTTTCAACTGATTTTGGGCTATAAAAAACTTTATGTTTTTGGGCTGAAGCTTGGATCCAAAGGCTATTAAAGGTTGAGGGGTTGATAGCCTTTCTTTGTACCTTGTTTTGGAGGCTTTTGTCCTTGTGTTTCCCACCCTTGCATCATTTTTTTCAGAGCTTTTAAACACTGTTTTTTATAGCTATTTTAGTAGCTAAAAACATGTTTTGAAGTCCAAAATTGGAGGGGTTAGCCTTCCCTCCTTGTGTCTTGCTTACTAGTCTAGCATGTTTAATGTTTTAGCCTATTATTCTAGCTTGTGTTAGCTTAAATTCAGAATGTTTTAGGCTATATTTTGGACTGTTTTACCTCGATTTTGGGCTTGTTGTTTCTTTTGAGCCTTATGTGGCATAGTTGTAGGGTTAATTCCTTCATTAGCTCATTGTTTTAGGCTTTTAAACATGAGTTGTTTGAGTTGGTTGCATGTTATAGTGTCATTTTGCATGTGATTTCAGCATACATAGCTCTGTTAGATTCTCATTTGTTTCACTCTTTTAATTGCTTTTGAGAGTTGCTTTAAGCTTGGGATTCTTTAAGCTTGAGATTGAGATTTGTGCTTAATGGTTTTAATCCTCTTTTGAGGGTTTCTACTAACCAAAGGCATGATCTCTCTCTTGCCTTACATCATCCTTTGGTTGACGCTTCTTTCTCTTTAGAGGACTCTCACTTTTGGACTAACCGGTTAAAGAATGGATCGGTAGCTAAAATGAGTAAACAAAAGTGATAAGTAAAACTTGAGCAAGATAAGCATATTGTGTTGCATTGCATGTGTTTGGATCGGACGTTAATTCGAACACAAGGCAAATGGGACATTTCATACTCAATAGTGATGAAATGTGCCATTTTTCTTGGTCTCCATCACCCTTGATTATGCATGATAGGGTGGTGCTCCTTTGAGTCTTACTTATACAGTTATTGAAATTGTACAACTTGGATCTTTGGCCATCATGCAATGAAATTGCTTGATTGGTGATTTTGGATCCAAGAGTGCCACTCATTTAAGGTTTTGAGATGATAAGGAGGGGTACAGGACAAACATACCCTTGGAAAAACCTTTCTTTTGCTCTGTTTGTGCTCTGTTGCAATGTGGTGACCTAGAGCATCAGTGGCTGGCAGTGCCTCATCAGTGGCCGACAATGCCTTATTTTTGGCTGGCAAGGCATCCTTTTGGCCGGCAGGGGCCCGGCAGCAACCATTCATGGCCGGCAGGCCACTGGTGCAATCCTCAGCAGAGATTTGCTAAGTTGGAGCAGAAAGGTTTTGAAGTGTACTCAACCCTGCAAACAGAGCCTCTCAAGAGCAAACCAGAGGGTTTTTCGGGGCAAAAACCGAGTGCATGCATCTTTCACTTCCCGGAGCGGAGCTGTGGCAGTGTAGTTCAAATATTTTGCATGATTAGTTTATGTACATTTGTGTTGTAATTTAATTAATTAGTTGCTAATTAGTTAAATGTTGTAATAATTAGTAGTTTGCTAGTTATTCATTTGATTTGTAATAATTAGTCTAATTAGTTTAATTAGATTAGTTTGATTAGCTTAGCTTAAATTAGCTTAGCTTATTTATTTGGACCCTCCTTTGCGAGGGCACAATGTTATAATAAGTGTGTGTGTGTGTGTATGTGCATGTTTTCCAACTCCACGTTTTTCTCGCTTTTATTTATCCGCTTTCGATGGTTAGATTAGGGAGATTTTCGATTAGCATACCTTATGCTTGCATGTTTGCATCTATTCATTTGTCATGCATGCACCGAGGCTCGGCGCATCATTCAAACTGCATTGTTATTTGAATACACTTCTTTGAATACGTGTTTAACAACATGTTATCAAATCGAATCATATGCCATACTAGTAGCCGAGCCTATTTAGTAGCATCATTGCATGTGTTGCATTAGGCATTTTGTATAGTTAGGATAATGCATTTTTCTAACTAGTTTTTGTTTTGGCTTGGAGTACTCGGTAAGTTTTATGCTTTAGCATACTTGCATGAGTGCGATTGTCATATTGCCATGGTTCGCATGTTTGCCATGAGGCTATGTGCTTATTTCCTAAACTGCATGAATGCCTGTGGATGAAGGCTTTGTTGTTGAATTGGAACAATTTAACGAATGCGTGTTTTAAGCCCACTTTGCGAAGTGGCAAATCATGTTTTAAAGCCCACTTGAGGTGGCAAATCCGCACTTTTAAGCCCACTTAAGGGTGGCAAATTCAAACCATTTTCGAAAGCAAATATGAATTGAATTCGTTCCAATTCTTGCGATTTTAGCCTGTACTTGCTTGTGTGCGTCACATAGTAAAGTTAGCTAATAACCAGAACAAGAACACATAATGTTTATAAAAGAACATATCATGATTACTAGAGGCCGATCTTTTGATCGAGCATGTGGGGGTGCTCAATTCATGACCTTCCCTCTTGTACCCAAGTTCCTGAGCCGAGGCAACTTTGGTGATGACGGACATGTGGCCTTTGGCACGAGTCAGGGTTTCCTAAATTTCTTCAAAAGAAAATATTTAGGTGGCAACTCTGTAATCTGGCAAAGCATTCCAGTTAAGGCATTATTTGATTCAAAATCGATTTTTCAAAATGATTTGCCAAATTGGACTCTTTGATGACTATCAGTTTCACATTGCACTTGTGAGACTAGATTCAGAACCGTGACAGGAGTCCGAACTGTAGGACCAATTCGAGCTCTTCGAAAGGAGGCGCGAAAAAGTCGAGTGTAGACGTCCCCGAACGTCCCCGGGAGGATGAGTCCCGTTCTGTTCATTTTGGGCTCACTACAGTTCGGACTCAAATTGTCACGGTTCTCAATCTGAACCAAAGAGTCCAAATCCAGCAAATTGTTTTGAGAAAACAGATTTTTGAAAGAAGTGCCAAACATAGACTGCTTTGCCAGATACAGAGTCGCCACCTAAATATTTTATTTTGGGAAATTTAGGAAACCCTGACTCGTTGCCTAAGGCGACGTGTCCGTCATCACCAAAGTTGCCTCGGCTCAGGAACTTGGGTACGATTGGGGAAGGTCACTTCGTGAGCACCCCCGCTCGTCCGATCAAAGATCGGCCTCTACTAACCATGATATCTAGTTTTTTGAAAACATTATGCGTTCTTATTCCGGTTATTAGCCTGGGTTTACTATGTGATGTGCACAGCATACAAGTATAGACTGGATCGCCCGAATGGGATCAAAACATTTCTTGTTTATTTTTGAAAGTGGTTTGCTACTCACAAGTAGGCTTAAAATGCAGATTTTGCCACCCTCAGGTGGGCTTTAGAAAAGATGGTTTTGCCACTATCTAGTGGTCTTAAAACTCACAGTGAATGAATTGTTCCAATCCAAATAACCCAACCTTCACCCACAGGCATTCAGGCAGTTATATCACATAAACACATAGCCTCATGGTAAGCATGCTATCACGGTAGTTACTCACACGCATGCAAGGATGCTAAAGCATAAAACTTACCGAGTACTCCAAGCCAAAACAGAAGCTATGTTAGAAATCCATGCATGATCCTAACTATACAGAAATGCCTAATGCAACACATGCAAAATGCAACTAAGATAGGCTCGGCTATTCTAAACAAGGCATATGAAATGCTACAGCTAACATGTATTCAACTCGGAATTGAAATACAGTGCAGTGGGTATGATGCGCTGAGCCCGGTGCATGCAAAACAGATGAATGAATGCAAACATGCTATCATACTGTATGCTAATTGAAACATGCCCTAATCTAACCATCATAAGCTGGTAAATAAAAGGGAGAAAGACGTGGGGTTGGAAGACATACATCACACACATGCACACACACTTATTACAACATTGCCCTCGCGCGGAGGGTCCGAATAAATAATACAGTCCCAAATAAATAATACAGTCCGAATAAGTACAAAACCGTAATTAATTAACAAATTAATCTAGGAAAGCAGTAAATTATCATGCAAGCCTATGGACTGCCTCAACTCTGCTCCGGATGATGAATGATGCATGGTTGAGTTATTTTGTGCGGAAATCCATTGCGATGCCCTGATTAGCCTCTGTTTACAATTAAATCCGAAATATTGCACGAAGCTCCAAAAGACTGCCGGTTTCTGATTTGCTGCAACAGAGAGCAAGAAAGGGGCACGGCAATGTATTTTCGCATATGTATACATACCTCGATCCTCGTGTCATCAATCACGCATCTCGATGCATGATGGCCGAGGAGTCGAATTGCACGACTCAATATGAAATGAATGCACATATAAACACAACAGGACCGAGACTCCATCATGGATAATCCGAAGTGTCGGTGACCGGGAATTGAGACACGTTCCGTCACTCGGAGTACGAAACGTACCTCGTTTCCCGTGCTCGGGCTAACTCCTATCCTAAACACAATGCAATATGCATGACATGCATGAATGCGACTAATATACATCCTAGCATACACAATGCTATGAAATGACATACACAATGGACGATGTAACATGGCATACACAATGCTCTAACATACAACCTAGCATACGCAATGCTGTGAAATGGAATGGCACAATGCACGATGGACTTACACCAATATGAGTGGACCTCAGCCACACTCACATCAGTGGCCATAAGGTGAAGATGAGACTACCGAAATGCGTGCACACATAGACGCAAACTGAGGACCGAACGTAAGGCACCAAATGCCACTCTGACAAGGCATGGCAAGGCATGAAATATGGCATACAAACATGCAAATTTCAGCACTGAAACATGATGCAAAATGATCCTGAATCATGGATATATGGCACCCGATGCATGAGATGAGCCCCGAAACTCAAAACTAGGCACATGTATTGACTTATAGCTATACAAAGCATGCATTATTTGACCATGAAGCACAAAGACAGAGCCAAGGCAGTCCCAAAACATGAACATTTCTAGTTCAAAGCATGACCAAAAGGTGTTAGCATGATGGGCTAAAATAGCATGCAACTTTGACTAGCAAACATGGTTTACATGGCATGTATATGAAGCACATGAGAACTCATCAAACCAACAAAAATCAGTGAATAAAACATGCCAAAATATGCCTAAATAATCACTGAAATGCAGCCAACATATGCAAAAATGAGGAGTTCCTTTAAGGGGCCATACAAGGGGTTATTAAGCACATACAAGATGGACACTTAGCATGGCAAAACCAACTCTGAAAATGGAATATGACAGCCCTAAAACTCACAAAATGGGCCCTGAAATCAGTCTCGGAAGCATGCAAAGAAAGGCCTCTTTGAAAGGCCTTGAATGAGATTTCTCTACACATGCAACATAGACATAAAATATGGCCGAGAGGGCCTCAGAAAGAGCCGAGACAGACCTCAAAACCCTCAGAATAAAGCCTGAAAAGTGACTTCGGTGCATGCAAAGTAGGGTCCCTTTGGATGGCCAAACATGCTAGTAAAGAGAATGAGGGGTGAGAGGGTCACCCCTCCATGATTTCAAAGCTCAAATTCTCATCAAAGCTACTAAAAATCCACTAGATTTCAATGGCTAAGAGGCCAAAACAAGACTTATGCAAATGCTCGAATGCATGGCTCAAAGCATGTGGAAATGAAGCATGCAAGGAAGGAGATGGCTCCAAAAAGAAAAGTGACCTCAAACCAACTTAAAGAGGAGGTCAAAACAAGACTTTTTCAAGTTTATATCAAGCCTCAAAAATATTCACAAGTAAGGCTAAAATATGATGCAAAAAATGACCCTAAAAGAGGGATAGGGGACAAGAGGCAGAAGATGGACTCAAACAGCAAAGAACCCTTCAACAAAGTTTAAGAGGGGCTCAAAATAAGACACTTTACAGTTTGGCTCGAAGCCCAGAAATGCTCACAAGTAAGGCTAATGTATCATGCAAGATAAGCCCTAAAAGAGAGATAAAGCACAAAGGGGGAGTAGAAGACCTTAAACAGGGAAAAGTCCTTGATCTAACATGAATATGAGCTCAAAATAAGACTATTTCTAGTTCAGGTTGAAGACCAAAAATGCAAGCAAAAGGGGCTAAGATATAGAGCAAAAATATGCCAAAAAGAGGGAAATAGGAGCTTACCCTTGTAGAACTGAACTCCAGCAGCTTTTGGTCCAAGTTAAAGAGCTTTCAACCTCTGCAAATGAGCCTCAAAGTGTTGGAATGGAGGATGGAGGTGGTAGGCTATGAGTTGGTGTGTAAATGGTGCAAGAACAAAGGGGGTTTGGAGCCTTGAAGTATAGATATAGGGAGTGTATGTATACAATAGCCTCAGCTGGTTTCTAACCCTTGAAAATGAGGCTCAAGGGTTGGTTTTATAAAGGAGAGGAGCCAAGGGAAAGGGGGGGAAAAATCAATTCAAATTTCCCCCCAAAAGGAGAGGGTCTGGTGCAAAATAGCTGGCATAGCTGGAATGCACCAGGAGAGAGAAACATGGCCAGCCAGGTGCAATAGGTTCAGGTGGCTGGCCGGCCACCTCCCCTGGCCGACCGGCCAGGGGTCAAAAGGGTCAAAAGAATTGTTGGTCGGCCACCCCAAGAAGGTGGCCTCCCAGATGAGTGCAACACTGCTGTATGGTCAAAACCCAGAAAATGTGAACCAGGAGAGAGAAAAACCAGCTTTTTAGAGGGGTTCAAAAGGGTCAAGAATAATTGTTGGCCGGCTTGCCCATATTGGTGGCCTCCCAGGTGTGTACAACACAATGGTGTGGTGGAAAGTCAGAAAAAGTGGCCCGGGAGTGGGAAGAACCAGCTTTCTAGCGAAGAAAACGGGCGATGAAGAGTGATAAAGAAATAGAACTGGCTTTCAGAACAATTGCTGGCCTCCCACCTTCCTACAACCTTTCTAACAATGAAAATAAGGTCCCTGCCAAAAATGGACCAAGACGGATGCAAAAAGAAGGTTCGGGGGCCGAAACACGCAGTTCGGGGCCCCGAAAAAAGGCTGTTAGGCACTGGAAGTGGCGTTCGACCACGGAGTTGGTCTCTCGGGCCACAGTGTCCCTCACAAGGGAGGAAACAAGGTGTGTGCCAAAAACCGGAGCAAACGGAGGTAGTTAAGCGGTCCTGAACTGAGGCACACGGCCGACGGCTCCGAAAACCGGGAACTGGGCTCCAAACGGGAAAAATGGCCTACAACCACGAAACGTAGCCTATGGCCACTGAGAGATGGTCTATGAGACCTCTCCCTCCCTTCGGGAAGAGCAAATAGAGAAAACTAGGCCTGGTTCGCAAACCGAGGCAAATCACAAAAGAGCCCCGAAGTCCGGAGGCAAGGCTCGCAACCGAGACTCTAAAACTTCAGAACGAGCACAATATGCAACATCACCAAGTGCTCAATTGGTGACGTCTGAGTGTTAAGTTCGGTCAAAAATGGGGTGTCTACATCGAGCTACAAAAAGTATGTGCCTCGGCGTATCTAGACGGACTATGGGGCTATTACTTTTTCAAAGGCAGACAGAGCATACCCATTTCCATATAACCGTCCTCTTTTTGTCACGAATTACATCAATCATGTAGAATTCAAGCATGCTTTCCTTAATGGCAGATCGTCTATAAAATCATCACTATTGACACCTTTACGAAGGCCGGCATCTCAGAGTCCAGGATGGTCCGCCAACCTATCACTATAACGGGCTTTGGTGGTGAGAAAAAAGTTACTAAGGGCCATGTTGTAATGGACTTAGCAGTTGGTGAGATCCGCTTTGCAATTAAGTTCTATGTGATTGAAGTAGACACAAATTACTACATGATACTTGGTAGAGCTTGGATGCACTAATATAGGGTTATCCTATCGAGTTATCACCAATGCATGAAGGTAAAATGGGGAAAGCAAACAGTGACCATAAATGCATCTGAAAAGCCATTTGGAATAGAGGAGGCACACTATTCTGATAAAGTCTTCTTTACTGAGTTGTCAACAGATGAAGCCCTAAGAACTGGCAAAGTTACAGGGGTAAAGTTGCCAAAGTAGGAAGACATTCAAGATGCAGAGGCTACTCCAGAGAGTAGTAGGCAAAAGAGAAGCAACACGTCCACCAGCCCCTCACCAAAGATTGTTAAGGTGCACGAGGGTGGCAAGACAGTTTACTACCCATGACGGTCTTGGGGGCCAGACTTCATACCTTGAGAGGATGGCCCGAGACCAACAAGTGTGATAGAGATGAGTCCTAAGAAGGGCTGGTGGAGACTCTTGAACCTGCCCCCGAATGTATGCAAGACAGCCCCAAACCGTAGCAAGAAATACTTGCTGAGGTAAAACCTCAACGATTTGCCAGGCTAGAACAAACCTGTGTTTATCAGAGGCACCATGGCTCTAGCAGCTAAGACAGAATTGATAACACTATTAAAGCGGTATAGTGATGTCTTTGCTTGGACATATGACGAGATGCCTGGCCTTGACCCATCTCTTGTCACTCATCACCTTGACACTTTTCCCAACTCTAAGCCAATAAATCAACATGCTCGAAAGTACCACCCTGATCTTGACGCAAAGATTAAGGAAGAGGTAGAAAAGTTATAGAGGGCCAAGTTTATTGAGCCTATACAGTACCCAACTTGGCTAGCAAATATTGTACTGGTGAAAAAGAAGAATGGCCAGATCAGGGTCTGCGTAGACTTTCGCGACCTGAACAAGGCCTGCCTGAAAGATGAGTTTCCATTGCCCCATGTTGACACACTTGTTGATTCTACTACGCGCCATTAGGTGTTCTCCTTCATAGACGGGTTCAGTAGTTATAACCAAATAAAAATGGCACTAAAAGATGTAGAAAAGACAACTTTCAGAACGCCCTTGGAAATTTTTTTCGATACGATGATGCCTTTCGGTTTGAAAAATGTGGGGACAACCTATCAACGGGCTATGACTGCATGTTCCATGATATGCTACATCACAAAGTAGAAGTGTATGTGGATGACCTGGTGGTAAAGTCTACCAAGGCGAATGAACACCTCTGCTACTTGGAAAAAGTTTTTTAACGTTGCCAAAAATTCTACTTAAAGATGAACCCTCTCAAGTATGCCTTCGAAGTTACCGCAGGCAAGTTCCTTGGCTTTCTGGTACATCAACGTGGGATTGAAGTAGATAGGGATAAGATCAAATCAGTCATGGAGATGCCACCGCCACACTCTCAAAAAGCCTTAAAGAAATTCCTAGGCAAAGTGTCATACCTCAGGAGGTTCATTCCAGCCCTTGTTGAGATAACATTTTCCTTCGGGACACTGTTGAAAAGGAATCACAAGTTTGAATGGTTGCAAGAATACCAACAGACATTTGATATGGTGAAGAGAGCACTTACCTCTCCACTTACAATGATTACCCCACAACCTAAAAAACCTTTGCTACTGTACTTGACCTTTACACCACGGTCTATTGAAGCTCTACTTGTCCAAGACACAGACGGCGTTGAGAAGCTAGTCTATTATACTAGCCGCAAAGTCAATGGTGCCGAATCACGGTATATCCCAATTGAGAGGCATTGCTTAGCCTTAATCTTCACCACGCAGAAGTTACGCCATTATTTTTTGGCACACCCGATCTAGGTTGTGACCGAGAGTGATCCAGTCCGCTACTCACTAAGTAAGCCCGCTCTGATCGAAAGAATGGCAAGGTGGCTTTTGGCTCTTGTCGAATATGACATCACTTGCATTACACCTAAGGCTATTAAGAGCCAAGCACTTGCGGACTTGCTAGCACAATTCTCATCTAGTGAACATGAACCTGCAGAGGTTCCCTTATCTGGTGAGGTCCATGTCTCAGCAGCAGTAGTTAAGACTTATTGGGATTTAAAATTTGATAGAGCCTCTGGGGCTGGGAAAGGTGGAGCTGGCATAACACTAACTAGTCTAGAAGGAGAGAAGTTCCATTTATCATATAATCTTGACTTTGCATGTTCAAACAACAAGGCTGAATATGAGGCGTTAATATTGGGTTTGAATGCTACCCAAAATAAGGCATCCGCAAGTTGAAAATTTGGGGGGACTCCAACTTAGTTGTCAAGCAAACACTGGATGATTTCGCCTTGAAGGAACCTCTTTTGGCTCCATACCGCACCATAGTTCAAAAGTTGCTCGCTCATTTTGATGATGTCCAAATCCAATACACCCCTCAAACACACAATCATTTCCCTGATGCCTTGGCTACACTAGGGGCGAAGATGGATATACTAGATGATAGTATAGCCATTGTTATCGAGAAAAGAACAACACCAGGAGTGTTAGCTGAAGGACATACAGAGCAAGGTGCTCGGGGGTGGAAAGCAGATATAATCCAACAGTTGAAAACAGGCCAAGGGATAATCAGACAAGCAGAATTTGCATCATTCCTGCTCCTTAGAGAAGAGTTGCATTTTCGTTGTCCCAACAACCTGCTAGCAAGGTGCATCGGTAGACAAGAAGTAACTTACAGACTTAAGCAGATCTATGCTAAGTCTTGTGGAGATGGAGATATAAGTCTATATCGACGGATGCAGAGGCAAGGATATTACTGGCCAGAGATAGAAAAGGAAAGTACTGAGTTACAAAGGCAATTTGTAAAATGTCAATCCCATCCCTAAAGAAGATGAAGTCCATTTCTTAAGCAGTGAAGAATGGAGACAGCCATATATTGACTACTTTGGAGATGACACACTGTCCGAGAACAAAGCCGATACAATTAGAGTTAAGAGGCGAGCCCTCTGCTTCTTGCTTGACCAAGGCAAGCCGTACTAAAAAAGCTTTAAAGGGGCACCTTTAGTGTGCTTATCAAAGGATGAGGCAAACGAAGTGTTGAGGGAAGCCCACAAGGTAGAGCATTAAGGAGGGCAGCGACTATATAGACACCTTATCCACCTCGGCTACTATTGGCCGACAATGGAAGAAGATGCTAAAAACTTTGTAAGAAGATGCCAATCCTGTCAGAAGTTTGGGAACTTGATACATGCATCGGCGATTGAACTGTATAACATCAAGACTCGTTACCCATTTTATACTTGGGCATTTGACCTAGTAGGTCCTATAGTGCAGAAATCCAAAGGCCACATATGGATAATCGCCACGGCTGAAGTTAGCACCAAGTGGGTAGAGGCTATACCAATGAGGAAAGCAGACGGGGCAGGAGTGGCTAACTTCATCAAAGAAAACATCATTTGTAGATTTGGCATACCCAAAATGATGTTGTTTGATAATGAAACTCCCTTTGTAAACCGCCATGTAGAAAGATTGCTGGACACCTACTAGATCAAGCACCACAAGTCTATCCCATACTATACTCAAGGGAACAGACAAGTTGAGACAACCAACAAAACCCTCATCTAAATATTGAGTAAAATGATGGATGAAGCAGGAGGCACATGGTCTGAACAACTTTTCATAACACTTTGGGCATACAGAACGTCAAAGAGAAAGCCAACCCAGGTAACCCCGTTTTCCCTAGTGTATAGATCTGAAGCTGTGTTACCAATCGAGTTGGCAATACCCTCTGCAAGAATGGCTATGTCGGCACACTTAGTTCCAGACAATAGAAGGAATGACATAGAGGTAGCTGAAGAGAGAAGAGACTGGCTCTCATGGGCAATAGAAAAGTTCCATTAGTTCATAGCCTGTGCCTACAATCAGTCTGTTCAACACAGGAGTTCAATGAAGGGGACTTGGTATGGAAGACAGTTGTCACGACCCCACCACGTATAATGATTAGCACTTAATTAATTAAGGAGATTTGAATTTTAATTACTCATTATGCTGATTTAATTTGGGATTTACGAAAGTTATGGTGACTGATTCGTATATGATTTTATTAAGGATTTATGTTGGAATTTGAAATTAAAAGCCTAATGGCTCAAGAGAGTATAATTGGTAAATTGAATTATTTTAATTTCGAGTATCGGACCATATGGGAGTTTAATTAAATATTCAATTCAGATTTGTGAAATTGAGACTTGATTAATTGGATCCGAATTGGAGTTAATTAAGTCATAAGGATTGGAAATTACGATTATTTTGAATTAAATTTATCTAAAAGGCATTTAGCTTGAATATGTAAATTATTGACGGAAATTTTGAGTTTGATCTAAAATTGGAGGCATAAATGATTTGAGAAACCAAAATTGAGGATGAAAATAAGTTTAATTTACTATTTGGAGCCTTTTGGGAGTTTGATTAAAAATCTGATTTAGAATGATAAATTTAAATATAATTAATTGGGCTCTAATGAAAATCAAATTAGACTAATTAAATTATGTGAGATTTGTGATTAGTTATGATTAATTAATTATGTGTTAACCAAGATTTATTAAGACTAAGTGTTGCTTAATAAATTAATCTTAAGCATAAATTGCATTATGGAACAAACTAGAATTGTGGGGGTGGGTGCGTTGAGAAATTTAGATGGGTGTACTGAGAAATCTGGTTGTGAATGTATAATAGTGTTGTGTTGGCAACTTGGATCAATGTGCACGTGTGTTGTGTGAATGCACCTAGAGAAGTTGTGTGTGTGGTATATGTGCTGGAAACATAGAGAAGAGAAAAAAGAAGAAATTGAGAGAGAGAGAAAGAGTTGAAGTCAAAAACAAAGGGAATGTGAGAGTGCTGGAATCTGGGAATGAGAAAAAGGATGAAGACTAGAATCAAATTCAAGAGAAAGAAGAAAAAGGAAAAGTGTAAAGGAGAGACTCAAAGTTTAACAACAAACTCAACAAATCAAGACTATATGTAAGGATCTCAAGCTTGATTCTTATAGATTAATTATCTAACAATGAAAATCAAGAAGTAATTGGGTTCAATTTCATGTAAATAGAAAGAAATTAAGAAAAGAATGAAGAAAATACATTAAGTTGAAAAATCAAAGAAATAATTGAGGAATTTCATTATTTGAGTTTAATTTCTTCACTCTTCCATGTAATTTGAATTCTATCTTAACATGCATTATGGAATTTCAAGGTTTTGAGATTTTAATTCATGTTTTATGAGTTTGAATTTGGATTTGATATGAGGAAAATTAATAAAAATCTAAATGAGAGCAATTCAAGATTTTAATTATGGTTTGAGCTTAATAATGTAGAATTGGTTGGATTTTGATAAATGTTTCATACATGCAAATTGTTAGGATTAAGCACACTCAAAAATCAATCACACGCACAGAAAGATGAGACACAAGAGATTTACGTGGTTCGGCAATTGCCTACGTCTAGTAAGAGAGATTTCACTATAGAATTTCCTGGAGAGAGATTACAAAACTCACACTCACTTCTTCTTCATAGATTTACGCACTCTCTCTGATTCTCTCTTACTTTGTCTGTGTTGTGTTTCATCCCTTTCTCATCACCTCAATTTATACACAAATGAGAGGGAAACAAAGTCAAATAAGAGGAGTTATTGGGTCTGCCACCTGCCCTCTTCCCTCCTACTTCTTGACTTGGAGCCAGCCTTCATTATTCCTCCATGTGGGCTAGAGCTAACAATTCTCCCCCTCCATGCCCATATAGATAACTAACAATTCCTTCCGGTTAGATTCTTGCAAACTTCTAGTTTGTCTCTGGTGACAACCTTGGTCATCATGTCAGAAGGATTCTTGTTCGTGTGAATCTTCACCAGCTTCATCAGTTGTTTTTCCATCACTTCTTGTATCCAATGATACCGGACATCAATGTGCATTGTACGTGAATGGTACATAGAATTCTTGCTCAGATCAATTGCACTTTGACTATTACAATGTATCTTGTACTCTTCCTACTGGAGGCCCAATGCTTGGAGAAACCGCTTTAACCACAACATTTCCTTTCCAGCATCTGCGGCGGCAATGTACTCTGTCTCTGTTGTAAATAAAGCAACACACTTTTGTAGTTTGGACTGCCATAAAACAGCTCCCCCTGTAAAGGTGAACAGAAATCCTAATGTAGATTTTCTACCATCAAGATCACCCGCCATATCGGCATCTGTAAATCCATCCAAAATTGGTTTAGCTCCCCCAAAACATAGACACATCTTTGAAGTTCCCTTCAAGTATCGAAGAATCCATTTGACCACCTCTCAATGCTCCTTTCCTGGATTGGCGAGGAATCTGCTCACAACGCCAATTGCGTGAGCTATATCTAGCCGGGTATATACCATAGCATACATCAAACTTCCTATTGCAGAAGAATAGGGGATTGCCTCTATTTCTTTCCTTTCAAAGCTGGTCGTGGGACACGAACGCTTTGTCACCTTGAAATGGTTGGCCAGTGGTGTGCTGATTGGCTTGACATCTTTCATATTGAACTTTTCAATCATCCGTTCAACATATTTATCCTGTGACAGCCATATCTTCTTAGCTTTCCTGTCACAAACAATCTTCATGCCTAAAATCTGTTGTGTTGGGCCTAAATTCTTCATGTCAAAATACTGCGACAAGTCCTTTTTCAACTTGTTGATCATAGCAATATCTTGTCCGATGATCAGCATATCATCAACATACAACAGTAGGATAATAAAGTTTCCATCCGAAAACCTTCGGAAGTATACACATTGGTCTGCTACTGTTCTTTTGTAGTTGTGATCCACCATGAATGAATCAAACTTCTTATACCATTGTCTCGGCGTTTGCTTCAAGCCGTAGAGACTCTTCTTCAGTTTGCAGACTAGATTCTGTTTCCCTTTGACTTCAAATCCTTCTGGTTGCTCCATATAGATCTTTTCTTCCAAATCACCATGGAGAACTGTAGTCTTGACATCCATCTGTTCTACTTCCAGATTTAAGCGAGCTGCGAGCTATTCGAATGGAAGTCATCTTCACAACTGGGGAGAAGATTTCATCAAAGTCAATTCCCTTCTTCTGCCCAAAACCTTTGACCACCTAGTGAGCTTTATGCTGCAATAGTTTACCGTTGCCATCTTCTTCAACTTATATACCTATTTGTTCTTCAAGGCTCTCATACCTCTTGGAAGTGAAACAAGCTCATAAGTGTGGTTCTTCTACAAAGAACTCATCTCCTCATTCATGGCTTGCATCCAATAGTCTTTGCTTCCGAAAAACTCTCGGGCTCCTTCTCATCAGTAATCAGAATCTGCTATTGTCTGTTCTTTCTGAAACACAACATCTCTGCTCTTGAACATCTTTCTATTCACTAGGTCCCATAACTTGTACCCAAATGCTGCATCTAAATAGCTCACAAATATGCATGGAGTGGACTTGTCATCAAGCTTCTGTCTATTTTTCTTGGAGATGTGTGCAAACACCTTACACTTGAAGCCTCTCAAGTGAGAATAAGATACCTTTCTTCTGGACCAGACTTCCTCAGGTATCGCAAAATTCAACGGGACTGAAGGCAACCTATTGATGAGATAATAGGCTGTATGGGCGGCTTCAGCCCAAAATGACTTTGGCAACTTTGCCATTCTATGCATGCATTTGACTCTTTCAACAATAGTGCGGTTCATCATCTTTGCCACACCATTGTATTCTGGGATACCAGGAACTGTTGTCTCGTACTGGATACCTTTATTAACACAATATGCTTCAAAAGCATTAGAAGTGTACTCGTCTCCATTGTCTGTGCGAAGACACTTTAACTTCTTCCCAGTCTTTCTTTCCACCATTGCATGGAACTCTTGAAAATGCTGTAATACCTCATCCTTCGTCTTCAGGAAATACACCCACAACTTCCTTGATGCATCATCAATGAAAGTCAGAAAATAGTTGAGGCCGCCAACTGACTCCACTTCGATTGGGCCACAAACATCCGAGTATACCATACTGAGCACTTCTGTTTTCCTCTTGCTTGTTGAACTGAATGATACTCGATGCTGCTTGCCATAAAGGCAATGATCACACTGCTTTAAGGTACTTCCTTTGGATAAGGGTATCCTGGATTGCTTTGCCAATAGATGCAATCCCTTCTCACTCATGTGTGCCAATCTTTTGTGCCAAAAGTCTGGTGACTCCTTATCTTCTACTGCATTAAGACTTTCCAGACAGATCTTCGTTTGAGTTTTGTACAGTGTTGAAGACATCTCTCCTCTGGCGATTGTCAAAGCTCCTCCTGTCAACTTCCAACGGCCATTTCCGAATGTACTTGTATAGCCCTGTCGGTCCAGGGCACTTCCGGAGATAAGATTGAGGCGCAAATCTAGAACATGCCTCCCATATTTGAGAACCAGTTTGTGTCCGACATTAGTTTGAATACTAATGTCTCCAATGCCCACAATCTTCGAATAGCTAGAATTTCCTATTCGAACAATGCCAAAATCTCCAACGTTGTATGAGCTGAATAGTTTTTTGTGGGAAGTGGCGTGATAAGATGCAGTTGTGTCTATCACCTATTTTGTGTGGCTGTGGTCAGCCACGTGAAGGCAGTCATTCTCTTCACTAACTACAAGAAGTATTTCATCAGTTGTTGTGGCTGTCATGTTCTCATCTTCCTTTGACTTACTACTTTGGCCTTTATCTTTCTAGTTTGGGCAGTTCCTCTTTATGTGACCCTGCTGGCCACAGTGAAAACAAGTAAAGCTAGAGTTACATTGACTTTTATTGTCTCTGGATTTACTCTTGTTGTTCCATCTGCCTCTACTCTTGCTTCTTTCTCTACCACTTCCTTCACCTTTGCCTTTGCCTCTATCTTCTGTGACAAGAGCATGGGACTGATTACCTTACATGTCTTTCTTTCTTGTTTCTTCATTGTATAGGGCGTTTGTGACCATGCTTATGGTTAGCTTCCCCTCTGGTGCAGAGTTGCTGAGAGAAAACACCAATGTCTTCTAGTTGTTCAGTAAAGGACTGAGCAGTAGTACGGCTTGCATTTCATCGTTCAAAGGCATCTTGATGGTTGCAAGCTGATTCACCGGATTCTTGAATTCACTGGTGTGCTTGACAACAGACACTCCATTCTTCAACTTCAGATTTACAAGCCTTCTCATCATCACCAAGGCTTTGTTCCGAGCGGTTTTTGACTGGTATATTCCTTCTAATATTGTCCAGAGGACATATGCATCTGTCTCCTGGATGACGTGGTGGAACATACTGTGGTCTATCTATTGTCTGATCTAGCCGACAGTCTTCCAGTTCATCTTTATCTATTCTTCATCCTTCTTTACTTCCGGTTTAACCCATTTTACAGTAGTAGGGTCAAACAGGTCTTTACAGTATAGGACATCTTCCATCCACGGCTTCCAGATTCCATAATTGGAAGCATTTATCTTTATCATTGATCCTAAAGTTGATGTGGATTCCTCCATCGTCTTCTTACTTGTATAAAAAAAAAAAACTAAATTTGGACAAACGAACCACACCGTTGAGTTCGGAATGGTCAAATTAGTCAGAAAAGCACTTCCCTCACTTTTTCAGGGACCTCAATGAAATTTCTCTCAACTCAAGGGGCCAAATTGCAATATCCCAAAAATTTAGGGACTGAAATGCAATTTACTATAACTTCAAGGGCTAAATTACAATTTCAAAAACTTCAGGGGACTAAAATGAAATTTACCACAACTTTTACAATTTCAAAAACTTCAGGGGCTGAAATGTAATTTACCACAACTTTAGGGGCTAAATTGTAATTTCAAAAATTTTGCTGATGCAATGATGCCGTCACAGTGATATCAGCCTTCTCTTTCAAATTCCTCCGCCGAATTGAAATTTCAGGCGAAATTCTAGAAAATTGTCGACAAGCTCTACAACACTCGTTTTAGCTCCAATTTTGACGAATTTTATATCATTAGAATCGTCTCAAAGAAATGCACCTCCTGGTGTGCTCAAAAGTTGATTTCGAGCAACTTCAAAAGTTGACAATTTTTGAAAACCTCACTATTTTTCACCAACAGGAGCTCTGATACCACTTGTTAGGATTAGACACACTCACAAATCAATCACACACGCAGAAAAATGAGACACAAGAGATTTACGTAGTTCGACAATTGCCTACGTCCACGGGGAGAGATTTCACTATAGAACTTCCCGGATGGAGATTACAGAACTCACAAATGATTTTCCAATAAGTTTATAACTTTAATTTCATGTTTTGAAGGAAAATAGAAAAGAGCTTGAAGCCAATTTTGTATAATTAAAAATAAAATGAAGAATTGGAGCTATGTTCAAGAAGTTAAATTAGAAATGAATTATTTTGGGTTTAATTTGGAAAGTTATTGTTAAATTAAGCTCCATAAATTACACGCAACAAAGATTTATAAATTACATACAACAAAGATTTATTGAAGATTGATCATGGCTTATAATTATTTTCATGTTTTGATGAAATTTGCATGAGTTTTGACACATGAAATTGGGTTTTAAAAGCTTAGTTTATGTTTTAGAATTTATGAGTTTGAAATTGGGTTTGATGTGAAGAAAGTGAATTAAATCTAAAATTGGACAAATTAAGAAATAAATTAAAATTTGAATTTTGACAATCAAGATTTAGTTTGATCTTAATTTGAATTCCATATATGTAAATATTTTTCTAAGAGTCTTATAGCTTTAATTTCATATTTTGTAAGAAAAAGGAAGAAAAGTTTTGAATCATAATATTCATGAAGTTATAGCTTTAATCTTGACAAATTAAGGAGGTTTTTGCATTAAGATTTGGAAATTAGTTATGTACATGTTGAAAAATGCATGAATCTAAGTTTTGAAATGAAATTTGGAAGCTAAACTTCAATTTTGGAATTCAGAAAATTAATAGGCCGCTCGAGCTACCAATTGGTGGCCCAAGCGAACATTTTGAGCTTCCAGTATTTTTACTGACAATACAGTCCGCTCGAGCGACTAAGTGCTGGCTCGAGCGGCCAGGCTATTTTCAACATGTTTTTGAAAAATCACACTTTGTTTATATTTTGATCTCATCTCTTCCCAAAGCATTCTAGACATGATTTGTTACTTAATAAAGACTAATAAGTCAACAATCAACATAACTTAATTGGTTAAGGAATAAGTCATTGATTTAATAATAATTGATTAAGATGCCAAGTAAGAAATCGGTCTATTGAAAAATGACTTAGTAATAAAAGAATATGTGAAATAAGAACCCGGTTCATTTGAATAAGAAAGAATAAGTGTAGTAGAACTTCGGACTACTTAGACATAAAAAGACAAGAAAAGTCAAGTTTGATCAAGGAATTGATGTTGTGTTTCAATGTATATATGTTATGTATTTGTGTAGGTCACGCGCTATTGTTTACCTGATTTATCTGATCTGTCTGATTTGTCTGATCTGCTTCTGTAGCTATCTGTGAGTAATAACTCTGTAAAGTTATGTTTGACTTTAATTATTTTCTGATGATATGAAATGATCAGTTTTCTGAAATGCTATGTTTTATATGAATGAATGACTGTCTAATTTTCTTTGAAATGTAATTGCGGTATCCTTAGCAGAGGCCCTCGCCCAGGAGACATAATACTATGGCTTATGGTCATGAGGCCCTTGTTCGAGGGAAACAATACCGTGGCCTAAGCCCTCTCCAGGGAGAAGTAATACCGTGGCACTGGCCCTCGCCTGGGAGAAACAATACCGTGGCTCACGTATGAGATATGTTACTCAATACCGGAGGTTCCATTATGGAACTTGATATGCTTGACCAATGTGATAAGTTAATGCTAATGGATGTACCACGCATGATTTGAACATGAATATGACTCTGTTTCTGATATGAATACGAACATGACTATGTTTCTGATTTGATAAGGGATTTGAATCTGAAATCAGATTTCTGAATCTGTTATGGACATCATTCATTAAAATCTTTATTCTGTTATTATTCATTGGGCTCCAGCTCACTATATTATTTATGTATGTAGGTGATGATGCGTGACTAGGCCTAGAGCTTCTGCCTGAACTCTATTTTGTCAGCCAACCTATGTACCTCCCGTGGAGGTTCCGGATATGTCTAGTGGCTATGGCTAGTGCTTAAAGTTCAAGTTTTATTTTCTTGTTTGATTAAACAAGTCTTTTCTTGTTTTGTAAATAAGGCCATGTCCCTTTTTGTCTAATTTGTATATATATGATGACGTAAGGGTGATGTGTCAATATGTATATAAAAAATTAAAAAATTTTCTATCTCATATAAGTCTGCACAGCTCAATGGATGTTATATATTTGTTATTTGCTTCTGCTAGCCCCTAATATTATGTTAATCTGTCTCAGAAGCCTTTGGTAATCTTAAGATTACTGGCCGGTTACGATGCTAAACCTATAGGGGCGAGTTTGGGTCGTGACAACAGTGGATGCAATCATGCGAGTGCAACCAATCCCCAAGTTCTCGCCAAGATAGAAAGGCCCCTACAAAGTTGCTAAGGCAAGCAGCAACGAGTATTACAAGTTGACAAGAGTAGATGATGGGTTCAGAACTAGTCCTATCAACGCTAAGTATGTAAAGGAATATTTCCCTTGATTTCCTTTTGTCCAGAAAAGAGTTGTAAGTTTCTTTGGTTAATATTTCCAAAGCAAAGTATAAAGAAAGTGTCATACATTTAGTAAACCTGTTACTCTTGTAAACACTTAGTGTGAAGAAAGTTTTTCATACTTAGTAAAATTTTATCCATGTAATAACTTAGTCATGATGAAATTTTGTTCATGGCAAGAGTCTTGCTCATCTTTAAAATCTATGTAAAAGCGATGTAAAGAGAGCGATGAAATGAAACTCAAAAATGCTATCAAACATCTATACTTTTCATAAAAGTCAAACTTCCATAACATGATTACAATGTTTGAAAAGAAATTGTGGCAAAGAAGAAGAAAAAAAAAATAGCAAGAATACAAAGGAAAGAGTTATAACAAAGTCATAAATACATCAAATCAAACCTTTCATGAGGGAGTCCATAAAAAACAAGTGCGGAGTCCTTCTCCTTGAATTGAGCCAGGTTCTGTCGGCGTTGCTCTAAAGCACCCTCACACTCCTTAATAGTCTCCTCCAAGGATACAATCATCGCCACATTATCTGCATGCTCAAGAAAGCCATCGACTGCCTGAAGCCTAGCCTTCATCCACGATAGGTCCAAACCATTCCTCTCAAAGCCGCTCAGATTGGCCTCAGCACTTTCCACGAACTTGTTGGAAGTTGTCAAAATCTTCTTCGTAGCGAGGTCGCGAATGAAACTGGCAAGTGACTTCAACAGCGCTGTTTGCACCATCGAGCTAGGAACGTTAAAAGCAGTAAAGGTGCTAGGGTGCAGTGCCTGGATGCGGGCAAGGATGGGAGCAGCTTCGGAGGAGACCCAATAACTCAGAAAAGAAACTCTCCCTGAGGGCTGAGGGAACTCTCTCACACCATCGCTAGCCATGGATCATGGGAGGGACACTCGCAGAGCGACCAAAGTTTTGGGGATGACGAACCTCTCCCGAAGATGACTGTCTAGCAGCGTTAGAGTAAGTAGATACTGGGAGGTGGCTAGACCAGCTGATCTTGCGGGACAAACCAAAACTGCCTTCATCGCTCCGCCGCTTCGAGAAAAGGTCATCCATTCGGTAATCCCCAACATTCAGATCTAGTACAATGGTCTATCCTCGTATAAAAGTCTTGAGATACCCCAAGGTTAGCTGGCACTTCGAGAAAATGAGCGGGGTATAGGTCAGCGAGCTGCTCAGAAGTTGCCAAGGCAACTGGGTCAGAAGTACCAGCAATAGTAATAGCACCATGAGTGGCCAAGTTGACAGCCACCTCTGCAAGTTGAGCCAGATTTGGAGGGCTCACAGCAGGAACAGTATCTGCACCCTCTTCAGCAACTTGGACATTAGAAGGTGTGGTTTGTTGAACTAGAAGAGACTCAGTGGATTGAGAAGAGCCCCTAGATCTAGCTTCTATTGGGGGTGATACAACTTCAAGTGGTGCCTTTGCTCCATGCTCTTCTCTCGGGGTTTCAGGGACAAAATCTTCCCCACCAATGGAGGAATGGTTGGAGTGAATGGGATTAACAAGGTTTGGAGTCTTAGTGCCCTCAGCAACTGTACCACCCTCTGTAACTTCCACAGTAGGAGGAACTCGTCCACTTTCAGCAAGGTGGGTATCTGACCTCATTCCATGTTTGCAACCTCAGCAACTGGCTTAGCCTCAACAATTGGTTTGGCCTCAGCATTTGGTTCTTCTTTAATATTCGGGAGTATTATTCTGTGAGTTCTAAGCCTGGTAACTCTTGAGGCGATGGGAAGGTCGTCATCATTGTCTGAATCTGACGAAAGTCCAATAATAGTTAAAGGACCTCCGGGGCCCGAAGGTGGTATGGCCGATGGGTCTTGAAAAGATAAAAAAGATTATGTGACTACTAAAGTAAAGATAAAAAGCCTAAAGAAGTATGGAAGAAGGCAAAATATTTTCTAAGTATGAGTACCTTTCGGAGTCTCTTCCTACTTGGTGAGTTACGAGCCTTAGCAACTGATGCTGCTGCCTCCTAGGCTGCCCTTAGTCGGGAACAGGTCATACATACTATTGTACCGATAGAGGGGAGAACAACTTACAGAGGTTGGACGGACATTGCCCTAGATGGATGAGATCCCTCTACTGCAGGCAAAAACAAAAGCTTGAAACGCAAAATACACTGGTCTATTTTCTGTGACCAGAGGGGAGACTAAGGGATAAGTCAGGTAGCGGAATGGATTCCATTGCAGGGACAACTGGATCATTGTTGCAAGAGTTGAAAAAAGAGTTAAGGTTGCGGTGCCAAAATAGCCTGTTACTAGGGGTGAAGACACCTTCTCTCCCAAGTGAGGGTAGCCCCACGAGGCCTAAGCCCTCCACAAGTAGAGCAGTGTAATCGCAAGCAAATCGCTGGAAGCTCTGATGGAAATCTGTTTGGGGCAGAGGGGCATGCGGGATACCTTAGTCCATGCCGAATTGCCTAAGGACCCTGTCTGGTCGATAGACAACGCTGGACATACCCTCTTCGTTCCATACCTGTAGGAATCCAGGGTGTATCATGGCAGCCACAAGAAGAGAGTTAGCCTGAACACTGTCGAGAGAGAAGTCAACATGACGAGCCTTTGAAAAATAAAAAGGAACAATAGAGATGCCTGAAAGAAGCTGGGTAAAGGGGCGGAACACACACTCCTCCATGCGATCAATGTAATCCACGAAAGGCTTGTTGGTACCAACACCAGACCATCTGGAGATGCAAGGGAGGGAATGACATACTTGTCTTATGACGGGCCATCCCTCTACATCTAGGACAAGACAACCCTTTGCATCAATGACCTCGTCGTTGAAAAAGGTCTCGTGCTTGTTAGAGACGGGGCCCATAGTAGGGAACCGCTCATAGAAGAAGGCTGTCAGGAACTGAGTATGTACGAAGCTCTATACATTGTAACGGTCCATGGAGTTTTCCATGTTCGAGTGAATGAGGTTAAGACGGAAGTATAAATTTTCCAAGAAGAGTGGAGCTAAAGGGAGCTAACTATTACTGTAGAGTTTGATAGCAAGAGGGAGCACCAGGGGATTGATGTTCTCTGCAGGGTTACTGGAGAGAACAAAAAAAAAAGATGAAATAGTTAACAAAGGCAGCCAGGTACAAGTTGCTACGGTAACCCGAGCAAATTATGGAGTTGCGATTGTCCTTGATAATGTCACCCACAATTGGTTGCATGTCCTTGAAAAAGTGTTTTAGCCAGGAGAGGTAGGTGGTCTTGTCTCTTTTGGGCCTCTCTTGAAATAGTTCCCCAGTCCTGAGATCATACTAAGAGTCATACTTTTGTGCCTCCCAAAAGGCACCTTGGAGAGTAGCAACAGCAATCTGTTCCGCAGCAGTCAGGGATGCTGGATCAAAAGGATAGTTCTCACAGGTTCTCAGGCGAAGAAGAATAGCAACATCTTCAAGAGTTCGGTTATCTTCTCCCAAGCCAGAACAAAGGTGTGTGTTGTGACTCTAGCGAGAAATGACCATATTAGTATTGGTTTGTAGCTTGCACATGGACAACTCCATCGAAATCAAAATGGCATTGAAGAGACGAACATCCCTCAACTGCTACTCGAAGTCGTTGTCTGTAATAACATCATCTACCCAAAGAGACTAGTCTACCAAAGGGCCTGAGTGAGTGCAGTAATAGATGTATGAATGGAAAAAATCACCGCGCTCCACACGAAACCTAAACACAGAGACTGGGTTTTACCATGTCAGCGTCATCCAATGATGTCTCACCGAAAGGGAGCCAGGGCTTTTCCAAATAAAGGGCATCAGGAACAAAAGAGTCAACTACCTTCCAAAACGGGTCGGCAAGCCCCCCAAAGTATGGAGCCTTTCTCTACTCAGTGCTGGATGGGACAGCCTTGTCGGGTAAGAACTTGGTGGTGGTCATGAAGAAGAATAAAGAAAAAAAGAGAAGACTTTGAAAGGTATGGGCTAGAGAGAAAAGAAGACAAAGAGACAAGAAAATGGATTGTGGCGGAAGTGGGGGACCAGTGGATCATAGGGCACAATTTATAAAGAAAACAGGAAAAAGACGCCAACACGCTTCCCTAGGCCCATTGTGACTATCAGTCAAAAGGCACGTTTTCAGAGCCATTATGACTATAGAAAACCGACGTAACTCTTGGCCTAACCGACGTGACTTCTGACCCAACCGACGCAACCCCTGGGTTACTTGCTAACATCATGCACGCGCGGGAAACAAGAGGCATGTCCCCTACACGCGCAGAGGGTAAATGTAGAGGGTTAGAAATTAAACTCCAAATTAAGTATAGGCCTAAGTGCTGAAGTTGCCCCTTTAAGGTGACTAGGAATGACTAAAGAAGCATGGGCTAAAGCCCAAGATAAGTGGGCCAACAGTGGGCCAAAGCAGGTCCGACCTGCCAATGATCCGAACAGACTCCATGAAGGAAGATGTCTAAGTGAAGTTGCAGAGACAACCTGAAGTTGGTGAGGGAAAGAGAAAACCAAAGCAACTAAGTTGCAAAGGCAACACATATAGCGGTCAAGTTGCTGAGGCACTTTGTCTCAGTGCCGCCATTCCTAATATTGTCAATTCCGTTGCCATCTGAAGTTGCTGAGGGAAAGAGAAAATCGAAGCAACTAAGTTACAGAGGTAACACTTGCAACAGCTAAGTTGCGGAGGCACTTTGTCTCAGTGCTGCCATTCCAAGTATTGTCGGTACCACCGCCATTCCAAGTATTGTTAGTACCGCAGCCACCTGGAGTTGTTGAGGGAAGGAGAAAATCGAAGCAACTAAGTTGTAGAGGCAGTACTTGCAGTGCCCAAGTTGCGGAGGCATTTTGTCAGCGCTACCATCTTTAATATTGTCAGTTTTTCCATTTGAACTTATCGCGAGAAATGACCGCCACAGCAACTATAGCCGCCGCAACTAACGTACGAAGGGAACATCTTGCCAAAGTGATAACAGCCTTTGGGAGAAGTTTTCCCTCTGCAAGTAGAGGCTAATGCTTGGTGCTAATAGCAGGCCCTAAGAAATTACTAGCCTAGGGCTGATAGCAAGCCCCAAAGTTCATTAACTTGGCGCTGATAGTAGGCCCCAAGACTTACTGGTTGAAGTTGATAGTAGGCCTAAAGGTAAACTAGTGTACCGCGGTAACCCCGCGAAGATGGGAGTAGGGCAGCCAGAGCGCAAGGGACTCCTTTTCCATTTACCCAAGTTATAGACCTGCCTTGGTTGCACAGGCATGACCAAAGAAGCCCCCTTAGGGTTGGTACTAAGACATAACATGGCCGATAGTAGGCTTGGTTGTGCTTCGCCCTGGGAAGCTGGGGAATTTGTGGTTAGGTGGCTAAGGGTGGAGGCTTCGCTGAGGTGAACACAAACATAGCCAATAGCAGGCTAATGGAGTTCTAATAATGCATGTATTAGCTAAATGAAACTGAGAAGACAAGTGCAGCAACTGGGTTTACCATTGCAAATGCACTTGCTGAGGTTTGGGTTGAGAAGGCAAGTACAACGGCAAACACTCTCGCCTCAACTGCACTTGCTGAGGCTTAAAAGGGAGTTGCAGCGCCAAACACTCCCATCGCAACTACGCTTGCTGAGGCTCAAAAAGGTGGATGCAGATGCAAGAAGATAGTACATAGTACATGTAGAAGGACACATGGCACTTTCAGCTTGGTGGCTCAAGGTAAAATATTATATATGATCCTTAGGGACACCTGTCTTCCCTCTGTTTGGCCACTTAGTGTCCTCTTAGTATCAAGGAAAAGCCTATAAATAGAACCCATTTCCTAAGGTCCAAGAGGAGGAATTTTGGGATTTGGGGGAGATGCTGCCCATTTATGCACTGTCATTGTCTTCTTCGTGAGCTACTTGCTTCACCCTCACCCAGCTGCTCACTCTCCAACCTCCCAGACACTTATTGCTGCCCATTCTCTAGTCATTTCACCATTCTTGGACCATTAACATAGTTTTGCCTCTCTAATCACCTTCCTAACCTCAAACCTTCCTACATATATTTAAAAGACAAGATAAATATATACATATATTTGTTGTGATTAATTAAAGATATTACATGATAGTGTCACATGATATTCTCTTATGCTATGTTTGTTTGGCTCCATAGGTAAGGAGATTAGACTAGCAATCTTATGAATCCTATATAATTCTTGTTTGGTTGATAAAAATATAATGGGATTAGTAGTCTATGGGACTATGAATCCCTCCACATGGTGGGATTAGCTTTCCTGTGGAATGGGTGGAATTGCTAATCCAATCTATAGGATTGAGTGTGAAAAGACAATTTTGTCCTCAGATTACAAAAACAACAAAGTTTATTTTTATACAATGATGACTTTTACATAATTTTATAAATTTATTCTCAACTAACTAATATCACCACACTAGTACACAAACTAACATACTTTATCTTACATCTCTAATATAATACCACTATACTAATAATCTCACTGTATTCACAACCTAATCCATCTAATGCAATTTGTTCGTTTTTTGAGAGTTGCAAGAACACTGTAACAGCTGAATTCTACAACTCAAAGCATCAAATATCATTGCACTAGCAAAGCAAAACACAATTACAGATTAGAGCAAACCGGATCAAACTAGATATGGGAAAACAAGGGTGCATTTGGTATTGTCTTATGTAATATGTTTTAAAAAATAGAAAAATAAAAATGGATAAAAAAAATTGCAAACTATTTTTAGAAATTTTTGAAAAACACCTTTTCTCTACAATAAGTGCTTTCAAAATTTTAATTATTGTAGCAATCTAATTTCTAAAATGAATCTGGTTCTAAACAGTATGCTAAAGTGATTGATAACATGGTTGTTTTTGCACAACACTAGTGTCAGCTTGAGCAATAAATGAGACAAGTCAAGTTATTTAGTAAGGTATTCTCGTTCTGTTGTAAAATATTTTGAATATTTTATATTAAAATATTTTTTATGTAAATTAATTTTATACACAAAAAATATTATTCTTTTTATTTTTTGGTATTTAATTGATGCTTAAATTAATCATTTTCTAGTGTATTCGCTGGGTAGAAGCTAATATAAGCCATATTTTTATTTTGAAAAGATCAATGTGCTGCAAGGGCCAAGTTAAAAGTAAATTTCCTAAAAAGTTGATTGAAATTTTTTTAATAGTAAGGCCTCGTTTGGAAATATGTTATTTTAGTAATTTTTTGATTTTTTAGTTAAAATATTAGGTAAAAAAATTAGCATATTTGGAATGACTTTTTGATTTTTTACGAAAAGATGTGCAAAAAGTAGAGAGAAAATGAAATTTTTGACTTTTTGGTATAAATTGTTGGTTTTTTAACTTTTTTAGTGTCTTTTTGACTTTAAGCTAAAATATTGAGTTGCCAAATAAGACCTAAGTCATTTTGGAGACTTTACTTTTCATTTAGAGGGCTGCTAAATTCCCTACCTTTTTATTTTGGACCCCCAATTTTTTATATTTTATTTTATTATAATTTTGTCCTAACATTAAATTCCAATTTTGTCGTCATCCTATCCTCCCAAGTCTAATCCTAACCCTAATCCCACCACTACTTCCACTCTTACCGGCAGCCTCCGGTAACCAACACACCTCAATTATTTTCCTCCTTTGGCGAGCCTCTCGCTACCACCTGTTGTTTACAAAACTATCAATGGCGGCGAAGATTAGGGTTTTGGCGGCAGCGGCGGCGGCGGAGGCGGCGGAGGCGGAGAAAAAGCGACTAATTCACGAACTCTCTTTCGCGATCTTCATCTTCATCTTTCGGAACCTACTCTATTTTCTCTCTTTTGTGTGTGACTCCTTCTCTCTCTATTGATTTATCTCTCTACCTCGCAGGTTGATTGATTTCCCTTCGTTCGATTACACAGAGTTGAACTTGTTGAATATATTCGATGCTCGACAATTGAACATATGCCTTTTGTTCGGCTACATAGTACCGAACATCAGGCTTTTGTTCGGAACTGGTTTTCTGAACAGCGACGAACGATGGCAAAAAGATGGGTTTTCTGAACTGGTTATCCATCATTCATCTTCAGTAACATCAATGTGATTCTCTATAATGGAGGAATCACCCTTCGAACTTGGACCCATTACAATTCCAAGGTTGTTACATTCCTTGTAACATAGTTCGCATCTATCTGATATTCTGAGAAAACAAACCGTTACTTTGTTGTTATTGCTACTGCCGCTGTTTGAGCAGGTTACCGAAGAGGGTGTTGGAAAAATGGCTTTGAAAATTCCTTATTTTTTGCTAACTTTGAGCATAAATTAAGGTGGGACCCATGCATTATTTTTAACGTTTTTCATTGGGTTCATGTTTAATGCCTCGTAGTGAATAACATCGTGTATTTGGTTGCTCAAAACCATTTTTGGATGAATGAGAATTCAACGCACATTTTTGAATTCGCGGAAATGAATTAGGTGGGTTTCCTACACTTTTGTAAAATGTGCTTGTCCAACATTGGAAAGGCTTAAGGTTTTGAATGGATTTATATACCTTAGCTTGAGATACTTGGGATGGGCCCCAAGGGGTACTAAAGTTTGTGGAATGATGAGGTTATGGGTAAAGTAGGCTAAACCCATTGGACCCAAAACTAAAACCACACATGCAGGCCGCTGCCGCCGTTCGTCCGTCCGGTTGAGCGGGTTGGGCTGGGCCTAAGCTTGGGTGTGGGTGCGTGGTGTGAGGTTGGATTGGGCTTGTACAGCCCAATACTTATCTTTTTGAGCCAAAAACATTTGTAAATTATTTATTTATTTATTATTTTGGTTTCAAAATTCAAAATAAATTGGTTCCAATTTTTCCTTCACCCAAACAGATCCTAACCCACCCAAACAGGTTCAAAAGGTTCAAACAGGTTTTCTACTTGTTGAGTTCCACCAAACAGGTTTTCTACCTATTGAAATTCAAACCGTATCTGTTCAATCTGTCGGAACAGATTTCTATCTGTTTGGTACCTATTCGAATAACCACAAATTTTCCTATATATCGAAAAAATTCCAAATTTCTTCCCTTTCTTCTTCAGTTCGTCTTCCTGCACTACAGTATGTATTTTTACATTTATTTTTAGGAAAAGAAAAAGAAAGAGTTACAACATAATTTGATTCGCCAGACTTGTTTTTATAGTGCTGCAAATTCAAGTGTTAGTTGTTGCATCCTAGGAAGTAGACGTCGATTAAAACTCGAAGCACCAGAGTGGGGGTGAAATCTACTTTAAGGAGATTGTGTCCAACACAAGCCTCGATTTTAATTTCTTTAAGCATTTAATTCAGAATTTAATTTACATAATTATTTTTTAAGTTATTTTATTTTGTTGTTTATTTTATTTCAACATTTAATTTACACACACATACCGCTGGGTGTAACAATCTTAAAGTAGATTTCCTATTTTTTATTTATTTCTGTGTTAGACAGACGAATATTTTGTTTCGAGAAATTAAATGATAGTCATCTAATGTTTAATTTCTTAAATAGTAGTAATATACTGTTTAATGATTTCTTTGATAACATAGTAGTAATATACTGTTTATCATTGGAATTTTGTTACAAAATATTATTATGTATTTTTTGTGTGTAAATTTTTTTCTGTATAAATTTGTGATTGGTGTCTTATTATTTTGTTAAAATTATGACAACTGAAATAAATAGTACTGAGATTGTTATTACTAAAATCCCCACATCTGTTGTGCTAGTGATGACTCCGGTAGTACCGGTAAATCATGAGAAGAAGCTAGAAAAATTCAATGGAAATGATTTTAAAAGATGGCAACAAAAAATGATGTTTTATCTTACCACATTGAATTTGGCTCGCTTCATCCATGAAAAAGCTCCAGCACTGAACAAGGGAGAAACTAACCGGCAAGTGGTTGCCGTAGTCGATGCATGGAAATATGATGATTTTCTATGTCGAAATTATATCCTCAATGAGTTGGACAATACATTGTACAATGTATATAGTGTCAAAAGCACTGCTAAAGAACTGTGAAAATAGGAATGGCAACGGGGCGGGACGGGGCCGGGGATCGCACTCCCCGTCCCCGATCCCCGACGGGGAACCCATCACCCCCCCACCCCCGCCCTCAACGGGGATTGGGTTTTCCCGACCCCGGAAAATCCCCGTAGCTCCCTCTCTCTCTGTTTAGCTTTCTCTTTCAATAATAAATCATCAACATCATTTTCATCAACAACATCATCAACGGAGATAGACAGATGTGGAGACAGACAGATTACACAAAAAAAAAAATGTATATACAGATTAATAATATACAGACCCGTAGCTCCGTCGGCAATATCATCAAGATCTGAGATGTGAGATGGGATCTACGGTGGTGTGGAGACTGCGGTGGTGTGGAGGAGATGGGATCTACTCAGATCTGTCGTGGTGGAAACCGAAGCCGTCGCCACTGGAGAGAGGAGATCGCACTCGCCGTCGCCACTGGAGATGGAGAGATGAGAAAGTGAGAGAAGAGAAGAGAGAGAGGGAGTGTAAGAAAGAGAGAGTGCAGACCATACTAAACATATATATATATAATATATAATATTTAAAGAGAGATGAGTGCTGTGCCTGTGTTCAACCAAACCAAATGCTAAACACACACACACACATATATATATATATATATAATATAAATCGGGGCTAACCGGGGAGGGGGGCAGGGCCGGGGCCGGGGATGAAATATGTATCACCGTCCCCGGCTCGAATGTCATCGAAGATTTATTTTTGAATACCATCCCCGGCCCGTCGGGGGTATTTTTCGGGAAAAAAACCATTCTTATCGGGGACGGGGGGTCGGGTCCCCGTCGAGCCGGGTTCAAATTGCCATCCTTATGTGAGAATCTCTAGATCATAAGTATAAGACAGAGGATGTCAGTACAAAGAAATTTGTTGTCGGCTATTTTCTGGATTTTAAAATGATAGATTCCAAGACGATTATTAGCCAGGTTCAAGATCTCCAATTCATTCTCCATGACATATATACGGAAGTGATGGTTCTCAGTGAATCTTTCCAAGTAGCGGTAATCATTAAGAAATTGCCACAATCTTGGAAAGAATTCAAGAATTATCTGAAGCATAAGCTCAAGGAGATGAAATTGGAGGAACTGATAGTGCGGCTCAGGATTGAGGAGGACAACCGTAGTTCTGACAAAAAGTCAGGAAACCATGTCATGTAGACGTGGACAAGGGTCAAAGTTCAACAATAAAAAGCGAAAGCATGATGACAATGGTCCCAAACAAGGATCCACTAGTAAGATCAACAAAGTGATCAACAACAGGTTCAACAAGAAGATCAAAGGCAAGTGTTTTGTGTGCGGCAAAGATGGACATCGCGCTAAGGATTGTTACGTTCGGAAGGATGAAAGGGAGTTTAAGCAAAAATCCAGCACAAGCCAACATAGCCAAGGATTTTTATCTTTCCGATGGAGTGGTAGACATCAATCTTACTGTAGTAGTCTTTGAAGCAAATTTGGTGGGCAATCCCAAGGAGTGGTGGGTGGATACTGGAGCAACCTGCTATATCTGTGCAGATAAGAAGTTATTTAGAACCTACAAAGTTGTGGAAAGTGGGGAACAACTTTTTATGAAAAGCTCCTCCACTTCAACTGTGGAAGGACGATGAAAGATTGTGCTGAAAATGACCTCGGGGAAAGAATTCATGCTCAACAATGTACTCCATGTGCCAGAAATTTGTAAAAATTTGATTTTTGGGTTGTTATTGATCAAGAATGGGTTTAAATTAGTCTTTGAATTTGACAAGGTTGTATTCACCAAGAGTGGCATGTATGTGGGGCGAGGTTATATGAGTGATGGGCTTTTCAAACTCAATGTAAATACTGTTGTACCTAATTTGGCTATTAATAATAAGAACACATCTTCTATTTGTATTGCTGAGTCTTCTTTTTTATGGCATGGTAGATTAGGACATGTAAATTTTAATTCTTTGCGTAGACTTGTTGTTTTAGAATGTTTACCAAACTTAGAGTTTGATCCTAATTATAAATGTGAGATTTATATTGAGTCAAAACTCACTAAGGCATCATTCAATAAAGTATAAAGAAGTATTGAACCTCTAAGTTTAATTCACACAGATATCTGTGATTTAAAATTTGTGCAAACTAGAGGAGGTAAGAAGTAGTTTATTACTTTTATTGATAATTGCACTCGATATTGCTATGTTTACTTATTGAGAAGTAAAGATGAAGCCTTAGAAGCTTTTAAGCAATATAAACTTGAGGTTGAAAATCAACTTGGCAAAACTATTAAGATAGTGAGAAATGACAGAGGTGGTAAGTATGATACACCATTTGAGGAATTTTGTTCTGAACATGGTATTATTTACCAAACCACTACGCCCTATTCTCCTCAGTCAAACAGAGTTGCTAAGAGAAAGAATTAAACTCTTCAAGAGATGATGAATGCCATGTTGATTAGTTCAGGGTTACCTCAGAACTTGTGGGGAGAGGCGATTTTGTCTGCTAACTTTATCCTTAACAGGATACCCCACAAGAAAATTAATTAAACACCTTATAAATTGTGGAAAGGTCGACGACCTACCTACAATTATCTCAAAGTGTGAGGGTGTTTGGCTAAGGTGGTAGTCCCTAGTCCCAAAACGACTAAGATAGGACCAAAAACCGTTGATTGTGTGTTCATTGGTTATGCAAAAAATAATAGTGCATACAGATTTTTAGTTCATAAATTTGAAAATCCTGATATGCATCTAAACACTATTATTGAGTCATGGAATGTGTCGTTTTTTGAACACATTTTTCCTTGCAAGAAAACTGGAAAGAAAAGTTCAAATAGAAGAGCTTTTGATATTGCTATGGATAGTAATGAAAACCACAATGATAATGAAGCAGATGAACCTAGACGTAGCAAGAAGGCTAGGATCTCTAAATCATTTGGTCCAGATTTTCTGACATACCTGTTAGAAAATAAGCCTTAAAACTTCAAAGAAGCAATGTCAAGTCTTGAAGCTCCATTGTGAAGAAAGGCTGTGAATAGTGAAATTGAATCAATACTGCAAAATCATACTTGGGAACTGGTAGATCTTCCACCAAGGTGTAAACCTCTTGGATATAAGTAGATATTCAAGAGAAAAATGAAAACAGATGGTTGAATTGATAAATACAAGGTTAGGCTTGTTGTCAAAGGATACAAGCAGAATGAAGGCCTTGATTATTTTAACACCTATTCACCAGTGACAAGAATAGTATCTATTCGCATGTTGATTGCAATTGTAGCTTTGTATAATCTGGAAATATATCAAATGGATGTTAAAACAACTTTTTTGAATGGCGAGTTAGATGATGAAATCTATATGGAACAACCGAAAGGGTTTCAAGTTCCCAATCAAGAGAAAAAACTTGTCAAATCCCTTTATGGATTAAAACAAGCTCCGAAACAATGGCATGAAAAATTAGATCACGTTATGCTTTCGGATGGTTTTAAGATAAACAAATGTGACAAATGCATCTATGTTAAAAGTACAGACAAAGGTTATGTCATAGTTTATCTTTATGTGGATGGCATGCTCATTATTGGAAACAATAATGACGTGATTAAATCCCCAAAGAAAATGTTGAAAAAAAAGTTTGACATGAAAGATCTGAGAATAGCAGATGTAATTCTAGGAATAAAAATTACTAGAACATCTGAAGGATATGTTTTATCTCAGTCTCACTATGTTGAGAAGATTCTGGAGAAATTTGGAAAGCATGACGACCATCTTGCTAAAACACCTGTTGACATTAGTCTTTATTTGTCAAAAAATACAGGTGCAGACATATCACAATTAGAGTACTCTCGGATAATTGGAAGCTTGATGTACTTAATGAATTACGCTAGACTAGATATAGTCTATGCTGTAAGCAAATTGAGTAGGTACACAAGTAATCTAAGGTCCGATTATTGGAAAGCAATAATTAGGGTACTTAGGTATCTAAGACATACCTGGAATTATGGCTTACATTATACCAAATATCCAACAGTACTCGAGGGGTACAATGATGTAAATTGGATATTGGATACTAAAGACTCAAAATCCACTAGTGGATACGTCTTTACCTTGAAAGGTGCTGCAGTATTTTAGAAATCCTCCAAGCAAACATGCATAGCAAGGTTAATAATGGAATTTGAGTTTATCATATTAGATAAAACAGAAGAAAAATCAGAATGACTTCGTAATTTCTTAGAAGACATTCCAATGTGGCCTAAACCTGTGCCAGCTATATGCATACATTGTGATAATGAAACAGCAATAGGATGTGCACAAAATTATATGTACAACGGTAAGTCTTGACACATTCGTCGAAGACATAATACCGTTAGGCATTTGCTTTCACATGGAATAATTTCCATAGAATATGTAAAGTCAAAGGAGAATATTGCGAATCCATTGACTAAATGGCTAGCCAGAGAGCAAGTGCACCATTTATCGAGAGGAATGTGACTAAAGCCTATTACTTAAAAGTTACCATAATAGCAACCCAACCTAGTTGACTGGAGATCCTAAGATCTAGGTTCAAAGAGACAACCGAATTATGGATGAATTCACGTATCACTAAAGAGGTTTACTCCTACCCGATAAGAAGAGTGATACCTGCAGCGTTAGTAGGATAAGCTTTGTTTTTAATTATTCTTATAGCTTGGACATCCAAGTGGGGTATAGCATGATACTTTTAATAAGAAATCACCTATATGAATGTGAACTGGGCCGGTTCTGTGAGAATTGAGAAGGCTAAATTCTCTAGAGCACTCATGAATTACCAGGCGTTGTTCAGGGCCAAAATGAACACAACCATAATAACCAAATTATGTCTGCGGATACACTATGTGTAGTCTATTGTCTTAGCTTACATAAACAGTTGAACAGTTCAAGACATCGTGTCCACTGCCAGCAAGTCCGATAGGCTTTCACTAGAAGAGGTTCAAAGTCAAAAGCTACCTATCTCGATGTGGTGTATCTTTTTAATGTACTATTTCTTTGTTTGCATCTTGTTGCATGTTCGTTCTCTTGAATTCCATTCATGTAGGAGACTGTTGGAAAAATGGCTTTGAAAATTCCTTATTTTTTGCTAACTTTGAGCATAAATTAAGATGGGACTCAAGCGTTATTTTTAACTTTTTTCATTGAGTTCATATTTAATGTCGCGTAGTGAATAATATCGTGTATTTAGTTGCTTAAAACCATTTCTGGATGAATGAGAATTTAACATGCATTTTTGTGTTCGTGAAAATAAATTTAGGTGGGTTTACTACATATTTGTGAAATGTGTTTGCCCCACATTAGAAAAGCTTAAGGTTTTGAATGGGTTTATGTACCTTAGCTTGGGATACTTGAGATGGGTCCCAAGAGGTACCAAAGTTTGCGGAATGGTGAGGTTATGGGTAAAGTAGGCCAGACCCATTGGACCCAAAACTAAAACCACACACGCGTGCCACTGTCTGTTCGGTCGGTTGGGCGAGCCGGACTGGGCTGGGCTTGGGCTTAGGTGCGTGATGTGAGGTTGGGTTGGACTTGTCCGGCCCAATACTTATCTTTTTGGGCCAAAAACATTTGTAAATTATTTATTTATTTTGGTTTCAAAATTTAAAATAAATTGGTTCAAATTTTTTCTTCACCCAAATAGATCCTAACCCACCCGAACAGGTTCAAAAAGTTCAAACAGGTTTTCTACATGTTAAGTTCCACCCGAACATATTTTCTACCTGTTGAAATTCAAACTTTATCTATTCAATCTGTCCGAATAGATTTCTATACATTTGGTACCTTTTCGAATAACCACCAATTTTCCTATATATACCCTGTCATTCCAGCATTCATTTGCATCGAAAAAATTCCAAACTTCGTCTCTTTCTTCTTCAGTTCGTCCTCACGTACTACAACATCTGTTTCTGCATTTATTTTTAGGAAAAGAAAGAGAAAGAGTTACAATATAATTTGGTTCGCCAAACTTGTTTTTGTAATGCTGCAAATTCAAGTGTTAGTTGTTGCATCCTGAGAAGTAGACACCGGTTAAAACTCGAAGCATCGGAGCGAGGGCGAAATCTACCTTAAGGAGATTGTGTCCAACACAAGCCTCAATTTTAATTTCTGTAAGCATATAATTTGAAATTTAATTTACATAATTATAGGGGTGAGATTCAAAGGGTATATTTGAGATTATGGTAAGGGTCCAAAGAAAAATAAAGAGAAGCAATTTTAGTGGTTGGTGGGTGGGTGGGTGGGTGGGTGGGGGGGAAAGAAGTGAGAATCCAAAATATAAAAGTAAAAACATTTAGTAGCTCTTTTTATTTAATCAAACAATCGAATAAGAGTAAAATTACCATCGAAACAAATGAAGTAAAAAAAATTAACAAATTTCGTTTTCATTTAATTTGTTTTAACTTAAAAACTTAATAAAATTTTAAAATATATTCAATTTTAATTCATGTGTATTACGAGCCAGCTCTACACAAATTTGTACTGATAACCCAACCAACGCAACTAACCCGACTGGAACCCGCTTATACCAGCCGAGTTAGCTAGCCCGGGTTAAATGTAAACTAGGGTCTAGGGAGTACTTCTGGATAAACGACGCCGCTTTACCTGGCCTTTCCCTGTCTTGAGAGGAAAGAAATGAATAGCCAGCAGATCGTCTACATTTTCGATCTCTGCTGAAGCCCTAATCTCTCTCTCTCTCCCTCTCTCTCTCTCTCTCTCTCTCTCACTCATCACAATGGCAAAGCAACACGCTAGATGGTCACCTTACGACAACAATGGCGGGTGAGCCCCTTTCTCTCTCCATCTCTCTCTCTTTCTCTCTCTCTCTCTCTATATATATCTATATTTAGATACATGTTTATTTTTCACTATTGATTTGTAGTATTGTCGTGTATAATGTATATGCAGGACTTGCGTTGCTATCGCCGGTGCCGATTACTGTGTGATTGCGGCCGATACTCGGATGTCGACTGGTTACAGTATTCTATCCCGCGATTACTCCAAGATCTGTAAACTGTACGCTCTCTTTGTTGTTGTGTTTTTTATGTTATTGTATTTCTCTTAAGTGATTTGATCTATATGGTTGAGCAATGTTACTGGTTATGCTTATTATTCTGAATTGTAGTTTAGATCAAGTAATTTTTGATGTGGGAATTACTTTTTTTTTCAAACACTTTTCGGATAAATGTTATGAAATTTGATGATTCACTGGACACCCAGAAGAAATTTTACAAAGGAGGGGGAGCTTAGGCAAAGTTATTTAGATTTTGGATGGGCCAAAGTAACATGATATAGTTTGTGAGAAGGGCAATATGCTCCTCTCTTTCTTTTTTTTTAATTATTCAAAATCGTATGGGGTTAATGCCAATTTTTTGAAGTTTGGGGGGCTGATGGCGCTTGACCACACTAAAGTGGGTCCTCTCCCCATATTCCTTTTCTCATGATTTATTTGAGGTTTTAACCTCCAAATTACATGTTGCGTAGATTCCAATTTAAATGTTACAAATCCTTTCACTTTTCTTGAGAATCCGGATCCAAGTTGGAAGAAGATCCTCTCCCCGTATTCCTCCTCTCAATATCTTGTGGATAATTTAACCGTAGATTTGGAGTCTCTCCGGATAATTGATGGAGAAATCTCTGGAAATAATTATACTTTAGTCTGAAATTCTATAGTAATTATAAAAATCAAGCCTTCCAACAAGTAGATAGTAAGTGTAACCCCTCACCCTTAGTGAATATTAGCTTTCTTATATTACTACCTTATATAAATGAAAACACACTTTTGTTTAATACTTGAGAGATTACAAGAAAAATAGAGCTGAACACTCTTGGTTGTAAGACTTTGCTCTTTGACTCTGATATTACAAGATGCAATCCTCACTCTTCTATATGCAAAGAGTGGACTTCAAATTTGGAATTGAAAAACACACAATTAAAAGATTAAGATAAGATTTTTATAACAAGACAATGAACTTTTTACAAATATGAATTATTGAAACTAAAAGATAATAAACTTTTATAGTGGTATCACCAGTGTACTAAAAGATAACATGCATAGTGGTATGTACACTATGTCTGATCCATTATTAGTGGGTATTTCTATTACTTTGGCTTTATTCATCATGTGAGTAGGTGTGTAAACGGTTCGGTTTGATCAGTGTTAAAAGAAAGTTTAGCACCGAGCTAAACCTTTTGATTTTGATGATTGAGGAACCGACACAGACCGTATGCTACGGTTTGGCTTGTTGGTTTGATCTAGAGAAGAATTCATATGAGGTTTTAAAGGGTTTTATAAAAACTCATAAAATTTTATATTGAGAATAAATGAAGAAAAAGAATAAGAAAGTTGCTCTATAAATGTTTCATTCCTTAATTTTTATCACAAAAAGTGTATTATATTGGTCACACTTGTAATCTAATACTCAAAGAATTAAAATGTATAAGCGTATTTAAATATAATATTTCGGTTGATTTGGTTTGTATCGGTGTAAAAAATTTCAAAATTGAAACATACTGTATGTGATGAAAAACAGACTAAAAACATAAATTTTGGTCGGTTTTGAGTGGTCAGTCTGGTTTCATTCTACATGTGAGCTATTTTGTTGCGTTTTCCATTTGCAAGATTCTTGCTTATTTTTCAAATTTGCATATGTTCGTCTCTTGAAATCATTCATTTTCTTGATACAGGAGGAAGTGAATCATTTGAAACTGAAGAATAAGAATTTTCCTTAAACGATTGGAAGACGCTTAAGGTTCATATTAATGAAACCTTTAAAAATTCAAATTTTAAAATCAAAGTAAAATAGAAATTTTTGAAGAAAGAATTTTTCTAGTAATACAGAAGGAATATTTGTGCATATATCATTGTTTGATATGAATAAAATTAGACAATATCACTGTAACAAATATAACTATGTTCATTTATAACTTATACAAGTCAATGTCTATTTTCAAGCAGAAAAGATGTTTAAATTGTGTTATAGATAGTAGATGGTTTAGCTTTGAAAAAACCTTAATAGGAGTAGTTCAAAGTAATTTGTACAATGAACCAATTTGGTTCATTACCAAACCAAATTAGAAATACAAACTGAAGGTATGAGTGGCCTTGATGCCAGAAGCAAAAACATTGCTATTAACTATAGGTTTATATATAGTGGTTAATGTAGTTAATCCTTTAGTAAACTTGTACTTGAAATAGAGTTGTTTGAAAAAGTAAGTGCTCATATCGTACAAAAAAAATGTCAATCTAGAAAGGTTAATGTAAAACAATTATCAACCTAGGAAATGGGTTATTGGAGAAACTTTAGATTATAGAAATCTGGAGAATTTAACAATTCAAGAAAAAATGTGTTGTTTATCTAGAAAAATCTAGACGAAAATCAATAAGTGATCTTAAGATCTAACTCTACAAGTAGTCTGGAAAAACCAAGAACAAATATATGGATATAATGGTAGAATCTATTATGGAAGAAAGTTCAGATGATGGAATAATATGATACAAAACTATAATATTCCAAGCAATATATAGAGCCAAACTCCCCCATAAGTTAAATCCAACTTAGGATACCTAATACCCAACTCCAAACATACTATGGGTGTACTGAAAACACCACCCATCAACGTAAGAAAAAAAATAAAAAATTCGGCATTCCTTTTTTTGTTTTTGGGGTCTTAGAGATGGGTGGTGTTTGGTTACACCCATAGGCATGTTTGGAGTTGGGTTTAAGTATCCTAGGTTGAGTTTAACCTAGGGGTGTTTGGCTTTATATATTGCTTGTAATCTTATAAAAAGAATAAGTATCCTTATTACAAAAAATCTTTATAATATCATAAAATCATTGATATCATAATAACTAAACCTAAAATAATTTGTATAGTTAGTCTATCTATCACTAATAATAAACAGTTGATGGAAAAAGGATTATCTGATCATGAAAAATTCTAAAAAATAATGAAGACGGGGTGTAAAAAAATTCTAGAGATCTTCAGTAAAGTTGTAGAAGTTAGTCTTACAAATTCATATGTTGAATAATCTTTCAAATTTCCAGGTTATCATTCTTGCACTATTAATGCACTAGTTGACACTGGTGCTTCATATAGTTTGAGAAAACTTGAAGTTCAACCTTCAAAAAAATGGGTTCTATTTAAAAATCTCATTGTATTCAGATTGGTAAATGATCAATCAGTAACCATGAAATATAAAAGTTATAATGTTCCAGTCATTCTTAACCAAAAAGAATGTCATTGAATAAATTATTAAATTTCCATTTTGAGATGGTATCTTTTTTGGTTGGAAATGCATTTTTAAAAGAAGAAAATAGACATTTTCTTCAGGCTTAATTGCATAATGCTCTCAGGGTAATGGAAATGCTCCAAGTGCTTAAATAAGAAATAGTTGAAGCAGTAGATATTTGTTTAATTGTTTGAGAGCTGTATAAGATCAAGAGAGAAGCCTAAATCTATTATGATTCAATGCAAGAGATGGACATCTGCACATTTGAAAAATGTGTAGAAATCTTGCAAGCAGAAGACATAACAAAGTGGTTCACATGATGAATACAACCAAAGTAGTGGGGATTACTCACTAATAATGGATCATACATAGTGTACATAACACTATGTATATTTCTTATCTTTTAGCATAATGGAAATACCACTATAAAAATTTGTTGATTTTTAGTTTCAACGATTTAGATTTGTAAAAGGTTAATTGTCTTATTGCACAAATCTTGTCTGATGTTTTAATTGTGTGTTTCAGTTTCGAATTTGAAGTCCACTTTTTGCCTATAAAATGGTGTGGACTACATCTTGTAGTTTCAAAATCAGGAGCATAATCTTATAAGCAGGAATATTCAACTCTATCTTTCTTGTAATATCTGAAGTATTTAATAGGTCTTAAGAGTAGTGATATAAATCAAGTTAATATTCATTGAGGGCGAGGGGTTACACTTATGGTCTACTTGTTGGAAGGCTTGATTATTAATTGCAACAGACAAAGCAACCATGACATCCAATTCAAAAGCAAACAACAGCATTGAGGCAATAATTCGTGAAGCTTGAGATTTTTTTATTACTATAGAAGTTTGGACTGAAGTATAAATATTTAGAGAGTGTTCTCTCTCAGTTCACCAGAGAGAATCCGGATCCAGAATGCACCCCCCATGTGTCCGCCAATGTAATTAGATGACATATTTTTTTTTTTGACTAGTTTTGTAAAATTGAAAACTGAAGTGAAATTCGGCTAAACAATTGAAAAGGTAATGTAATGTAGTTTGGCAGCCAGTGAGAGCTACAAAGTAGATAATCCCAACAAAGTCAGATTGGTGTGAGATTGTTTTAATTATGAAAGTAGAATCAGTATTTTTCTTTGAGTTACATCTTGGTATGCAAGGTATCTAATCTTGATTTCATGGACCTGATTATTAATTGTATATAGTTTTTTTTTATAAAACCCTCCTGTTAACAAGTGGAAGACAAGAGGTTAATGTTGTTGCACCATTAGTTATCTGCCCAGTGCCCACAGAATTAAACTAACAATGGGTGTAAAATGACTAGTTGATATCAATCTTCTATCTCAGTTACAAAATAGGGTTCTCTTGTCATTGCTATTAGGCACCTTTCTTACACTCTTAACTCATAGTTGGAACAGTTATGACACATGGAAAAATGAAATAATCGGTGCCTTCTCCTTCTTGCGTGCAAGTGCATAAGTTTCTTGTATGGCAAGGCCATGTATCTGAATTGTGTTTTTGTTGACCTTGCAGGGCAGACAAATGTATGATGGCATCCTCCGGTTTTCAGGCTGATGTGAGAGCTCTACAAAAGGTTTTGGCAGCTAGGCACTTGGTGAGGATTGAAATTTTTTAACCCTAGTAATTCTATTCACTTTTCTTTTAAAAATAAATAATATGAAGTATGCTAAATTACTCAACGAAAATAAAATGCTAAATTTGGTGAGACCCATTTGTTGGAGATATTACTAACAAATTGAATTTGTTTTCCCTGGTTCTGAGTTATGGTTTGTTGCTTGAGGTTTGAGGAAATGGAAAGATGTGCTGGAAGTAATGTATCATTTTTCTTTTTCTTGGGACACAGATCTATCAGCATCAACACAACAAGCAGATGAGCTGTCCTGCAATGGGTCAACTGCTCTCGAACACCCTTTACTACAAGCGCTTCTTTCCTTATTATGCTTTCAATGTTCTCGGTGGCCTTGATAATGAAGGTAAAAAGTGCGAATTTTTTGGTGCAGTTTTTATCCCTCTATTTCATATTAACATTACATATTTCTTTGAAATACTACAGGTAAGGGTTGTGTCTTCACATATGATGCTGTTGGCTCCTATGAGAGGGTTGGATACAGTTCCCAAGGTTCTGGGTCTACACTCATCATGCCTTTTTTGGACAACCAGCTGAAGTCTCCAAGCCCTCTCTTGTTACCTGCCCAGGTCTGGTTTTAGCTCTAATTGTTCATTCACAAATCTTCTTCCACAACTTTTTCTTTGTAGTGAAAAATTATATGAATATATTTAATTTAACTAAGCATATAAATTCTTGATAGAACATTTATCAAAAAAAAAAAAAGGTTCTTGAAAGAACAAAATGGCAAAAAAGGATTTGTGTAGCCAACCCCACTTGATTGGGATACAAGGCTTAGTTGGTTTGCTTTAGGTTTAACCAAATGACTATGCAGGATGCTGTTACGCCGCTGTCAGAGTCTGAAGCAGTTGATTTGGTGAAGACTTGTTTTGCATCTGCGACAGAGAGGGATATATACACTGTAAGCTTCTGTGCCATTGCTGCATCACTTTCAGTTTCTTCTTTTTATAAATCTAGAACATGAAGATTATGCCACATTATCTGGAATTTTAAAGCTGTGCAGCAGAACCACCACTAAGCAATCTCTTCCATTAAAATAAATGTGTAATACACTGGAAAATTACAAAACACATTAATATTTTTTTCCTGAGACCACAAGGAAAATTAGACTGAAAAATCAAATTTAGTTCTTGCTTCTCTGCTTCATCTTTATTATACATTCATATTTTTGGTTCCCTTTTTCATGATGGCTAATGTTTAAATATTTCTTCATTTTTGTGATCATGTTTTGAATAATGACAAGGTTTCTAAAAGCCGTGGTTTCAAACTAAACCAAATCGTGTTTTACTGGTTCGGTCTGATTTGGTTCCAAGATTTTCATGGTTTGACTTGGTTTCAAATTTCATGGAACTTTTTTGGGTAGTGGTTTGGTTCTTGGTTTACTCCATAATTGAACCAACTGAACCATGCTTACCCATGTCTCATAAGTTGTAAGCTGAAGTTATACCAACTTTGCCACAGATTTCCAAAATAAGAAAAGCTATAATCAACTCTATAAGCTATCCAAACAGCCCTTGAAATGTATTGTTGATAACACTCCAAGGGACTGTTTTGATATTTGAAAAGAAAGAAACAAATGGCAAATTGTTGCATGTAATAAAAAAAATCTTGAGACGAAAATTGAAATTTTGTCTAGCAAATTAATTAGATGGATATTAGAAACTGAATGCAGAAGGATTTATTTATTTATCGTGAGCCTTCATTTCTCATTATGAATATTAGGTTTTGGAAGCCATATTAGATTCCCCCTTTCCCTTCCTCACCTCTTCTTCTTGAGGGGATAATTTGAAGTCATATTAGATTCTCCTTTCCAATCCTTGCATATTAATATCAGGTTTCTTCACTGTTGCGAGTGGGCGATGCATTTATAAGTAGGCTTGGATTCGAATATTAGCTCTTTCAGCTATGTAGTTCCCTGTTGTATTATTTTTATTTTATTTTATTTTCTAAACATTCCTTGTATGTTTTGCAGGGGGACAGGCTGGAAATTGTCATTTTAAATGCTGATGGTGTTCGTCGTGAGGAGATGGAACTTAGAAAAGATTAGGACTTGTTTTGTTTTATTTGTTTTTTCTGATAAGTAATTAAGGCTTATTTTGTTGTGTATTCGTTTTCTGGAAAATGTTTGAAGTGTTCTCGTTAACAATTCTGAAGATAGAAAAAATGGTGATGAGATTTTCATAATTGGTTTTCGTTCATTTTTTGTTTTGGCAAGTAAGATGTAAAATTATGTTTGAACTTTCTTATGAAATCTGAAATAGTCATTTTATTAGAAAGATTATTGCAAATAGGGGGGAAAGATTATTGCAAATAGGGAGGGGGGGGGGGGGGGGGGGGGAATAATTTTATATGAAAATTATTTTAAAATTTCAAAATTTATCCTAGTCACCTTAAGTTATTCCAATCAATTTATCAAGAGGGTTGATATTTATCCTAACCTAATTATTTTGGCCCACCTATTTCTTTAAATTTCCATTCAACAAAATGAAATGTTTACATTTTTTTCTTTAAACCCCACCCTTAATACTAGTTATATACTAATCCCAAAACCAAAGCCTAACACCTTTCGCTTCTCTCTCTAATTTGGATTCTCTCTTTGTTTTCTTGCATTTAAATCAAGTATGAGTGAGAAGCAGAGCAACAGAAAAGACCCATCAATAATAGACCCATCAACAATGGCCATCATTAAAACTTTTATTATAGGTTATGTCGAGTGATTTCTTGCATTCATTGTTCCTCCTTTCTCTTTTCTTCTTCATCTTCTTTTGAAAATCTTAGGTTTTCATCTCTCTCTCCCTCTCTCTCGCTCATTCTCTTTCGCAATGGATAGGGAGGTCATGATGGCGAAGTGGGTTCGGCAACACAATGTTGAACAAATTCTAAATGTTCAGCAACATAGTGTTGAATGAATCTTGAATGTGCGAAAACACAATACTAAACAAATCCTTTTAGGTCGATAACACAGTACTGAATGCATTGATCTCTCTTCTTTGATTTAGATTTGTAATAGGGGATGAGAGTGCTTGTCGGTGGAGGTGATGGTTAAAGTGGTGGCTGTGATGGTGAGGAGTGGTCAGAGATGGTAGAGGTTGCAGTGATGAGGGGTGGTTAGAGATTGTGGTAGTTGTGGCGGTAAGAGGTGGTTGGAGATGGTGGTATTGCCCGAGGTGATTAGGGTTAGGTTAAAGTTTGGAAAATTAGGTTTAGAAGAATAAGAACGAGGGTAAAAGTGGAATTTTTGATTGAAACAAAATTGGAATTTAAAAAAAAAAGAGTGAGGTGAGGGTGGAGAAATTCTATTTCCACACACTCTTTCATCTTTGTACACATCATATCTCAATTCACACACTTATCAATTTAATTATATATTATTATTCTCATTGCACACACCATATGTTTCAATTATAACCCTACCTTAAATATTGCATACACAATCTAAATAGGTTTCCACCCACCTTGAAATACAGTCATACATACATCCACGATGAAGACCCATCTTCTACCAACTCCATTGAAGACCCATCTTTTAAACAATTGATATTATAGGCATTGGATAATCTAATCCTATAATTAATGTCGACGGAATACGAAATCAAGCTCTTTACTATGCACTGATCCTACAGCTGCTTTATTTGTTTTTTTATTTTCTATTTTTTTGGGTAGAAAAGAAAGGGAAGATGAGAGAGAGAAAAAAAGGGATTTTATAGTTCGAATTCAAAAATGAATTTGTACATAAGATATGACTGAAACGTGAACTTCACAAGTGAAAGTGTATTGATTCATTGTAAATTTTAAGGATAATTAGTTAGCTTACGACAAAGGGGCAAAAGTGCAAATCTTTCATCACGAAGATCAAGAATAATGGTAGAATCTAATGGAACAAAGGTATAAATAATAGAATAAAACAATATCACATTAGTGTAGGCAAACAATGGATAGAGTGTAACAACGAAGCAAAAAATAACAATGGAGTGTAGCAAACAATGGAAGACAATAAAGTAAGTGAAAAAAAATGGAGAAAAGTTTTAGTTTTAGTTTTTTTTAAAAGATGTGCATTGAGAACTATTGTTTTTTAAAGATATGCACAAAAGAATTCTAAATCTAATTTGTAGTGTGTGTGTTGATGTCCATTATTGTCATTTTGTTTTATGGTATAATTGACATTAAAATAATATTTCATTAAGTGTGTGTACAGAGGTAAGTAGGTGTGTGGAAATAGAATTTTTCGTGAGGGTGGGTGCCTCTATTTACACACCACCTTTCATCTCAAGGTACAATATTAATTATTTTTTTTATTACAATTTTAACCTTAGATAAAATGACCACAAATGACTAAGGGTTATGTTACACACCATTTGTATAATTACCATAAAGGACAACAATGAATATAATACCCATTAAAAATTTTAAACGTTACTTATGTATCTTGTATGTCAAGAATTGAAAAACCCTACAACAAAAACCCAAAACTCTCAAAAGAAAAAAAAAGGCTCAATTAGTACACATTAATGTGTGTTTGGGAGAGAAAAGATTGAGTACACACTTAACCTTTGGCATAATATACAAAGTAGTTGCCCCAAGACTTAAGGCCTGTTTGGTAGAGCTTATAAGTTGCTTATTTTTGCTTTTAGCTTAATTTAAACTAAAATATTGTGTTTGGTGCAGCTTAAGTTAACCAGCTTATAACTTAAACTAAGTTATTTCTCAGCTTATCTCAAAAGCCGGTAAGGGGGTGCTTAAATTTTTGACTTAAGCGTATAGTTGGTGTGGGGGAGCTAAAATTACTTAAATGCCCTCTTCAATACCTAAATATTAATATTAATTAAAAAATAAAAAATTGTATATTTTTGAAGAAAAAGAAAAAAAATCAATATTAATTGAAAAATAAATATTAATTGGTATTAATTATTAATAAATTCATATTGTATATTTTTATATTAATTAAAAAATAAAAAATTGTATATTTCTGAAGAAAAAGAAAAAAATCAATATTAATTAAAAAATCAATATTAATTAAAAAATCAATATTAATTGGTATTAATTATTAATAAATTAGTATTGTATACTTTTGTAATGAATTAATTATTAATTGATACTAATTAATAACAATTGTTGATTATTAATATTAATTGATACTAATAAAAATTAACTATTAATATTAATTTATACTAATTAATAATTTTAATATTAATTGAGACTAATTAAGCCATTAATTGATACTAATTAATAATTTTAGTATTAATTGATACTAATTAAGCAATTAATTGATACTAATTAATTTATAATGGAAAATAATTGTGACAATAATACTTCCATTACATTTTTAGCAAATATATCAATTTTTATATTAATTGATACTAATTAATACTACTTATATTAACTTTTATTAATGAAATATTTTTTAAAAAAATTAAAACTGAAAAAAAAAAGACAAAATAATCATTTTTATGTCATATAAGGGCAGAAAGAACAATTATACAGTAACAAGCTACTTTACAACTCATTAACCAAACACTACTCTGCTGCTTAAATCCATAATCCCACAGCTGCACCAAACAGGTTAACAGCTTATATTCACAGGTATAAGTCATAATCTGTTAAGTTATAATCTATAATCACTTTTTCACAGCTCTACCAAACAGGGCCTTAAACTCATAACCTCAAGGTTATTAAGCTAAGTCTTAACCATTGAACCAATGGTCACTCTTCAAAACCCTTAAAAGAAATAACTAAAAATATACATATTGTACGAGGGTGAAATATTCTCCGTTCTCCGTACTCTTTGAATCTAAGCTTCACGTGGCGTTGCTTAACTTGAGAATAGAAAAATGGTGAGCTACCAGGCAGTGTGCTGCCGGATAAACCCTCCGACGATCAAGTCAGCACACTTGGAGAGGAAGAATGAATAGAGCACTCACGAGAGAGAGAATTTGAAATACTTTCAGGTTGCTTACCACTAACGTCTCCATGTTCCTCATTTTTCTAGGTTGGCCATGCAGCCACAGAGATTGTGGGCGCACTACCTCTACTGTCCTTCTCTAGGCAAGCGACTGTGCTCCCCTCTACATTTTTTACACATGTAGAGACCAAAACCTCCAAACAGTGTTTGTCGAACCGCCAAACGATATTGACACATACCAGGAGTAGATTGCCCTTTTCTTATCATTGGTCCAGGTAGCTTACACAACCGAGCTATCACTTGGAGACAGACATCACAATGGATAGTTATAGTCGAGCTAAATCGAACCGATCAAAGCCGACAAGCCGTGGGGTGCGGCACTCGGTATCTCGTCCTCCCATTGTACCCTTAAGGGTTGCCTATTTCTATATTTGCGGTCCGAGCCACTCACAACTCGGTCAAATAAACCTTAACCCAATCTATGGGCCCGCTCGTCTAAGCCCGGCCCAACACCATAATTTGCGTGGGCCAAGCTCGGTTTGACAACGTGTTCTGCCTTAGCTCGGCCAAACGTATCTTGGTCGCTCTTAACGTTCCGCCGCACTCGACACAGATCCAATTTGGTTTTGGCGCCTCAAGCTCTCCCTTCGAGGCCTAACACCATGTCCAGTGTTGGTATAGGTCGGCCAGTCGTTCGGTGCAAATCTCTCTCTCAATTGCCCCTTAATCCCATCCGAGCTAAGCGTGATTGGGATTACTATTCTGACCGAGCTATCCGATTTGGTCGGTTATTAAGGCTTGCGCCAGTCGCTTTGTCATCGATCAATCATCCGTACTGACAAACCATCTTTTCGATGCCACGTGGCCTTCCTTGACTGGTTTCGTGCATTTCTACAGTAGTCCCATTATCTCCGAAATTCGAAAAGTTGGCGCCCTTTCGCATCATTCATATATACGAAAGGTGTGCCCATCCCCCTTTATCACTGCTCATATGCCTTGAGCGAAACCCTAAACCCTTTGAGTCTCTGCCTTCTCCGCCATTATCGCCACTGTTATCACCATCGCTCGCATTATTTCCAGAGTTTTCCATCTCAACGAGCATCATAGCGAAGGTCGAGGTAAATTGGAGCCTAATTTGGTACTCAAATTTGTAAGTTCCTCTTACTTTCATCACTATTTTTGTGTTCTTCGTGTTCTTCCTTGTTTGGGACCATCGATATGCTATCAATGCTCCTCTCATAGGACAAAATCATAGGCGTCTGTAGAAGTTAAGTAAAACTGGAACCTAGAACATGTATGGGGCCATGGTGCCCCTTGTCTTTCTTAGCTTATGTGTATAGCCTCACATTTAGGATAAACACATTGATTTCTGAGAAAAACCGAGCTAGGTCCCAATCTAGATCCTCAAATAGGATTGAGTCGAACTGAAAGTGGTTTGTGGATCTTCCGAGCGACAGCGTCCGCGCTAAAACTTGGTGGATCATCCAGCCGAGGGTAAACACCAAGCGATTAGGACTTGGCCAAAAACCGGCCTAACATGTTAGGCTTCATGATCGGTCTAAAATCCAAACCGTGTCAGAGTTTAGCACACGAAAGCTTTTGGGAGCCGTGCACTCGTTGCTGTGCTAACACTTGCACTTATTTTTAATAATGCAAAACTAGGACCGACCAGGAACACATTGACATCACATCAATAAGACTCAAAGACCAAGCAAATAATAACTTAAGCAGCTCAATTTTGATCAAGCTACAGTCAGTTCATTTTACAAAATAAAACCAGGATAGATGGGAAAATACCGCTTTATGGTCAGCTCTCCTAGGGCAATGGTTGAATTCTGTAGAGAGTACAACATTCCAGATGATGTCCACCTGGAGCTGGTCAAGAAGGGAGACACTCCCTGGGGCGAGCTGGACAAATGCCCCTTCATGGTTGTGTCTATTGTGGAAGGTGGTTTGCACTTCCCAGTCCAACCCGTGGTCTGCGAATTTTTGAGGCAAACTAGGCTGTGTCCCACCCAAGTCTCCAACAATACATACAAAATAATAAGCAGCGTGGGCTGCGCTGAATAGGATACTCGGTCTGAATCTTGGTATTGCCGAGATATTCCATCAATATATACTTAGTAAAAATAAAGGAGGCTTCTGCTGGTACCTCAAGGTTAGAAAATGCCGAACAAAGCTCGTAGAGGGCAATCCAGACAAAGAGGTGAATGATGATAACTTCTTGTGGGTGTCTGGGAATTATGAAGACATCGAAGCGCCCATACCAAGCTGGTACATACATAAAATTTTTGGGAGTGTTGGTGAGCGTCATGGCGCGGTTTAATCTTTTTTGAATTTGAATTGCCTTTGCCGATCTAACCCTTGCTTCATTTTTACAGATTATAAACTCTTGGAGGATGATTACTCCAACGCTAACCAAGAAGCGATAAGAGTTACTCTGCGGCATCCAGTCAAGGAGCGTGAAGCTAGAAAATTACTCGGTTTTGAATCGAGTTACTGGCATACTGTGCCGCACAAGAGCAGGGTCACCGATTTTCTTCGTGCTCCTTCTCCAGAATAGACCCAACTCTCTCGCTGATTAGACTAGTTCCCTTAACCGCCGAACAAGAGATGGCCAAGATCCGCGATATCAAATCGATGATTACGGGCGAACCGAGCGACTCTCAGCCTGCGGAAGCTGCTGGGGGTCAATCCTCCACGCCAACCGTGCTAGACAAGAGACCGGTGTTGGCTCTTGCTAGTGAGCAAGCTACTGGTTGGTCTAAGAAAAGACCAAGACCGGCACAAACTGAGCGGCGCCTAGTTGATGAGGATTCAACCGAGCTGCCATCGACTAATTAGGGAGATCGGACTGAACAACCTCTTGCTGGGCAATCCATCCAATCAACTGCCCCTCCAGTCTGGTCACCTGAACTAACATACAAGGTCGAGCAATGTCGGTGGCAAACTCAGTATATGCCGACAAGGACTATTCGCTCGGCTTTAACATGACCAAGGGTTTACTTCTCCCTGTGGATATGAAAAAGCATGACGAACTGTCCGATCTGAAAGTTCTTCGATCGGCGGCAAAGTTAATCGTTCTGGTAAGTAAACAAGTGGTTTCATTTCAAGTTATTGATTAGTTCCCCGTACTAACTTCTGTTTTTCTCCAGGCCGCACAGAAAAACTATCTTGCTCATGAACGTATGATTTTTGTCCGGTAGAGTCTACGGGACGCTATCGCAGATAATAAAGCAAAAACGGTCGAACTGGAGAAGTTGAAGAGCATATAGATGGTGGCAGAGGCCGAACGCAACCAGCTCGTAGAACAGCTGGCAAGGGCGGAGGAGGACAAGCAAAACGAGTTGCAGGTAACCAAAGCCAGATATATTGCCGAGCTGCGAAAGCGCACAAGGCCGAGTTAGAAAAGCAAGTGGACAACGTTGAAGATCGTGGTTATGTGGGAGGGCGAAAAAGCCTATGAACGGCAAGTCAAGGAGACCAAGGACATCTTTTTCCAGTGCGTCTGTAAAACTGTCGTGGAAAAACTTGGCCTTATGTAAAACTCTAATATGTTCAAACATCCTCCAACCGCCGCCATTTCGATTCATATGCAAGCTTATGCTAGTGCCGTGTAACAGAAACTGATAGAAGAGGCAAAACTGGCAGCTGCAGCAGACTCTTCCCCCGTGTAACACACCGATCAAAACCCTCATTCTGAGGTGTCTGAAGAAAGAGGAAACCAAGCCTAAGAGGAGCCCGAGCAGTAGTTGGATATGGTGGTCGGCGTGGAAGAAGAAGATGTTGAGATAGGTGTGACCGACCAAGAGAACACGGTGGATTTGGATTGGTCTTTTTTTTTCTTTTTTTCTTTTTTTTTTGTAACCGGGCTATGATCCCCGCTTTTGTAATCGTACTTTTTTCATGAATGAAAAATGATGAAGTTTTTGCTCACCATGTATTCGAATTTTTGTTTGCGTTGTTATCATTTTCTTTGATTTGGCCGAGATATTTATCGCTTGGTTTCATAGCATCAGGCCGAACATACATGTAGCAGAGATAAAATCTTCTCGTTGCATTCCAAGTGTAATGATCTTTTTAGGCCGAGCTGATTTCTTTTCAAACCTGCACAAATGCAAAACTCCTTTTTGAAATTGGAGAAGCGTAGCTGCCTTGCAAGTGAGTAAATTCAGCTCGATAGGGGGTCTAACGAGCAAAAATTAGCTTGGGAAGAAAACACATTGACGAGCGAAATCAGCTCGGTTGGAGGGCAAAAAACAACCCTTAGGGTGGACAAATCGCAAACTCATTCCACGACGAGCGAATCAGTTCGGGTTAAAGAGCAAACTCAGCTCGGTCTAAAACATTTGTGTAGTGTAACACTAACTATTTTGAAATTAGAATATGATAAACACCAACTGCTTGATCATGTGAGTAAGGTCAGCTCGGTTCTAATACAAGCTAGGTAATACACCAACTGTTTGAACGGGCGAGCGAGCAAGGTCAGCTCAGTTCTAACACAAGTTGGGCAAAACACCAACTATTTGGGTGGGCGAGCGAGGTTAGCTCGGTTTAATGAGCAAAATTAGTTCTGCAACGGCGAACAAAAATCAGCTCAAGCAATCAAGAACGAAATCAGCTCGGGCAACCGACGGCGAGCGAGGTCAGATCGGTTTAGTCAAGCGAAATCAGCTCGACTACTGCTAGCAAAAATCAGCTCGACCGATTAAAAAGCAAAATTAGCTCATAACCAGACAACAGTTTGTATAGTAGGCAAAGTTAGCCCGGTTTGGGCATTGCTGCTGGCACTTATAGTAGCTTAATATTCTTGTAATATTTTTCGTACAGAAACGTATACTATAAGAAAAAGAAGGGGCTATCTTCTATTACACGTCACACATTACATCCAATGGAAAAAGGCCAAGTTTCAAAAATCAAAGAAGAAGAAAAGATTACATTTCAAGAGTAAAATAGCTTGAGGTTAGCCGCATTCCATGGTTTGGGGATAGCTGCCATCTAAGTCCTGTAGGTGGTACGCCCCTTTGCCTGTAAGGCTAGTTATCTTGTATGGCCCCTCCCAATTTGCTCTTAACTTGCCCTCTCCAGGGATCACTATGTTGCCCATTCCTTTTCTCAAGACCCAGTCGCCGACCTTAAATAGCCTTGGATGCACGGTCTTGTTGTATTTCTTGGAGAGCTCTTGTTGGTAGGCGGCTATGTGGATCAGTGCCCGTTCTCTTCTTTCTTCAGCTAGGCCAAGTTCCAGGGCTACAACTTCATTATTTATGTCTGGTTCAAAACTTTCGGAATGGATGGTTGATATATCGATTTCCAATGGTATGACTATCTCCATGCCGTAAGCCAAGACAAATGGAGTTTCCCCAGTTGAGCGTCTTGGTGCAGTGCGGTAGGCCCATAGCACATTGGGGAGTTCCTCAGCCCACCTCCCTTTGGCCTTCTCCAGTCGCTTCTTCAGCCCGTCCAAGATGGTTTTGTTTGAAGCTTCGGCTTGACCATTTGATTGAGGGTAGGCCGATGTGTTGTAAAACTCAATCTTTAACTCCTCGCAAAATCCACGAAAAAGTTTCCCATCGAATTGAGTACCATTATCCAAAATAAGGGCCTTTGGGATACCGAAGCGAGTGATGACATTCTGCCAGACAAACTTCTTTACATCATTTTCCTTGATGGTGGCCAATGGCTCAGCCTCTACCCACTTAGTGAAGTAGTCCGTAGCAGCGATGAAAAATTTACGGTTGCCCAGAGCTGATGGAAGTGGTCCTACAATGTTTAGTCCCCAAAGCGCAAATGGCCAAGGACTTGTAAGGGAGAGCAACTCTCTGGCCGGCTGGTGGATTTGTGAGCGAATTTTTGACATTTTTCGCATTTGCGAGCATATTTTTGCGCTTCGGCCTGCATGCACGGCCACTAATAACCCTGAAAAATTGTTCGGTAAGCCAAAGATCTGCCCCCGATATAGCTTCCGTAGATGCCTTCATGAATTTCAAAGAGGAAAGCTTCAACCTTGCTAGGGTGGACACACTTCAAGTATGGCCTAATAAAAGATTTCTTGTATAGGGCGCCAAATAGAGATAGCCAAAACCACTCTGACTTGGCTGATCTTGTTGGCCTTCTTCTTTTCAGTGGGCAGAATTCGATCTTTTAGGAAGGTGATGATTGGATCCATCCAAGACGGTCCCAAGTCGGCGCAGAGTACTTTAGGCGCCTCTAGTTCCTCAATGCTCGGTCGGGGTAAGAATTTTATCATCAAAGGATTGGGAAAAGTCATTTGCATAGATGCTAGGCCGGTCAATTTGTCTACTTCATTGTTTTCTTCACTGTTAATTTGTTCCATTCTTATTGCGGTAAACTTTTTGATTTCTGCACGTACCAACGCTTGATATTTAGCCACCCTTTCATCCCTGGCCTCATATTCCCCAAAGACCTGATTGACCACCAGCTTGGAGTCATTGAATACCATAAGTTCTGATGCCTTCATTCGTAAAGCACTTTTCAATCTGCCATGTCTGTTGAAGGCCCCATCGACGAAGCGCTTCCATATCTCACCAATGAACAACTTCCAGCAGTCGGAGGGATTTTAAAAGTTCTTTAATTCGAAGGTACTGGTTGGCTCGGTCTGACTCTTTCCTGCACCTCCATTGAGCTTGTATTTCGGTAAATTGGCCGATTCTTCCATTTCTTGCCCGACTTTATCTTGCCGTTCTACTACTTGTTCCCCACCACTTTTTTCTGCTATCAAAGCCGTGGGCCACGCCAAGTCCGCGCCAGCTAAATCAACAGGGCAAACAGGGTGTGTTATAGGGGAAAATTCTACCACGAAGTCGGCAAGGGCTTGAGCTTTGATAGCAGTGCGCGGTTGGAACTTGATGTCATATTGTCCCAATTCTACGGCCCACTTCAAAATTCTGTCGGTGAAGTCCGCCTTCTTAAAGAGCACCTTAAGCGGGAATTTGGGTCAGCACTATTATTATGTTGGCATGGAAATAGTGCACTAACTTCCTGGAGGCCATCATGAGAGTTAATGCCAATTTTTCAAGCGGCAGATATCTTAATTTAGCCGGAAGCAGTGTCTTGCTGATGTAGAAAATAGGGAGGTGCTGGATCCCTTTACGACGGAGGACCGCACTTACCGTATGTTGAGAAACTGCCAAGCAGAGATATAGCTCTTCGCTCGGATGTGGCATGGCTAGGATTGGGGCCGAGAAGAGATAAGCCTTTAGATCCGTTAATGCGTGGTTGCACTTGTCATCCCAAAGAAACTTGGCTTTCAAAGTCTTGAAAAAGGGCTTGCAATGATCTGAAAATCGACGGATAAATCTATTCAGCGCGACTACTATTCTGGCGAGGTGTTGCACGTCCTTTGTGGAGTTTGGCCGCTCCAGTTCTTGTATTGCCTTGATCTGGGAAGGGTAGGCTTCGATTCCTCGGTCGGTGACCAAAAAACTTAGAAATTTTCCAGTTCCTACTCTGAATGCACACTTAGAGGCATTTAAGCGTAGCTTGTGACGTTCGAGTACGGCAAACATTTCAGCTAGGTCAGTAAGATGCTGAGACTTGTCTTTGCTCTTCACCACTGTGTCGTCAATGTAAGCCTCCATAGTGCAGCCTAAACAGAGGGGCAAACATTTTGGTCATCATTCTTTGAAAAGTTGCCCCGGCATTTTTGAGACCAAATGCCATGACCTTAGAGCAGTACAATCCCCTTGGTGTGGTGAATAAAGTGATCTCTCTGCCTGGCTCGTACATGGCTATTTGGTGGTAGCCGCAGTATGCATCTAAAAAGCTGAACCTTTGGTAACCAACGGTAAGGTCCACCAGCTGGTCGATCCTTGGCAATGGAAAACTATCTTTTAGGCAGGCATGGTTAACCGTCTTGTAATCAACGCATACCCGCCACTTCCCATTTTTCTTTGGCACTACCACCGTATTAGAGATCCATCTAGGGTATTGTACTTCTTCTATTACCCCAGCTTCCAACAAGTTTTTGACCTCTTCGGCCACTACCTTAGCATGGTGCAAGGCCGAGCGCCAAGTTCTTAAAATGACTGGTTTTGCATTAAGAAAGACATCTAATTGGTGGCAAATGAAGCTAGGGTCGACGCCAGACATATCGTAAGGCGTCCACGCGAAGGCTTCGATGTTGGAAACCAGAAAATTCATGTACTCCAATCGCTTGGCGCTGGACAAAGATGATCCCAAAAGGAAGAATTTGTTCGGGTCATTCTCATCGATACGCACTTCCACCGAGTCTTCAACCGATTTCTCTTTGGATTTTCTTCCCACATCTTCCAGCACCTCTTTTTCTTCTGGCTCTTCTATCATTTGGACAAAGCCTTTGGCAGCCCAGATGCCATTTACCGCGGTGAAGCATTACTTTACTATTATTTGGTCCCCTCAAACCTCTTCTACTTGTCCGGCTAGTGCAGGAAAGCGCAGGACTTGGTGATAAGTTAATGCTACTACTTGCATTGAGTGCAACCAGCCCCTTTCTACGATTAGGTTGTAGGTTGATGGGACCTTAAGCACCCAAAACTCCACTTGCTTCGTGACTAACCCAGCTTTGATTGGCAATATGATCTTTCTGATTGGCCATTCCGGTTTAGAGTTAAAACCGACCAAAGGAGACGTTCTTGGAGCCAAGTCCTTGTCCTCCAATTTCATCTGCTTGAACGCGTCGTAGTATATGATCTCGACCGAACTCCCCTAGTCGATCAGAATTCTTTTGATATCGAAGTCTTTGACGCGAAGTGTCATAACTAAGGCATCATTATGAGGCATTTGCATTCTTTTCAAGTCCTTGCTTGAAAAAGTTAAGACGTCATTTATCTCAGTCTTCCCTTTTTTCACGGCGGACTGAACAGAGAACACTTCCCTCATGTGCTCGGCCTTCTTGATCATCCCCCTTAGCTCACAAACCCACGCCGGTTCGATAATACCATGAATAACATTGATTACTCCTTGGGGCGTCACATCCAGGGCGGCAAGGCCATTTGGCTCGGCTTGTCCTTGTGGAGCAGCCCTCATATCCTCGTCAATGTACTGATCCAAGTGCCCAGCCACAACTAACTCCTCCAAGTGTTGTTTGAGCGGTACACAATCTTCCGTTCAGTGCCTCTTTTCTTCATATAAGGTGCAGCGGTACCTCGAGTTGAAGCCCCTTTGCGTGTCTCTCAATTTGGCCGGCCAACGCACGTATGGCTCACCTCAGATTTCACTGAGGATGCGATAAATTAGGATTTTAAAGATAGTGGTGATGCTAGTTCGTGCTTTCAACTTCCTCTTGGCATCTTCCTCTTCACTGCGAGGAGCGTTAGCTCAGTCGTTTTCGTGGCTTTTGTTTCTATCATTGCAATTTAAACCGCAATGTTGGTCTCTAGCTCGGTTATTGGGGCGGTTGTCCTCCTACCCCACCGAGTGAACCTTTCCAGCCACCCTTCTGTCCGCCGTAACCGGATTTGCCTTCTCAATTGCGGTGGCGGTGGCAGTGGCGGCATCATCCTCTACTCAGATATGCTCGTTGATCTGTTGCATTAAGAACTCCATGGTTGTAGGCTGATGCATCATGAACGAGTCTCACAGCCTATACCCGATTAGTAGACCTCGCTTGTATTGGGTGATTGCCAGATTGGTGGGACAATCGAGGATCTCATTGTAGGTTTCCTAATGCTTGGCATTGTATGCCTTCAAAGAATCTCTGGACTCCATCTTGACGCTCAGGAGGTGGTCGACCTCCTTCGGTGTTCGAGTATTGGTCTTGAACCTGGTGACAAAGGCCTCCGCTAGTTGTTGCCACCCTTCGATGCTCCCCTCTAGGAGCCTTTCGAACCACTTCAAGCCCAGTTCTCCTAAACTCGCTGGGAATATGAGACACATCAAGGCATCATTACGCCGGTGGCCAGCCATTACTTGCCGGTAATGACTAACGTACATGTACGGATCCGTCTTGCCATCTTACAGCGTGAACTTAGGTTGGTGGAATCCGACAGGGAGTGGTGTGCTCTCGATCTTTGGAGACAGTGGGGTAGCGGTAAGTCTTGCTAGCTCTCTGTCCATCGGTGCTGGAGCCACCATTCTTGGCGCCGGCATGGCTACTTCCTCACTGCAATGGATTTGGGTACTTAGCCTTTGTAGTGCCGGCAATCTTTGGGCCTCTCTACGGCGGGCGCACTTTTCCAGCACATCCCTTAAGTCCCCCGAACGGGCGGAGTAAGAGTATCTCGACGTCGTCGACAGACGCGAGGGACAGTAACTGTTGTCGTGCGTGTAAGTTCTCTCTACCGGTGGGTCGGAGTCACCAACTCCGTAGCTTCTGGTGATAGAGAGAGGGGGTGTCCCATGTTGGCAACGATTGTCAGAGTGACGGGGTAGGGTGCGCTCACTGTGGTCGCCCACTCCAGCAATATCCTTCCCCTTGATTTGGCGCTTCAGCGTCTCCATTTTAGCTGCCATCTTCCGAATGAGGACGTCCTGGTCTCTGAGTTTGTGCTCTAGGCGCTGAGTATGCAACTCTTCTCGCCGTCGGCAACCCTCGAGACTCTTTGAATGTTCAGTGCTCCTCATTCGTTTGTTTCGCGCGCCTCTAGAGGAGGTCTCCAATCCCGCCATAGTTGGAATAGCAGGAGGGCCATCTTTCCATTGGACAGACTCTGGTGTGATACCGTCGGCAATGGACAGTGGTGTTTTGTCGTTGTTGGCCATGGAAACGGTTGAAAAAACTTGGAGAGCAAGGTTTGTCTGTCAAAGATTTCCCATAGATGGCGCCAATTGTAAAGGGGTGAAATATTCTCCGTTCTCCGTACTCCTTGAATCCAAGCTTCACGTGGCATTGCTTAGCCTGAGAACAGAAAGACGGTGAGCTACCCGGCGATGTACTGCCGGATAAACCCTCCGACGATCAAGTCAACACACTTAGAGAGGAATAATGAATAGAGCACTCACGAGAGAGAGAATTCGAAATACTTTCAGGTTGCTTACCACTAACGTCTCCATGTTCCTCATTTTTCTAGGCTGGCCATGCAGCCACAGAGATTGTGGGCACACTACCTCTGTTGTCCTTCTCTGGGTAGGCGACTGTGTTCCCTTCTACTTTGCTTATACGTGTAGAGACCAAAACCTCCAAACAGTGTTTGTCGAACTTCTAAATGGTATTGACGCATACCAGGAGTAGATTTTCCCTTTCTTATCATTGGTCCAGGTAGCTTACACAACCGAGCTATCACTTGGAGATAGACATCACAATGGACAGTTATAGCCGAGCTAAATTGAACTGATCGAAGTCGACAAGCCGCGGGGCCCAGCACTCAACATCTCGGCCTCCCACCGTACCCTAAAGGGTCGTTTATTTCTATATTCGCAGTCCGAGCCACTTATAACTCGGTCAAATAAACCTCAATCCGATCTATGGGCCCGTTTGTTTAAGCCCGGCCCAACACTATAATCTGTGTGGGCCAAGCTCGGTTTGACAACGTGTTTCTGCCTTAGCTCGGCCAAACGTATCTCAGTCGCTCTTAACGTTTCGTTGCACTCGACACGGATTCAATTTGGTCTCAGCACCCCAAGCTCTCCCTTCGAGGCCTAACACCATGTCCAGTGTTGGTATAGGTCGGCCAATCGTTCGGCGTGAATCTCTCTCTCACATATTATTGAAGATTTTGATTGGATTGCCTGATGGATGCATCTAGGAATACTGGTTTGGAACAATGGAGCAAGGAAAATGTTATTTTTTCATTCTTTTTTTTTTTTGCTTTCGTGTACTTGCTGAGTGGTAAAACGTTTGTATTAGTTCAGTTATCCAGAGTTGAATACTATGTTCATGTTCGACTATACACAACGGTACAAATTGTCTTTGTTCGATACTAGTGTCGAACATGTTCCAAAGTTTCAGTTTCTAAGTGTCGAACATACAACATCTGTTCGGCTATCAATAATTAAACATATCTGATTTGTTCGACTCTATACTACCGAACACGTATAATTTTTTTTCTTTTCAAAACTACACATCCACGGAATGCAGTAATGTTGGACCCGAGTGTCTTGTTGACTACACAAGTCAATTTATTACTAATGAGGTAGTCTCATGTTGAAAATTAGTATAATTTTTGTTTTGGGTTGTTTGTTTGTTTGTTTGTTTTTTTTTTTTTTTTTCTGCGTGTTTAATGACTTTGGTTAATTTGACATGTAGGTTTTCAAGAGCAAAGAAGAATTGCTTAGTTGGGTATTGGATGTTGGAAGGAAAAATAGTTTTGTGATTGTCATCATGACATCAGACTATGGTTGTGGTCATAGGACACCAAGGATATATCTTGCCCGTGAAAGAAATGGTCAATACAGAGCTCATAAGAAATTGAAAGGAGATGATTCAAACAAAAAATTGTGAAGATAAAGGGTACAAAGAAATGCGGGTGTCCCTTTGAGTTAAGGACTCGTAAGTTGATGGCTGATGATGATTGGATGGTAGATGTAGTATGTGGAATGCATAACCATGCTCCTGCTAAACATTTTGAAGGACATTCATTTGCAGGGAGATTATCTGAGGAGGAAACATCATTATTAATGGATATGTCCAAAAGTATGGTCAGACTAAAAGAGATTTTTGGTTACCTTGAAACAAAAAGATGCTCTGAATGTAACCACTATGAAAACTATTTACAATGTACGTCATAGGAATAATGTTATTGAGAAAGCTGAGAGATCATAGATGCAACAATTGTTTGGTGAATTAGAAAAGCATAATTACATTGAGAGGCATAAGTGTGAAAACAACACGATAACTGTCACAGACTTGTTTTGGGCACATCTTGTGAGTTTAGATTTGCTCCGTTCATTTCCAAAAGTGTTAATCATGGAGTGCACATATAAGACAAATCGATATCGTCTTCCTCTTCTTGAGATAATTGGTGTGACATCCACTGATATGTCATTCTTTATAGCCTTTGCATATCTTTAATTTGAGCAGATTGATAACTACGTTTGGGTGTTAACTACATTGTGTAGTCTCTTGGATGACTTTGCTATTCCTGAGGTGATTGTCATGGACAGGGAGCTTGCTTTGATGAATGCTATTGACAGTGTATTTTCTACATCTCGACATTTATTATGCCGATGGCATATTAGTAGAAATGTACTGATGAAATGCAAGAAAATGTTTAAGAGTAAGGGAAAATGAGACAAGTTTATACTATCATAGAATTTCTTAGTACTCTTTTCAACTGAGCTTGAATATAATGAACGCCTTGCTATGCTACTTGCGGATTTTGATACACATCCTGAGGCAATGCAATACGTGTCACAAAGTTGGTTAATTCCATATAAGGATAAGTTTGTTGCAGTATGGACAGATAGTTGTATGCACTTCGGAATGTTACAACCAATAGGTAATATATATTTGTCTACCTTACACTATTGGTCATTATTGTTATCCCAAGTAAGCAACCCAAGAGGGGGGGTGAATTGGATTACTAAAAAATTTTATAATATTAAAAAATAATAAACACAATATTCAAAATTTTAACAAATAAAAAACAGAACAATAATTATTAATATAAAAGTAAGAAAGATTAGAGAAAATCTAACACTAAGATTTATAGTGGTTCGGCATGCCGGGCCTACGTCCACTCCCCAAGGAACCTCCTTAAGAATTTCTTTACTATCAAAAGGAATCAATATACCACCAAGGCTGTAGATTTTGCATAGGTCTTATTTTTATCTATTGAGCCTCACTCAACAATAAATTCCTCACTTTTACAAAATTCCTTCACAAAATAATAAATAAGGATAAGAGGTACTCAACCATCTTTTACAACAATTCTCTCATAAAGAGTAGATATGAAAGTATAAGAACAAAGACTACACTTAGATCTGAAAGTGAAAGATCAGAATACAATATACTCAAAATTTTGAAGCACACATAATTTTTCTCTTCAAGTTCTTAATTTTTCTTCACACAAAACACTTCTATTTATACACAAAATTCTATCCGTTGGGAGATGAGACACTCCTCTTGACAAAATAGATGCTCCTGGTACTCCTTGATTTCAAATAGATAGCAAATGATGATGTTTGAAAAAATGATAAAAGTAAAACCATATTTTTCTTTTTTTTCAAACATGGAGCCACCGTTTTTTCTCCTGAAGGCAATTTGAACATTATAAATAATATAATACAATTTTCACATCTTTGAATTCAAACCATCTTTTTCCTTTTTTTCAAACATAGAGCCACTTTTTTTTTTTTTTTTTTTTTTTTTTTTTTTTTTTTTTTTTTCTTTTGTAGGCAATGTGAACATTATAGATAATACAATACAATATTCACAACTTTGAATTCTGAATTCAAACAGGCAAGATATGGAATGATTTGCTTCATATTTTTTTTATTATTATAGTAATATATATATATATGTCAAGGATGCAAAACCCACCGTCAAGCTCATCTTTTTCTTTTTACAATAATATATATATATATATATTTATATTTAAAAAAAGTATAATTTGCTTTCAAACATCACTTGAGTATGTTTCACTTTGCATGCAAAATATAAATCAAATATTTTTTCTATATACCAATCATTCCATGTGAGTATATTAAATTTGTCAAAAGATGACAATTCACTAATATCACATTTGTCAAAATATTACAATTAATCAATATTAATTTCGTCAAAAAGTGAATAATAACCAACCGAACTTTTCAAAATTGTGAATAGTAATATTTTTAAAATATTTCCATTTAAATAATATTTATAACAAATACATCATACAATATATATTTTAAATAAATAATATTTTGTGTCAAATAATATAGAATATATATATTAAAAAATCTAATTTTTTTAAAATAATATTTTAGCCATCATCAAAATTAAACAATATGATTAACAATTATGATTTTGATTATATAAACTTAATTATGTTAATTGTTTTCATTGTACACAGGGCTGAAAGTGTATATGCAAAACTTAAACGGCAACTTGGTTCTAACCAAGTCAATTCTAAGTGTTCTTGGACCAAGATCCATAGTTTGCTTGAGTTGCAGCATGTTGATATTAAGGCGTCGTTTGAGAAGAGTTTAACCGTTGTACAACACCAGTTCAAACCATCCCATTTTAGAGAGCTCTGAAGCAAGATCTCTATTACTGCATTAGATCATGTCTTAGCGGAGAGTAAGTGAGCGAATGATGTTGGCATTGATGCTTCAGTATGTGGATGTGTTGTTCAACGAACACGCGGGTTACCTTGTGCCATGAGATTGCTGATTACATTCGACAGGGTCGTCCAATACCACTTGATAGCATTAACCCGTACTGGAGGACTCTTGAGCTAGTACAAAAGTTGAAGAATGATAAAGTGGAATTGAGTTGTGAACCAAAGTTTGATCTCATACTTAAGCAATTCAATGCATCTAATATACTATGCAGTTGGAAATTCTGTATAAGTTAGGAGAGATTGCAAATCCGCAAAGTACTTTTCTCATTGAGCCAGATGTGAATCCCAACCCTCGAGGTAAGGGACATAAGAAGATAGATATATCTACGCATCAAGACCCATGTGCATTTGAGTTGGTTTAGTCTGCACATGATAGCCACTCAATGTGTTTGTTGTTCATGTGTTGATACCTTCCCTGTTGAATAGGTATATCGAACTCGTACAACTATAACTTATTCATATGTTGATGCACTCCCAGTTGGATTGAAGCCGTGCATACGTCTTATCAAGGATGTAGTTGTCGATGGCAATTGTGGATTTAAGGCCATTGCTAGCTTGATGGGGTTTATAGAGGCAGAATGGGGTCAAGTCAGGCGTGATCTCCTACAGGAATTGCACACACACATAGACCATTACACTCATATATGTGGTTTACATGACAAGATTGAAGAGCTGACCCATATTCTATCATACTTTGAGCCCAATCCAGGGTATCACCTTTTGATGACTATGCCTGACATGGGTCATCTTATTGTAGCTTGTTATAATGTGGTATTGTACCACTTATCTACACAACAATGCCTTACATTCCTCCCCCTACGATTAGTGCCAATATCACAAGTTCAATGGCATGAGATTACTATTGGGTTTGTTAATGGGAATCATTTTGTCCAGATATAGCATTATAATTTGTGTAATACATTTATCATTTTGTACTGCATCGCTCTCATATTTAAAGCTTTGCCAATGTAGGTGTTCATGTTACCAGGTCATCCAGTTCCACCGATAGCTACCAATTGGTGCAAGTTTCATAATTCTTGTGCGGCTGGATGGGGTACTGCATATAGTCGCCAAATTGAGTATTTTAAAGAAGTTGTTCATTCAGGGGTAGCTACTAGAGAGACATTTGATTGTATTGACCTTGATGAGTAATGATATATGTGAGTTGAGCTGTAGTTATGCAATTCAAATAGTTATAGATACATTTTTTAGCGAATTAAAATTTACATAGTTGAGTTGGATTAAGCTTTGAGTTAATTTAATGTACATGGTACTACTTGTTCATTGCAGTGTATCGAATGCATTGGCATGATACTTCCTGTTCATTACCAAAAATACAAACCATGAATACTTGTTCATTACAAAATATTGGTAGAGTAATTCTTGTTCATTACAAAACAACAAAAACATCAAAAGAGTACTTTTCCATTACAAAATAACAAAACAAGATTACTACAAAACCAACTACCTATCATCTACTCGTCTCCTACGATTGTATGTTCTAAATGGAATAGAACTAGGTCTAGCCTCATCGATTTGTTGACCCTGAAGCACACGTGCCATCCTTCAATGGCCTTTATAACCTATTTAGCTCACGAACACTAGTATTATGGCTTGCCTCGATGATAAGATGCACAATCTGTAGTGCATGATCAATACGCTGCATTAAGAACAAATACAATTGTAATTAGCACGTGCCATCTTCAAAAAAAATGTAAACGATGTGTGCGCAATATTGTCATACCTCAACATTCTGCACATCAAATCGACTATCTTGTGCACATGGGTCAAAACTAGACCGATGTGTGGGGTTCTGGATATATAAGTGTGTGATGCTTGTATACCACTGCATGTAACCATCAACACAATCAGCTGGACGTCTAATTGGGGTACTCCTCCTCCGAGCAGATAAAACATGATTATCCCAACTCTCTCATATCTGATCAAGATAATGATATATCATTTTATATCGGCATGCAGTGACACCTCCAATAGCACGAATAGGGTTGAGTGGCGCAGGCGGGATGGTTTGAACCCTACCAAATTGTCTAAGAACCCTTTTAGGATGATAGGGTTTAACTACATCCAAACACTTTAAACAACCGGTATAGAATGTGATCTTTTTGCAACCACTGAATTTACTCTGTAACCACTCCAGCTTTACTGATTGTCCCCTAGCTGATGATAGCTTCTCAGTTGCTTCAGCATCATCAACTCCCAAGGCAACTACCACAAGTGCATGTGCCTGTTGATCTGTCAAAGTTGCAGCACTAACTGATCTACTTGTGATAAGGATCCCCAAGATGTTACCCACATCATCTAATGTCATTATCATCTCACCAACTGTCAAATGAAAAGTATTTGTCTCTAGTTGCCATCGCTCAACAAATGCAGATATGACAATCCTATTCACGAACTGATATGTGTAATGGACCAAAGAAGATAGGCCTGACTGCTGCACAATGTTTTTAAACCTTCTATTGTCGGTTCTTGACCACCACCGCCACTCAAGAATCTTGGACGCATGATTAGAACACTTAAAGGGATTCCTCTCCTGTAAGGTAAGTAGTAATTAGCATAAATAATTTGGTTCAATAAATAATTAAATGAATGAAACATGAAAATATATATATATATATATATTACCTTTTGCTCCCATGTGGCTGCTACAATAAGTGCCTTGAAGCTCTTCAGTACTGATGGATCTGATGGCCCCCCCCAAGAAACAGACTAGTGAGTACCTCCTTAGCCTGATCAATATTAGCTGCATCATCATCATCCCTGAACCATTATCAATCACATTCTCTTCTAAGATTTGAGGTGCTTTCTCCAACACAATATCATCACCCCGACCTCTACCTTGACCCCGACCTCAGCCACGACCAGGATTTGTTAATGCACGACGTCGTCTCTCTGAGGCAGTGGGTGGAATACGTAAAGGGTCATCCATTTCTAACAATGAAACATAAAACAATAAAGTTAGTAGAAGTAACACAAATCATTTATGTTAAAATACTCACAATCATTCAAATTCTTGTTTCTTTAAGTTCGAAATAACCCACAGTAACTTGTTTTGTAAAATTGATTGGGACTGCATACCAACATTGGGTAACATCCTTGCTTTAAAAAAATAATTACCAAAAAAAAAAAAAAATAGCAGAAATTAAACAGATCCTACTATGGCAAACATAGCACAGAAGTAACTCTCTATTTGATTATGTGAAAGCATAATAAATTGATTTTATGAAAGCAAAGTGGCTATACAACAGTAGAAAATGCACATGGTTATCAATACTTATTCCAGTATCAAAAGGGTTCATAATACTTGTGTAGTACTATTTGCAAATACCCTCATGCAAATGGAATTAAGCTTGTAAACTACATGGCTAAAGTACAAGCAAACAAAACAAAGATATGATTAAATTCTCTTCAAGATAGCCAGAACGGTCATCTGGTGGTTACATGTGGACTTCTATATTCAAGAAGGCAGCTAACTTGAGCCGCTTCATTTTTGTTTATGTTGCCTCTGAGATCTATGTTCCACAAATTCTCCATACAAATAGAAAGAGTTAGGTGGGTTGAAATTAAGAAGATGAATCTACATGAAGGATCTCAAGTAATTGAAATTAAGGGCTTGCTAAGTTGATCTGAGTTAAATTTATTTATCAATTTTATGTTGTTAGAAATCTAATTATATAAAGCTGGAAGTGCCATGAGAGGGCTTACGCCTTATGCCTCTGTAAAGTGAAAAATCTTGTCATTTCTCACTATGATAATAACATCAAACACTATGATAATAAATGAGACTTTGCAGTTAAAGGTTTCCCTCTATGATTCCCTTTGCTTTAATATAATGAAACTTAACTTTGAGAAAACCAGATACAATATCATATATACCATTTCCAGTTATCATATGAAGGTTTTATAGAAGTATGCAAATTATTGTTGTCTATGTCTCAAGACTCATAACTCATGCATCTAATAAGCACTATTAGCACAAAGAATTAAGAGCCCACATACAATTTTACCACCAATGACATGAACATCTGTGTAATCACGAGTTTTTGTGTAGTACTTCAAGTCAGCCACTTGGCATAAATCAATTTTACTTGATATATCTAATTCTTTCACCAGATAGGTTTTTCCTTGATGCATATACACAGCACCATCTTGATACCCTTAGATCAAAAAAATTTATTAGGTTACCATTGTAACTGCATAGACGAACTATGTAAGAATTTGAATTTTTAGACAACTAATTAGTTTGAATAATAATAATATTAAGAAAATTAACAGTGATTATTAAATTATTGAATTATAATGATAATAGCATCATGGTTAATACTAATATTAGATTCCTTTAAATAAAATTATTTGTCTTTCTGTGATAAAATTTTTTGTATCTAAATACAGTTGTGGAAACTAAATGAGTTAATCAAGTAATAACTAAGTTAGTTAGAGGATAGTAGGAAGCAAAACATCTAGTGACTATGTTATATATATATACAATGATTTTATATACATTGATTCTTATAATGTAAAAAAAAAAAAAAAAAAAAAAAAAAAAAAGAAGAAGAAGAAAAGAAAAGAAAAGAAATTAATCAGAATTTTTGGGCAGAGGGATTCGACCACCCTTCTTTCCCAAGGAATGCTGAACAAGAATTCCAATGCATGCTACAACATGCTTACTGCCACACTCCTAAGGCCTTTCCTTAGGCTTGTAGTATATGTACAGTATGAGCATGCTCCTCTCCAACAGCACGCAACCTCATCAGGGGAAGCAAGCATGCCTTAGGATAGAAATTCAAGCTAATAGGAAATTCTGGTAAAGATAAAATAAAGTAAAATAATAGAATAAACAAATATAATTTAAACACCAATTTCCCTTTCACAATGCCTACATAAGAACTCCATTTCAGCCACCTTTAGGAGATACACGGTTGAGTAAGGGAAGAAGGGAAAGAGTAGAAAAGAAAAGAAAAGAAAGAAAGAAAGAAAGAAGAGGAGAGGGTGCTTGATGGTCACCAATTCAAAACAAATTTTTGAGAATAGTTTGTAAGGAGCTCTTGAGGCAAAAATACTCAACCTCTATCCTCCCTTAGATATTTTTCTTAACTAAATCTATATATTAAAAAAATATGCCAGAGTGTGCATTAATAATACACAAATGCTCAATGCATGTTTACATTTTGATAGAATGATAATCTTATGATTACGTGATTTCTATCCTTCTTACAAGTATGGATTAGATGGTTTAGCTACTAATTTTGCTCCTCATGTGTTCAAATATTCTCCATTGTTGAATTAATCTTGCATGCTTATGAATTTGTGTTTACTCTTCATAAATATTATTTTTTGTTATCACTAATGAAAGTAAATACAAAGGATTAGAGTTTCACATGGGAATAATAGTAAGAAACATTTTTTTTGCCTTTGCATGTGATTCGTGGTGAATACAAGGTGTGTTTTTTTCGCAAACTAATGAACTTCTAGCAAAACAGATTTTTAATCTGTTTTGAATTAACCCTAAACAAGCTTATGAGAACACTTTCATAAAATCTAAAACTACTGGAGTTAGTTTAACATGTTCTCATGGTGCTAGAATATTGAATAGAATTATTTGACAACGTTTCATGGCCTGAATATATTTTTAACTCCATTGCTGTTTGGAGGCAACAACAATGCTGACTTCACCAGGTCACTATTTATTCCACAGAATGAATTTTCAAGTGATTCAAATCGAAAAAGTTAGATTTTTAAGTTACCTTTCAAATGCCACTGGTTTCATAATTTTTTTATCAAACATTGAGAGAGAAATGCCAAATTTTCCAAAACGTGACAGAATCTGTCCAGTTTTCTTCTAAAAACTATTTGACCATCTTCCACTGGTTTTCAGTCTTCAAACTTTTCTGGAAATATGTTCTAAATTCAAATATTTAGCAAACCATTCTGACCGTGCCTCTTTTCGACACCGTTTGAGGCCCCTTTTTATTTTTCGAACACAGAACACTTGTGCTGGAGGTTAAAGTAACTCACTGTCCCAGAAAACCAGTTTTCTTCCAAAATTTATTTCTCTCTTTTAAAGTCATTTTTAGCCCTGGTATTCTTCTCGAAATATTTTCCTAACTCAATGAACTAGCCCAGTTAAAATATTATAGTGGTTGAACTTCGTCTGGTATGGGTTTCATATTTTTTTGTCTGACCATACAGTGCTGAAAGAAGAAGTGTGTGAATTCTTGAGAAATTTTGTGATGATTCCTAAGACATTCTATCACATTTATTTTGGTTGCCATATATGATTGTGTTGTTCTATATAAACATTAAGTCACTGTGGTTCTCAAACTAAAACTCGCACATGCATAAAAATATGAATTCGACGAAGTAAAGAAACACGAAACTGAACCGATGATACATTAAAAATTTAAAAGTGATGGGGTGAGCCCGGTTTAGAAGCTTGCGCTAGTGAGTTGCGAACCCTAACATGGCACGGGAAGGTATTTCAGCTCTTATCGGTGTAGGCGATATAAGGTTGGTGGTGCGGGTGTCACAACATAGACCGTCCCTTGGGGCTGACCGTGATGTCACGACTCGGGTACGTAACCCTGGTGCGTGGGCATCATTGGTAGTTACAGTAAGTAACATTTGAATATTTGACCAAGGGGGAGTCAGAATTGTCCGTGGCCATTGCTTAGCAGTTGAGTGGAAATAGTACTCCGCAGGGAGTTACTTAAACTTATCTGATAAACTAAATCTATGAGAATTTAAAAAGAAAAGTGGGCCTTTTCCTTATGATGAAATACTGCTTCTATTTGCCATTGTTTTTTTTTTTGTTTTTTTTTATTATCTATTGTTATTATTTCAACTGATGGCATTCCTGTTATACTTATTAAATGCTACCTGTTATTCTGTTACTACGCGTTATTCATTAATGGTGAGTGTTATTATCAGGGTGGGTATTTTCGAGTTGTAGTATATTATTGAGCTCGTCGCTCATTGGCATTCTCGTTGCCCTGGCATTTTATGCCAGGTACCAAAGAAAATGAAGGAAACACCGAGGCCTCGCAAGGTGACATTCAGCCTTGGTTAGCTTGAAGAGTCCCCAAGTTTCACGAACCATTTTCTAAGTTTCCTAGTTTTTCTCTAGTTTCCTTTTATAGTTGTGTATTTTTTTTCTTTTTTTGTACTGAGACTAAGTTTTAAGTTTTATTAGAATTGTAATTTGAAAACTTTCTATTTTTGGGTTGTTAATTAATGGATGCTAGTGATATTGGTGGCAACATTGATTTTAAGTTCTAAATCTTATTATGATGTCCTTAAAATTTTGGGGCGTCACAAACTAAATTTTTATTTTTTAATGAAATGGAAAATAATCTGAAGAACCAAGTATGAAGTATGATTATTATTTAATTTATGAATATGAATGGGTTTTTTGTTATTCAAACCATGCTAGCCTTGCTCAAATTGTTGAGTCAAGAGTCTGTTCATTTTCAGTAAATGATTTATAGGAATTAAAATGTTTTTTTTTTTTTTTAAATGTAATGTATTCTTCCAAATTCAGTTGGTAACTTTGGTTCCCACAGTATTCCATTTCATCAAAGGAATTTGTTTGGTCCTCTAGCTAATGTTCACAACAAAGAAATCATTAAGACAAAAAAAAAAAGAAAAAAAAAGAAGAAGTATTTGTTCGACAGTATCTGTTCGATATACTATCGAACATGTTATTAGTGTTCGACATTGTACATCTGAATTACTACTTAAGGTTCGACACTAAGAGATCGAACATGTTTGACAATAATAGACCGGACAAACTGCTTTTGTTCGAAAGTCAAGTGTCGAACACCATGTTGTTCGACAAAAATTGACTGTACAAATGTTTGGGGTTCGACATTCCAGTGTCGAACGGTTCAGACACTAATTCATTCAAATACAAATTTCATGGCAATGGAAATAAGTACATAAAACCCTAAAATCTAAGCCAAATGAAAACTCACCTACTGCATCTCCAATGTGGAGTTGTTTCCAACTGTGTTGAGCACCATTGACGATGTCTTTGATGAGAAAAAACGTGTATTCAATAATGGGTCTTCACCGGTTTAAACAGAGAACGGAAGGGGAGATGGAATATCATGGGTGAGTGGGGTGTGTGAGTGAGTGAGGGTAAAGATAGAAGATTATGGGTAGATTGTGGGTGGGGTGTGTGAATAAGAGTAAAGATGAAAGTTTATGGTGTGTATTGAGCAAAATATTTATTTATCAAAATATTAAGGGTGTGCCTTAAGTAATGGCTTGCCTTGAGATAAAATGTGGTGTGTAAATAGAGACATCCGGTGAGGGTTCTAACAAGAAAGGTAGGGGTTAATAGCAATGCTCTTGTTGGCTATATATTTTGTATAAGCCAGTTACAGTTCGACACGTGGCAGAGTAAGGGTAATATAGGAAGACTATTCAAGTCTTTGATCATGATCGTACACGTGGCAGTTAATATTGGTTCTCGTATGATCTGAGTAGTATTGGATCAGTAAAGAGATGCAAGGTGACGTGGCTTCAACGGTTACTCATATTCAAATTCAAATATAAGAGGGAAGCTCAACTGCAAGTGATGGCATAGTGGAACTACCTATAAGGCAACATGATCGACGATCATGGAGGAACAGTTCGACGGTTTGAAGTGCAGTTCGAAGGTCATCCTTGACAAGTATAAATAGCAGGGAAGCCCCTAGAAAAAGCCCCCAGACTCAGATCCAACAAACCAGTCATTTACTTCATATTTTCTTTTCCAGTTTTACATTTCTAGTCTTTACATTTCCTGCACTTTAAATACCTGTTCTTTACATTCCTGCACTGCACTTCATTCATAGGAGTAGTTTCAAGTAGATTGTTGCTGTAAACCTCTACGAGGCTGAGTTTGGATCATTGTAAGTTTTCATTTTAATGAAATACTTCAATTGTTCGTCATTTACCTGTTATTTTGCTTAAATTCTCCTAAATCAAGCCACCAGTAAAAGTCCTCTTCATTGAGGCTGAAAGAATTAAAACACAATCGTCTGATAATTAGTTGGCAATTATAATTTCTGTAAGGACTGATTGATCCTTGCTGGCACGCTCGCATTTACAAAAATACCCTTCGAAAGCCAAAAGGCCAACATATATTTTTGGCACGCCCGGTGGGACTAATTAAAATGGCTAAATGAAGACGACAAGGAGAAAATGAACGCTTGGAAGAAGGCGTAGAAGGAGAGGTAGAAGTACCTAATCCAGAGGATAATGTGGTAACACATCCTGTGGAAACTCCTATGTTATCAGAACCTATGGTCGAACAGACCAGTACTTCTGGACAAGAACCATATGTTCATAATATTGGACGAAACCAAGGAATTGGACCATCCACTGTTCCATCTACTCAGCCAACAAATCCATGGGATGGCCTAGTAGATGCCATGGGACAGCAATTAATGAACACAATGGAAAGGTGGGCAACATCCTTTTTGGATCGAATGAATAACCACCAACCAACAAACACAAGACACACAGAGGAAGTTTTAAATGTCCCTCAGCAAAGATTGGCTAGAGAGAAACAGCCTATGCAAGTTAATAGACATTCTAATGGTCAAACTAGTAATCAGAATTATGAAAGACCATCACCTCAGTCTTGGAATGAACCCATTTCGAGGCCTATAGCAGGCCAAAATGCCTCAGTACTCAACAATGAAGCCACATAAGTTGGTAAATCTGGTCAAGTACAAGAAACTGGCATAAGAATGGTTACAAATCCCATGTTCGAAGCCATACCTGGCACTAGGGGGTATAATAATCCCTTATTCGATTTTATACCCGGGGGGTTGGAAGGTTTTCCCACAAACGGAAGGGACACAACACCTGTTCCAGCACCTTTCGCAGGTCCTTTCGCAGGACAGGCTCAAAGGGGTTACCCACACCTCCAACAGCAATCTGCACCATGGGGACAACCAGTCCCAAATGTACCACCTTATGGACCAAGAGGACCACAGGCAAAAGTTTGTCCACCAAACCCTGTGTTTGTTCCTCCAGTAGTGGTTCAGCAGGCACAAAATATGGTCCCCAGGGACCAAATTGCTGATATTGTTAGGGAGATGTGTGGACCGATGGCTCGGGGGGTCCAGACTCCTGTGTACAGAAAACCATACCCAGAATGGATAGATAGGGTACATGAATACCCAAGGGGGTTCAGAATACTAGATTTTACCCTTTTCTATGGGAGTGGAAATCAATCGACAGTAGAGCATATTGCTAGGTTTGCTGCTCAATGCGGTGAATTTACTAATCATGACTATATGAAACTAAGATTATTCCCAATTTCTCTAACTGGGGGAGCATTTGTATGGTACATCAACCTTACACCTAGCTCCATTCAAACTTGGCAACAAATGGAAGAGGCATTTCATGTCCAATTCTTCCAATCAGAGCCAGAGGTTTCCATGGCAGACTTGGCAAGATTGAGCCAAAGGCCTGAAGAAAAGGCCACTCAGTTTATTGCCAGATTTAAAAGGGCTCGAAATAAATGTAGAGTCATAATGCCAGAGCCAGAATTCGTAAGATTGGCTCAAAATGGCTTAGAGTTCAGGCTTCAAAAGAAGTTTGACTCAACTGAATTCAGAGATTTGGTGGAACTAACCTATAAGGTGTCTAGATATGAAGCATTACTAGATGAGGAACAAGATCGAAATAATGCCTCGTACAAGACATATTATAGAGATCCTAACTATGAGATCGATGCAGCAGAGATTGTGGGCAAAGAACCCATAATCTGTGAAGCATTAATTCATAAGGATACAACAATTGACCAGTAGTTTAAAAAGAAAGACCTTCACAGGAAGTACTCTTTCGATTTAACAAAGGCAGATGACATTTTTGATCATTTGCTTGCGGCCAATTTCCTTAAGTTACCAAAAGGAGTAAAACTGCCATCTCTAGATGAACTTAAGGGAAAAGTATATTGTAAATGGCATAACTCTTGGTCTCACTCAACTAAAAACTGCATTGTTTTTCGAGACAGGATCCAAGAACAAATTCGGAAAGGAAGTTTGAAATTCTCAGCCAAAGCAGAAAAGGCCATAGGAATTGACAGTAATCTGTTTCCAGATGTTGGAGAAAGCGCAGCTAATGTGGTTGTACCAAACTTCCAGAATCTATCTCTGCAGGAATTGGAAGAGGTCAATGTGCAGATGCACATTGCCAACCAGACAATTACCAAGAAGGACACTAGAAATCTACCAGCTATTGGGCACGGTTTCTCACGCCAGAGGGGAGACTCTGATGAGGAAGCACTGGATGATGATTCCTTAGAAGCAGCTGTAATGCAGAGGATGTGTCCCAGGTGCAGACTGAGTTATAAATGGTTGAAAGGCCTTCTAGTTGATAGGAAGCAATATTACAGGGATGTACAGAGACGTCCTAAATCAACCAATGCTTACAACAAAAGGCCATATCCGGCTAGTGATAGGCAGCGGCCATTAGTGGTTGAGCCTGCAGTGGACAGAATGCATGCTAAAGGCAAGAGGCCCTTGTATGAGTCTAGGCCACCTAACTATTACAGAATGGAGAGCAGTCATTCTGAAAGAAGGTTGGAGAGGAGTTCAGGATATGGGATCAAAGCCAGAGATTGGCTCCCTAGACCAACCTCACGCAGGACAGAAAGTGGCCACCTTCATCGAAGGCCTGAATCAGGCTCGAAACATGAGGTCAGAGCCAAGCACTTACCTTCACAACCAGCTTCGAAGATGGCTTCGAAGGTAGAAAAAAGCAGTTCAACATCTGAGTCAGTAAGTTCGTGGGTACCTGGAGTTCTAGACTAGTTTGTAATGCAAAACAAACCTAGGGAAGTGCCTGTCCAGAGGGATGTTGGAAACCGAGGAAGGATGGTTAAACCTCCTTTGGTGGCTCCGAACAATTGGGTATTGCTTAAACACCCAAAGACAAAGGAACCAGACATGGTCCCAGTCATTTCGAGATCACAAAGGAGAAAGATTCAGCGCAGGTACACTCTGTACCAGAAAGATATGAAAGAAAATGGAGAGAGCTCTTCATTGGTCCAGACAGAAGGAAAGAAGACTCCAAAGTCAGACCATACTCCAAAGCCAACTCTACAAAACAAGGTGGGTTGCAATAGAGAACAATTGGCCAAGGTTCATTCTGAACTAAAAGCCAGAGAGAAGGCTAGCTTAGCAGGATTGGAGAAAGCTCTGATGGAGAGTGGTAGCGAGACAGAAGAAGAAATTGGCATAAGCTAAAAGAAAGAAATGGTGGAGGAAGAAATGTTCAAAGCCTTCATGGCTGAGCAAACATTTTTGGTTGAAAAACCAGTCGGGAAAAACCATTCGAAGGAACCAGTTATCAATAAAGTGCCAGAATACAGCATGGAGGATGCTTCTGAGGTAACAGATCAAGATAGCCAAGAGGGGAAACAGGCACAGCCAGCCATCTAGTTTGGCTCATTTCCTCCAGTATCAGTTAATATGGAACATATACTACCTCATGAGTTTGAAGCCGGGGATAAGAACCAAGATGGTCAAGAAGTTGATCCAATTCCAGTCTCTAGTGAAGATTCACAAATGAGTATGGTACAAGATGATTCTGGAATGGCAACCCCAATGGAAACTGAATATGAGAGTGAAGAAGAGGTGAGCATTAACCTCTCATATCCTTTTGAATATCCCTTGAATTCTATGACACAACATGTCAAGCCTTTGTACATCAAGGCTTTCTTCAATGGGATACAATTGAACCAAGTCCTGATAGATAATGGGGCAGCAGTGAACTTACTACCGAAATCTTCTTTGAAGAAACTAGGGAAAAAAGAATCCCAAGTTGATCCCAACTAGCACAACCATTGCTGGTTTTGCTGGAGACAAACAGATGGCTCAGGGAATTCTACCCATTAACTTAAGTGTGGGAACCACGGACTGCATGACAGCATTCTTCGAAATCGACAGTAATGCTAAATATAATGCTTTACTTGGGAGAGATTGGATCCACACTAACAAATGTGTGTCTTCCTCTTTGCATCAGAAAATTATGATGGCCTTAGGCAATGGAGAGACAGAGGAAATTGATGCGGATCCTCAACCCTTCATAACTTGTGCAGACTTTGTAGAGGCCAAGCTGTATATTGAGGGAGTGACACCACTCAGTATACTGAGGAAACCTGATGGCTCAGCCGAAGTGACGGCTGATGAGGAAGTGACACACCTGAAGCACTTAGTCCAGGAGAGTGTTGATGAAGAGGTTGTCGTTAAAGATGACAATGATGCCTGGTTGTAGGCAAAGAGATGAAGCACAAGAAGCCAAGTCCTTGGCCCTGATTAAATTCTCAACATTGGATGTAAAAGCAATAGTCCAGAAAGTACAGGAGCAAGAGAGAGAAGCCATGATAATTGGCTACAAACAGGAGCAGCAACAGGTCAGAGTTTTGACCCTTGATAAATACTGTGCATTGGATATTGAAACAAAAGTCCAGGAGATACAGGAAGAGAAAGCCTTGTGGACAGATTTTGTCTATGAGGAAGAGGGCAGAGATGTTGAATTAAAGAACCTCGAAGCAGAACAAAGCAAGAAGGTTGCTTCGAAGGTAGAAGAAACCAAAGAAGAAGCTTCAATAAGTTCTCAGACACAAGACCCCTTAGAAGAAGTAAATTTAGGGGAAGGTTCTATACAACAGCCCACCTATATAAGTGCTTGTTTGAATGTTCTGGACAAGGAACAGATCGTACCATTTTTGTAAGCATGGATGATGTGTGCCATGCCACGAGTAGACTGTCCTCTAAACTGCATCGACGGTCGATAGGCATGTAAGGATAAACCACCGAGTTTCGTGTATAAGAAGGAAAGTCCAACGGGTCGGTGAATTCGACAAAGTGGTGGTTAATTTGCTCCCTTAATTCCCAGACCTCAGGTTCTATCCAGTTTTGACTAGCCTGAAGCCCTTGAAGAAGTTGAAGCCGTAGCCTTATCCCATGCAGAGAATTGTGAAGAGAAGCCTCCTATGTCTATATCTGCAACCTTCTGAATCAAAGGACTAAGGGCGGTTTGTTCACAATCCAAGGATGGATCAGAAGAAGAATTTCCCATATCCATGTTTGCAACTTTCTGAGTCGAAGGATTAAGGACAATATGTTCGTAATCCAAAGGTTGGTAATTTGCAAAGGCATCCATGACCTGAATATAGAAAGGCGGGTAAAGGCGGCTAATGAATGCATGGAGGTTCTTTCGAAGGGAGGCAGCATTACTCAATGACTCTTCATGTGTCTGATCAATAGAGAAGAAAGTTGATTTGGCCATAGACTGTTCGAATGTTAAGGTATCGGGATGTTCAAAAGATTGAAAGAATTTAATGCAAATGATCATCAATAAATGACGGTTGTGTTTCCAGAATATAGACTCCATGCACGTCCTAAAAGCGCGGGAGAAAGGCCTCATTCCACTAATATCACCACGTATTGGGTATATTAGTGCGGGGGGTAATGTTAGCTATATATTTTGTATAAGCCAGTTACAGTTCGACACGTGGCAGAGTAAGGGTAATATAGGAAGACTATTCAAGTCTTTGATCCTGATCGTACACGTGACAGTTAATATTGGTTCTCGTATGATCTGAGTAGTATTTGATCAGTAAAGAGATACCAGGTGACGTGGCTTCAACGGTTACTCATATTCAAATTCAAATAAAAGAGGGAAGCTCAACTGCAAGTGATTGTAGACGTCTCCGAACGCCCCGGGAGGGATGAGTCCCGTTCTGTTCGTTTTGGGCTCACTACAGTTCAGGACTCAATGTCACGGTTCTTAATCTGAACCAAAGAGTCCAAATTCGGCAAATCATTTTGAGAAAACAGATTTTTAGAAAGAAGTGCCAAACATGGACTGCTTTACCAGATACAGAGTCGCCACCTAAATATTTTATTTTGGGAAATTTAGGAAACCCTGACTCGTGCCTAAGGCCACGTGTCTGTCATCACCAAAGTTGCCTCGGCTCGGGAACTTGGGTACGATTGGGGAAGGTCACTTCGTGATCACCCCCGCTCGCCCGATCAAAGATCGGCCTCTACTAACCATGATATCTAGTTTTGAAAACATTATGTGTTCTTCTTATTCCGGTTATTAGCCTAGATTTACTATGTGATGCGCACAGTATATAAGTATAGATTGGGTCACCTGAATTGGAACAAAACATTTCCTGTTTTATTTTGAAGAGTGGTTTGCTACTCGCAAGTAGGCTTAAAATGCCGATTTTGCCACCCTCAGGTGGGCTTAGAAAACATGGTTTTGCCACTATCTAGTGGGCTTAAAACTCACAGTTGATGGTTCGTTCCAATTTAAGTAACCCAACCTTCACTCACAGGCATTCAGGCAGTTATATCACATAAGCATATAGCCTCATGGTAAGCATGCTATCATGGCAGTCACTCACATGCATGCAAGGATGCTAAAGCATAACCACTTACCGAGTACTTTAAGCCAAAGAAAGAAGCTAATTAGAAATCAATGCATGATCCTAACTATACAGAAATGCCTAATGCAACACATGCAAAATGCAACTAAGATGGGCTCGGCTATTCTAAAGATGGCATGTGAAATGCTACAACTAACAAGTATTCAACTTGGAATTGAAATACAATGTAGTGAATATGATGCGCCGAGCCCGGTGCATGCAGAACAGATGAATGAATGCAAACATGCTATCGTGCTGTATGCTAATTGAAACATGCCCTAATCTAACCATCATAAGCTGGTAAATAAAAGGGAGAAAGACGTGGGGTTGGAAGACATACATCACACACACGCACACTTATTACAACATTGCCCTCACTCGGAGGGTCCGAATAAATAATATACAGTCCCAAATAAATAGTACAGTCCGAATAAATAATACAGTCCGAATAAGTACAAAACCCTAATTAATTAACAAATTAATCTAGGAAAGCAGATAAATTAGCATGCAAGCCTATGGACTGCATCAGCTCTGCCCCGGATGATGGATGATGCATGCTCGAGTTGCTTTGCGCGGAAATCCATCGCGATGCCCCAATTAGCCTCTGTTATAATTAAGCCCAGAATACTACACGAAGCTCCAAAAGACTGCTGGTTTCTGATTTACCTTTAAGAGCAGCAAATCAGCAACTTTTGGACCGAAATTCTGGACTTTCAACCTCTTCAAATGTCCTCCAAGGTGCTGGAATGAGTGATGGAGGGGGTAGGCTAGGGGTTGTAGTGCAAGTGGTGCAAGAAAATGGGTGTTTTGGAGCTTGAAAATGGAGAGTAATGGAGGAGGAGGGTTATGAGCCTAAGCCAAAAGTGTCTAACCCTTAACAATGGTGGTGGAGTGTATATTATATAGAAGGAGAGAGGCTAAGAAAATGGGGGGAAAAACAAATTCAAAAATGGAGCCAAAACTTGTCTCTCTTGGAAAATGGGAGATATATCATCATATATAGCAAAAGCAACACTAAATGTCGAAAATAATCTGAGCTAGGGACAGCTGGAGGTTGTGAAAGACAGCTGGAGGGAAGACATCTGTCAATTTTGGGCTTTCTGGGCATAAGTGGCCGGCCTACCACCTTTTATGGTCGGCCTGCTACTTTTCAGGACAAAAATTGGTCTGCCGGAAAGAAAGGTGGCCGGCTAGTGATTAGGAAGTCCAAAGGTGGCCGTCCAGGTGTCCAAATTGAAGCCCCGGAAGTTAGCTTTCCAATGGCGCAAACCTTGTATTAAAATTCCTCCTGTGGAAAAAGTATGCCTGTTTTGGTGAAGCCGCGCAGATTCGGTCCAACCGGAGTGATGCCCTACTTCAATCAACCATATCTCCCCCGTCCGGAATTGGCTTTAGGAGATTCTTGAGTGCAAAATGAAGCCTCAGAAGTCTTCTTTCCAATGGTGGTGGCCTCATAGCTGGATTCCAAGTATGCAAATGAATAGGCCCGATTCAGCGAGGGCAGCTCGACTCTCTCTTAACAATTCATGCCCATTTTCTTCCCTAACTAGGTTTCTTCCCTCTTCTCTTCTTTTCTTCAACTCCAAATCCCTAAGTAAGGTGTTTTGAAAGATTTTTCAAAGATTTCATCTCTCTTTCATTCATTTCCACTTTGTCCTTGCTCGGTTTACCGAAAAGTGCAACATTTAACGAAATGCGAGCGTTGGAACATCGTAGAAACTGTATTTCAAAAACGTTTTGAAAGAGAGGGTTTTAAGGTCTAAAATCTTTTGATCAAGATTGTTTTGGTCCAAAAAGGGGTATGAAGTTGAGCTTTGACTCTCTTCTTGCTGAAGAAACTGAACTTTCTCCCTGCACACCTTTCTCCACCATGTAAACCATCAGTCGCGTCCAAGTCTTAATGGCGGTAAAAATGGGGTGTCTACAGTTGCCCCTCTTTGACAAGAACTCGGAAGTCAAGAAGTGACGAGAGTGAATGTCAAAGCCCAGAGACGACCCATTTTTGACAAGGCCGAAGACTTGGACAAACAAACAAAATATAGACAAATAAACAGTTGCGCCCGCAGGCTGCCTACGTATCCCTTTACAAGGAATCAAACCAGCGTAGTTCAGGGGCAGGATGTAAAATGATATGTAGGAAGATTTTGATAATTGGACTTATACGCCACGCGAAGCCGGTTTGAAGATTGGACTTATACGCTAAGCGAAGCCGGTTTGAAGATTGGACTTATACGCTACGCGTGGCTGGTTTGAAATTCAGGATTTATGCAATGCACTGTAATGACTAAAATGCAATGTGATAGCCAGAAAGCGAAGGCACCTTACAGGGCAATTTGGCAATGACTTACCTTGGTAATGTCCTACCTCATGCTGATGTGGGAATCTTCCCCTTCTTCTCTGTTGAACCACAAGTACTATTTTTCTCCCTGACTATGGTCGCAGCTTTCCCTATTCTCCAACAGGGTGACAGACTAGGTTGATTCAGTATCCAGAATTGAGGGGGCTGCCATACAGATTTCAAGCCGAGGATATACCCTTGGGTATTTAAACCAGACTTTAGTCTCGGAAATCTCGAACCTTTGCGTTCTAGGCATGAGCCATTCGAACTCTAGTTTCCACCGTCTCAGTTGGTCTCCTAGGAACTCACCGCTAACACAGGCAGGTGACTATACCAGACCACTGGAAGTCGTTCGGGTACGACAAACACCAAAGGAATTGCACCTTTAGAGGATTTAAGGTCTCCTAGACCAGAGAGTGCACAAGACAGTGCGAATGAAGATACAGGATTTAAGGTCTTCCAGACCAGAGGATTTAAGGTCTCCCAGACCAGAGAGTGCACAAGACAGTACGAGCTAGAGGTGTACAAAACGGTGCGAGTAGGGTGAATGCATAAAATAGTGCGATACGGGTAAGGTGCGCAAGATAGCGCGATGCAATGCACTAACAAGTGCAGGTATGGTACGCAAGATAGCGCGATAAAATGCATACACAATGCGAGTAAGGTGCACAAAATAGTGCGATGCGCAAAATAGCGCGAGTGAAATGTAATGTACTAACAAGTGCATGTGGGATGTGCAAGATAGCGCGAATGATAAACTGCACAAAACAGTGCGATACGCTAAACAGCGCGATTGATTTGAAATGCACAAGATAGTGCGATGTGATATGCAAAGCACAGGACAGTACGATTGAGGTGCGCAAAATAGCGCGATAAATGCAATGCACAAGATAGTGCGATTGAGGTGCACAAAATAACGCGAATGATAAACTGCACAAAACAGTGTGATGCGCAAAATAGCGCGAATGTAAATTGCACAAAACAGTGCGATTGAGATGCGCAAAATAGCGCAAATGATAAACTGCACAGAACAGTGCGATGCGCAAAATAGCGCGAATGTAAACTGCACAAAACAGTGCGATTGAGGTGCGCAAAATAGCGCGAATGATAAACTGCACAAAACAGTGCGATGCACAAAATAGCGCGAACCCGAACCTGCACAAAAATAGTGCGATGCGCAAAATAGCGCGATTGATTTGAAATGCACTAAACAGTGCGATACGCTAAACAGCGCGATTGATTTGAAATACACAAAACAGTGCGATACGCTAAACAGCGCGATACGCTAAACAGCGCGAGTGATTTGAAATGCACAAGATAGTGCGAGTGAGATACAACCACAAGATGCACAAGACAGTGCAAGCGAGATACAAAGTGTAAGTGCACAAGACAGTGCGAGTGAGATAAAATGCACAAGAAAGTGCGATAAAATGCATCTTCTATACAAGTATGGGGGCATTTTCTATGCAACAGATACAAGCATTTTCTATGCAAGTATGGAAGCACATTCTATGCAATATTGAAAGCATATTCTATGTATGAGACAAGCAAAGCATATTTTATGCGGAATCAAAAGCAAGCATATTCTATGCCTGAATCATAACGATGCACGGCACGCATGCAACAACAGTGTATATGAAAGTTCACATTCTATGCAGTAGAGGAGCATCAAATATGTACTCTGGTGCCTTTGATTTGCCTCTTAGAGGGCTTCGCAACACACTCAGCTCAAAAAGGTACACCCTGTTCATATTGGCGAGAGATAACATCTACATGTGAAACCCTCGGGTGCTGCTTGGACTGCCATTCTGACTTGAAGCAGGCTTACACTTGGGGTCGAGATACACTCATACTCCAGAGAAACGGCGAGGCCTGAGAAGGTGCACCTGGAATGCAGTCCCGGATTTTGCTAAAGTTGAAACATGCTAAAATGCTCCAAATTTTCCCTCTTTTCTTTTGCTTTGCAGTCTAGAACCTAAATAGCTTCAGATAGGTCCTTGTTTTACTATTCTGACATGACCTGGGTTGAACCCTGCGGCTTTATGAAAGAACTGATCCTTTTTCGCACAAATGTGGAGAACGACACGGCACTCTGAGCACAAAACGATTTTTGAAATTGAAATGAGAAAAGGGTTCTCAACCGGGTATTGAGCCTACAACTGACCACAGCCAAAACGACTCAACAATGGAAAACAAAGGTAGAACGACCTAAACACAACTCAACAAAGGAAAAACAAGGTAAAATGACCTAAACACATTTGTTGACACTCAAACGACTTAAAACAAGAAACGAGACAAACAAAACGCACAAACACAACACTCAGCTGTGTTACAAAGGCGAGAGACCTCTCGGTGCACGAGGAGCCAGTTTCTCCGGGTATTGTTTCCCACCCTTTCTTATTTGTGATTCTCACATCACTCAGCCCTCAAGCTCTGTTTTTCTGAAAAAGCCCTTTCCTCACTTTTTCTCTCAACGCACACCTCTCTATTCTTCAATCTCTCATTTTAAATCCCTCCCCTGGGTGGTTGATGGATAAACAGAAAGTTGTGGGCTCTTGCCCCTAGCATTCCGCTAGATTCTTTTTCTTGTTCACAACAGTGAGTTTCTTTCACAGAGGGGCCGCGCTACAATTGGGTGTGTAGCAAATCTGTAGCTGACATCGGTCGACGATGCTGTGCTGGGGAGTTTGGACGTGATCAGATCTATCCAGATGAGGGACTGGAATATCTGGCCCCATTCCAGTTCGTGCTTCGCACTTGGCTTGATACCTCATTGCTCGGAGGGTGAGAGAGCTTTCAGCCCTTTTGCTGTTAACTTCAGTTGTGCCCTTTTCTGGCAGGTAGAGTGCCCTTCTTGGCAAGTATTGTGGCAATGGGGAAAAGACAGAACACCTGACTCAATTGTGCCCCTAGTTCATCATTTCGACCATTTTTTTGTTTTTGGCTTTCTACTAAAACAGTTTTGATTAATATGAGAGTTAGATTAACATGCTTGTTCAATTTTCTGATTTAAAATCATGCAAGTCAGGTTATGAGCACTGAAAATTTTCCTTTTTTGGGTCCAAGAAAGTGGTCCAGTTTTAGAAAAAAATGGAATAGTTTTTGAGAGAAAATCAGTCAACCTCAGTAAAAATTCTCAAAAACTGTTTTTGCAATTGGCCACTGCTTAACTAGCATAGAACCCACTCTCGAGATGCACAACCTCAGATCCGAAGGAAAATTGTCCCTTGCTTGAAGAGAGCTGCATGGCAACGGAAAGTTGCCCCTTGTTTGAACGGCACCGCGGTGCATCGAATGGCAACGGAAAGTTGCCCCTTGTTTGAATGGCACCGCAGCGCATTGAATGGCAACGGAAAGTTGCCCCTTGTTTGAATGGCACCGCAGCGCATTGTAGTCAGTCCTCAAAGTGACGAACACAACCAAATTCTCGGATACAAAGAAGGCGAAGATGATCAAAACCATTACATAGGCACAATCAAATTGAAGTGTTTTACAGCTGGACTTCAGAATGAAGTTGCCTACGTATCCCAAAGATGGGAATCAAGCCTTACGTAGTTCGGGATTAAGGTACACTCGGGTATTAACCTCTCCTTTTTAGGCTCTAACTTTTGCCAAGGTGCCCGTCGCGGGTTTTCGACCTTGCGAGCTTTGTTCTTCTTTCTTTTTTTTTTTTTTTATATTCTTTTCATTCATTTTTCTTCTTCTTTTTTTGCATTTTTCTTTTTCTTTTCTTTTTGCATTTTTTTATATATTTTTTTTTGTCTCGCTCTAACTTTTGCCTGGGTCGCCCTTCTGGGTTTTCGACCCAGCGAGCCTCTCAAAGGGTAAAAGTGTAGCTTGGTCCATGCCAAATGGTTGTAGGGTTTTAAAGTCACCCGTATCCAGGAGAGTGGCTGTTGATTTGCAAGAGGACTCATCTTCGGCTTTTCGAGCACATCTGACATCTTTGCCCCTAGTTCGAAGGGTGCTTCCGACCTAGCTTCGCAAGCTGTTTTTGGTGACATCTGGTCTTCTTGATCTGATTTTCTTGCCGCTAATTCATGGGCTGCTTCGAATCTGGCCACTCAGGCCTCACATTATAGTTGACCGTTGAACGTTCTGAATTCAAGTTCAAGGTCTGAAAGTGAGGGGTTAAGTCTCGGGGCTGAGAGCGATCCTAAGCTGCACAATCTCAAAAGTGATTCCACACATGTCCTCGCAGGACCGTGCAAAACATTTTTTGAAAGTTTTTAAGAAAGCGACAAATCGCTCGCGCTGAAGACAGTGTAGAACCAATCTGGATCAAAGCTAGGGTCCTTCTCAGTACTCACACTAACAAGCATGTTTTCATTCATTAAGGGCTTAGCACGCCTCTCTTTCTCTCAGTTTGATCAAAGTTTTGCAAATCCCAAGGAATTCCTCCCTCTTTGTTTTCACCGCAGTGTTCACAAAGTTTTGAAAAACTCAGGTCATTATAATGACTTCAAGGCACAAAAAAGACAGAGTTCTTAGTCAAATACTGTCATCTCATTCAGAACTTCCGGCATAACTGGCACAAGGCAGAAGCAAATGCGAGAGCGTGAAAATCACTACTGTTTCATTCAAAATCTGTTGGCACAACTGGCTCCCTGGCAGAAACAGACTCAAAACAAAACGAAAAGACAAACACAAAACAAAATGGTGACGCCCGAGGTAACACCCCCTGGAATCACCCGACTCCTATACAACAGGACTGACTTGATACAACAAAACAGGCACAAAACAAAAGAGACTGACTCAAAACAAAAAGACAGACTCAAAACAAAACAACAAGACTGACCCAATACCCAAGTCAGAAAGCACAAAAGCTAGCATTCGCAAATGCTCAAAACAGTGCATGCCATCCACCATATCTGGAGTAAGTTGAGCGCCATCCGTAGCTGGTTCATCCCCAGATCACATGGTCACATTATCCCCCAAGTTCACCGATCCAGTGCCAATAGACTTTGCAGAGCTTGGCGCGGCCATGACCCCGTTGTCAATCAGATCTAGCACTTCATGGTGAAGACGAGAGCAATTGTTGGTGCCATGACCGGTTTGCTGATGGTACGCGCAGTACTAGGTAGCATCATGCGTAGCCGGAAGAGGATTTGGGAGAGGCCGAGGCTCAAGGGGTTTGAGATGGCCTTGTCTAACAAGGATTTGGAGAGCTTTGGACAAAGGCATATAGAGGGCATGGAAGACCCTCCGATCTCGGGGTTGGTACTTCAAGGTTTGTGAATTTTTGCTGGGCGCACCAGAAAAAGTATTGGCAAGTGCTGGCCTGGCTTGCTGATCTCTTCCGAGTGGAGGATTAGAACTAACAGGATCGTCTCTGGTATGACGGCCCTTCTCCCGGTTTTCCCTTTGATTCAGGTTGCCCCCAACTTGAGTAGCGAAAGTGTCATCCACAGTTTTTGCAACAACTGCGAGGACTTGCTCTTTGTTTAGTCCCTCGGCTTTCAAAGCCTCAATAGCGAACAGAAGATGTTCATGGGGATCCATGCCCGCCCCTACCTTGTTCTTCCCACTCGCCTCTACTTTGCCAAGGGATTGGCATTCCTCAAACGCAGCTCGTCCCAAGACTGGGGAGCCTTTTGACATGAAATTCCCAGTATGTGGTGTGGTCGATGATGGAGCCAATGTCCCGGAGGCCAGATCTGTCACAGTTCTTTGAAGATCTTTAATCATTCCCATCAACTCAGAAGTAGTGGGTTCACGGGTTTGAGATGATTGGGGTTCAGGTGTGCCCATCATGCATAAGCCCATGCTTTCTGGAATGAACACCTCAGGCTTGGGTAGATGGGCCGGGGTGATGTATATGCTGGGGTCGAAGGTGGATGGTAATATATGGATGAGATTGAGGTGGGCAGGAGATGTTTGGTCATTGGGGTCTGAAGGTGGAACTATCGTCCGGTTGTCGATGAGATTTTGGACCTCATGACGAAGGCGGTAGCAACGGTCGGTGCCATGACCGCACTGCTGATGGTACACACAGTATTTGGAGGGGTTATGTCTGGCTGGGAGTGGGTCAGGCAGAGGTTGAGGATCGAGGGGTTTGAGATACCCTCTTTCCATCAAGACTTTTAGTGCGCTAGTCAGGCTCATATAGAGGGGTGAAAGTTTTGCCCTGAGCTCGGGCTGGGCCGGTTGTTTGTAGGCTTGGTTTGGCAAAAGGGTTGGCTGTGGTGACTGTATTGATTTTAGTGGGTTCGGGAATAGTACTACTTCCAGCATTGGTACTCCTTGAAATCACCCTCCTTGTCGGTTCCCTTGTTCTGGGAATGATCCCATTGTTGAACGCATTCTCGATCTGAACCCCCAGTTCATGCAAACTTTTGAAAGTGAATAGCGGAGCGACTATCAACTTTTGCAACATATCATGCTCGAGGTTTCACACCATCATCTGCACTTGATCCCTCTCGGAAGGCCGATCTGTCATCTGTGTTGCCTTTGCTCTCCATCTTGCAACAAATTCCACAAAAGGCTCTGTTGGGTTTTGGCGGGTTGTTTCAAGCTCTTGCATGGTCATTTCAACTTGGGTATTGTAGGAATACTGATCGATAAAGGCCTCAGCCAACTCTTCCCAGTTTTGCTTCACTTTGTCCTCCAACTTAGCGTACCAAGTGGCTGCTACACCCGACAGGGTTCTTCCATACAGAGAGTTTCTGTGGCTTAGTTAGGCCCATCGGCTTCAGGACATCCAAGAAAAGTCAGATATGTACCATTGGATCTCCAGACCCATCGAAACGGTCAATATATGGCATTTTGAATCTGTTTGGGAGCCGTACGGCAGACTCGGTGTGTCTATCCTCAATGTCGGGAATGGAGTTAAGGCCCTGTGCCTTCTTGAATTGCTTCTCAAGGTTCGCAATTTTCACCACGGTCGGATTGAGGTCATTACCATCAAGGGAATAAAGCCTCTCATTAGGCTGCACTAGGGGTCTGACAACTCGGGCTTGAGCCAACCCTTCTTGGGGATCCGGACCCTGCAAATCTCCAATTGGCAGAAGTGGGTCAAAGTTCGGCTGGGGTCCTAAAGCTGGATATAAGGCAGATGCCCCAGATGGGCGCTGCGTTTCAATACTGGTCTCAGCCTGCATGGCAGTTCCCTGATTTAACGCTGCTATCATGGCCACAAATTCTTCTGAAACCCTGTGCCATCACGGTCTGTTGAGCCTGAACAAAGGTGATGTGACTGGTGACTGACGGATCAGATGAACCGGTGAGCCATGACTGGCCTTTCTTTGCCTTGCCCCAGCGAAAGAACACTGGTTGCCCTTGAATTGAATTTCTGACCTAACAAAGTCTGTCAGCACTAGTCCAATGTACCCGGGGGATATCGAAGCCTTCTAAAGCTATAGTTCTAGGACTACCTAGCAAAAGAGAAAACATGCAGCATCTCAGCCCGATTTCGCCAAAACAGATATGAGCATAACTGAACGACTGTGCCCTCTACTGAATTCTGCCCAAATCTCTGCCCCTGCAAACTGATACCCCTCAGGTAAACTGAATCCCAAAATACTGAACTGGTGCCCGCAGGCCTGATGCCCAAACTTGTAAACTGATACATGCATTCGTATAGAGACGCACTCTAAAGCACATAACAAGCAAGTGAGAGCCAAAACACCCCTATGTTGGGGTAGGGTTTCCCTGTCCTATTTTGTCAGGAACTAGGGTTTCACTACGCACACAGCGGTTTCAAACAACCTATATCGGGTAAGCGACATGTCCTAGTTTGGAATGGTCACTATGGATTCCGAATATGCACTAGGTTGAATGGTCAAAAAGGGTGCCCCGATAAAACTGGGGTTTGTGTTTCCATACTGGCAGAGCCCGTAACCGGTAAGCCTTATGGCACGCAGCCTTTGGCAAACTGCTTAGGAATAGCAGATGGCAAACACGGTGTCCTAGGCGCACCAATGCACATGCAATGCAAAGAAACACATAAGTGTAGTCAAAACTAGATATCATGAGTTCGAGTCAAGTTCTCTAAATCCCCAGCGGAGTCGCCAGAAACTGTAGACGTCCCCGAACGCCCCGGGAGGGATGAGTCCCGCTCTGTTCGTTTTGGGCTCACTACAGTTCAGGACTCAATGTCACGGTTCTTAATCTGAACCAAAGAGTCCAAATCCGGCAAATCATTTTGAGAAAACAGATTTTTAGAAAGAAGTGCCAAACATGGACTGTTTTGCCAGATACAGAGTCGCCACCTAAATATTTTATTTTGGGAAATTTAGGAAACCCTGACTCGTGCCTAAGGCCACGTGTCCGTCATCACCAAAGTTGCCTCGGCTCGGGAACTTGGGTACGATTGGGGAAGGTCACTTCGTGAGCACCCCCGCTCGCCCGATCAAAGATCGTCCTCTACTAACCATGATATCTAGTTTTGAAAACATTATGTGTTCTTATTCCGGTTATTAGCCTAGATTTACTATGTGATGCGCACAGCATACAAGTATAGACTGGGTCACCTGAATTGGAACAAAACATTTCCTGTTTTATTTTTGAAGAGTGGTTTGCTACTCGCAAGTAGGCTTAAAATGCGGATTTTGCCACCCTCAGGTGGGCTTAGAAAATATGGTTTTGCCACTATCTAGTGGGCTTAAAACTCACAGTTGATGGTTCGTTCCAATCTAAGTAACCCAACCTTCACCCACAGGCATTCAGGAAGTTATATCACATAAGCATATAGCCTCATGGTAAGCATGCTATCATGGCAGTCACTCACACGCATGCAAGGATGCTAAAGCATAACCACTTACCGAGTACTCCAAGCCAAAGAAAGAAGCTAATTAGAAATCAATGCATGATCCTAACTATACAGAAATGCCTAATGCAACACGTGTAAAATGCAACTAAGATGGGCTCGGCTATTCTAAAGATGGCATGTGAAATGCTACAACTAACAAGTAGTCAACTTGGAATTGAAATACAATGTAGTGAATATGATGTGCCGAGCCCGGTGCATGCAGAATAGATGAATGAATGCAAACATGCTATCGTGCTGTATGCTAATTGAAACATGCCCTAATCTAACCATCATAAGCTGGTAAATAAAAGGGAGAAAGACGTGGGGTTGGAAGACATACATCACACACACGCTGTCACACCCCATACCTGCCCCTAAAAGTTTGGGCATGACCTATTCATAAATGGACCTGTAACCTGGTATCCAAACCTATGGGGCCTTATCGGAAGCGTAAAAATACGAACAAACATAGATACAACATATACCATTGAGCTATTTCTAATATGCCAGGATCTCATGCATCATATACTTCATCAACAACAGTCAAGGTTTAAAACGAAATTCTTTAATATCGATTTCATACACATACATTTACAGTCCCAGCCTCATGATTGGGCGTATACAAAAGAACACAAAAGTTATACACAATAACTTGGATGGCATTCAAAAGGTAAACAAACATCTCCACAGTTTCACCAAAAATAAGTAGCTTGGTATAGTGCCTGGACACGTAAAGGTCAACCAAGGGAAACGGCATCCTGGGCTAGGATTGACCACCTGGTGGGTGACCTACAGAGACAGACATAACTGAGAGTGAGCCGGGCTCAGTGAATAGTAATACATAAATAAAACATTGCTTAACTTAAACAGATTACACATCAATACATTAGTCTGATTCTGTATTACGTACATAATGGCCTTAGGCCTAATCTTGTAACATAGCTTGGTGGCTATAAGCCCTTGAAAATGGTGGCACGAAGCCCTTGGGACGCATGGCATAACATTCTTGTAAATATTTTGGCACCGTGGCCCTCGTAACTTGTTTGCCTTAAAGCCCTTGTAAATGGCATAAGCCCTTGTAAATGGCATAAGCCCTTGTAAATGGCACGAGGCCCTTGAAAATAGCGTTAAGCCCTTGAAAATGGCACGAGGCCCTTGAAAATGGCGTTAAGCCCTTGAAAATGGCACGAGGCCCTTGAACTTGCTTTTCTTTATATACTTTTAGCATTAATAGACTTCAAACACTAACGTAACATTAACAGAAGTACAATACATGCTTGGAACATTTATATAGTTGCCTTACATGTCTCGAAACATTGACATAATTACATAACAGTTATATAGGTACTACTACTCACAGTGCTGTGGTGACGTGCGATTTCCTCCTGGAGGGTGTCCTGCACACAATCATAACTTGTAAATTAGTTCTTCTTTTTCTCATATCATTGAGTAACCAGTTTCCGAATTATTACACTTCATATGCATCTATCATTATTTGAAAATCGCCAAAGTACTCTAAAAACATTAGCAGAGGATTGAACATGCAAAACAGAAGAAAGCATTTCGTTTTCCTGAAAATGAGTCCCCCGCTCGAGCGCCCCTTTTTCCGCTCGAGCGGACTGTGCATTTTGCCCGAAAACTGCTGGGAGGTGGTTTTTCCCGCTCGAGCGGGCTTTCCTCCGCTCGAGCGGACCACGCAGACCCTGAAATTCTGAACTTCGAATTTTACATCATCAAGCCATTCCTCATGCAATTTCAATGGAATTAAGGCAATTTGTTGCAATTTCATGCCTCTATACTACCTACTATCTCTATAACATGGATTCTATCTTATAAACATGGCAAATTGCACAAGATTAGAAGCTTAATCAAGCCATTCCTCACCCAATTTCATTCTTGGATTCAAGTTCTTTATGTTTATTGAAACATAACACATACCATAAACGTAAGTTCATAGGGTTAGCATAAAATCACTAGTTGAAGTATAATTTCCATACCACACTTAAATTAGGTTGTAAAACAACCAAATAATGAGAACACCCCCTTCAATCAAGCATAAATCATGAACAATTGTCCATTACAACCCTAGATCATCAACCATAAAGTATAGACAACTCTTCTTCACAATTGGGAGGATAATTCTTATATATATACTAAAGTTAACATACCTTAAGCTTGATCTCCTAATTTAATCTCAATTCCTCCCTTTGTTGACCCTTTTCTCTGCTCTCCTTTTTCTCCTTTTCTCAACCCTTAATCCCTCCAAAAGATGCCTCACGTTTTTGATCAAAGCTCAATAAGACTAAGTGTATAAATATTCATAACTAATGGCATATAAGACAAAAATGAATCGTTTAATCATTCCAAAATTAAAATTTCACAAACATACTTAATATTACTTAAAAATTATGCTGATCACAAATATATTATCAATTTCAGATAATTAAACTGTTAAGGCCTCCAATTTCTAATTCAAACGTTTTAGTAATGACAGATAGTTTTCTTAAGAAACAGATAGGCTTCTAACACGTGGATTTCACTTGCTTAATCAAACTTTTTTCATGGACTTGTACAGTAAACATTTAAAAGTACCGATTGAGGGCTGAGAATATAACAGAAATCATGTGCGAGGGTCGGGTTATTACAAACGCACACTTATTACAACATTGCCCTCGCTCGGAGGGTCCGAATAAATAATATACAGTCCCAAATAAATAGTACAGTCCGAATAAGTACAAAACCCTAATTAATTAACAAATTAATCTAGGAAAACGGATAAATTAGCATGCAAGCCTATGGACTGCATCAGCTCTGCCCCGGATGATGGATGATGCATGCTCGAGTTGCTTTGCGCGCAAATCCATCGCGATGCCCCAATTAGCCTCTGTTTATAATTAAGCCCGGAATACTGCACGAAGCTCCAAAAGACTGCTGGTTTCTGATTTGCCTTGAAGAGCAGCAAATCAGCAACTTTTGGACCAAAATTCTGGACTTTCAACCTCTTCAAATGTCCTCCAAGGTGCTGGAATGAGTGATGGAGGGGGTAGGCTAGGGGTTGTAGTGCAAGTGGTGTAAGAAAATGGGTGTTTGGAGCTTGAAAATGGAGAGTAATGGAGGAGGAGGGTTGTGAGCCTAAGCCAAAAGTGTCTAACCCTTAACAATGGTGGTGGAGTGTATATTATATAGAAGGAGAGAGGCTAAGAAAAGGGGGGGAAAAACAAATTCAAAAATAGAGCCAAAACTTGTCTCTCTTGGAAAATGGGAGATATATCATCATATATAGCAAAAGCAACACTAAAGGTTGAAAATATCTGAGCTAGGGACAACTGGAGGTTGTGGAAGACAGCTGGAGGGAAGACATCTGTCAATTTTGGGCTTTCTGGGCATAAGTGGCCGGCCTATCACCTTTTATGGTCGGCCTGCTACTTTTCAGGACAAAAATTGGTCTGCCGGAAAGAAAGGTGGCTGGCCAGTGATTGGGAAGTCCAAAGGTGGCCGTCCAGGTGTCCAAATTGAAGTCCCGGAAGTTAGCTTTCCAATGGCACAAACCTTGTATTAAAATTCCTCCTGTGGAAAAAGTTATGCCTGTTTTGGTGAAGCCGCGCAGATTCGGTCCAACCGGAGTGATGCCCTACTTCAATCAACCATATCTCCCCCGTCTGGAATTGGCTTTAGGAGATTCTTTAGTGCAAAATGAAGCCCCAGAAGTCTTCTTTCCAATGGTGGTGGCCTCATAGCTGGATTCCAAGTATGCAAATGAATAGGCCCGATTCAACGAGGGCTGCTCGACTCTCTCTTAACAATTCATGCCCATTTTCTCCCCTAACTGGGTTTCTTCCCTCTTCTCTTCTTTTCTTCAACTCCAAATCCCTAAGTAAGGTGTTTTGAAAGATTTTTCAAAGATTTCATCTCTCTTTCATTCATTTCCACTTTGTCCTTGCTCGGTTAACCGAAAAGTGCAACATTTAACGAAATGCGAGCGTTGGAACATCGTAGAAACTTTATTTAAAAAACGTTTTGAAAGAGAGGGTTTTAAGGTCTAAAATCTTTTGATCAAGATTGTTTTGATCCAAAAAGGGGTATGAAATTGAGCTTTGACTCTCTGCTTGCCGAAGAAACTGAACTTTTTCCCTGCACACATTTCTCCACCATGTAAACCATCAGTCGCGTCCAAGTCTTAAGGGCGGTCAAAAATGGGGTGTCTATAGTGATGGCATAGTGTAACTACCTATAAGGCAACATGATCGACGATCATAGAGGAGCAGCTCGACGGTTTGAAGTGCAGTTTGAAGGTCATCCTTGACAAGCATAAATAGCAGGGAAGCCCCCAGAAAAAGCCCCCAGACTCAGATCCAACAAACCAGTCATTTACTTCATATTTTCTTTTCCAGTCTTTACATTTCCTGCACTTTAAATACCTGTTCTTTACATTCCTGCACTTTAAATTACTGCACTGCACTTCATTCATAGGATTAGTTTCAAGTAGATTGTTGCTGTAAACCTCTACGAGGCTGAGTTTGGATCATTGGAAGTTTTCATTTTAATGAAATACTTCAATTGTTCGTCATTTACCTGTTATTTTGCTTAAATTCTCCTAAGTCAAGCTATCAGTAAAAGTCTTCTTTATTGAGGCTGAAAGAACTAAAACACAATCGTCTGATAATTGGTTAGCAATTATAATTTCTGTAAGGACTGATTGATCTTTACTGGCACGCTCGCATTTACAAAAATACCCTTCGAAAGCCAAAAAGTCAACAGCTGTTTATCAAAATGTGGAAGAAATTACTCACAATGGACAAGATTATGATTAATTTTGTATTATTTTGAAATTGACTTGCTTATTGATACAATATTTGTGAACTTGATTTAATTATGTTTGATGCCTAATTTTGTTTGTATTTTCAAAAAAATATTTGATAAAAAAGTATTGAATACCTTAATCTATTTGCCAAAGCTTTTTTTTTGCCCTTTTTAATTGAGAGTGAAAATTGTATCTGAATTGCGTATTAAAATTCATTTATTAATAATATCCATTTACGTAAATGTTGCAAGATGAAGAGCTTTTGAGACCGTACGAACTCATTCAAACTATAACTAGAAAATAAATTTGGAGACAAATTATAAATTAATGGAAAGAAATGAAGAAGAGAAAATTATTTTTTATTAAATTATTTTTTTTATTTTCAAATTTTCTTTTACAAAAAATTGTAATATTAAATAATTACTCAAGTACTTGTTAACATTAGAGGTTGTTTAGAAATAATTTTTTCATATAAAATTTTAAGAATAATTGGGTTTGAAAAGTTAATTAATTTTTTGACTTTTTATTCAATAAGAAACGTACTTTATGATTTTTTCAAAAAAAAAAAAAAAAATCCCTTCTATATATCCATTAAGCTGTGAGGCGGGAAGGAGAAAGAAAACATCAGCTACATCGTTCTCTATTTTTATTTTGGATAAATTATAAATATATTTTTGAAATTTACTTGAAATAAAAATTATTTTATATAATTTTAAAAATTACATTTTACCTTTTAAAATTATAATTTCATAATAAATGACCCTCTGTATTGATAAACAATTAAGTTAATTAATAATTTTTAATTATTTTTGAAATTTATTTTAATTAATAATTAAGATAATTTTATTATTATATAAGAACACAGTTACAAATTTAGTTTTTTAATTAATTATGTTAATAAACAATTATGACAAAAGAATATTTATAATTTTTTAAATGATGGGTTAATATGTATTTTAAGAAAATTTCATATTTATAATTTACTCTTTTATTTATTTATTTTTTCTAATTATATATATATATATAATTTACCCTTTTATTTATTTATTTTTTCTAACTATATATATGAACCCCATTACAAGAGCAACGATTCAAAGACTTCTCCTGGAATCCTCTCCCTCTCTCCCTCCCTCCCTCCCTCCCTCTGAGTGTCTCGCTCCAAAATGGCTCGGAATAAGGTAAAATATATGAAGAACTTTTCTGTTGTATATTACCGATCAATTCATTCAATACTCTGCTATTCACAAATCTTTTCTCAATAATCAACATGTTCTTATGACCATTTATTGTTTCTCAACTTTTTGGTCTAGCCTTTGCTTCCTGAACTGTATCTGCAGATATGTATGTAGTTTGTAGCACCTGTCATTAATGCGCTTTTTTATTTTTTATTTATTTTTATTTTTTTTAAGGGTTTAGGGTTTTACATCATGTTAGGCCATCTCCAGCCCTTAACCCAAGATTTTACTCATATTTTTGATTAATGGACAAACTCAGATGTAAGCATAAATTTTGAGTATTGAGTTTCACTAATGAGAGAGTGGTAAATTTGAGACCCACAAAAATAGCCTTGAAAATTCTGAGTAAACATTTGAGTCCCCTTGATTTAGGGGTGCCTCTATTTACACACCATAATTTATCTCAAGGCAAACCACTTCTCAAGGCACACCTTTAATAATTTGATAAATAAATATTTTGCTTAATACACACCACAAATTTGCATATTTATCCTTACTCACACGCCTCACCCACCACAATATACCCACAAACTTTCATCTTTACCCTCACGCACTCACACACCCCACTCACCGACGATACCATCTCCCCCTCCATTCTCTGTTCAAACTGTTGAACACCATTGCTCAAAACACTGTTTTCTCAACACCCATTGCTCAAAACACTGTTTTTCTCATCAAAGATGTCGTCGGTGGTGCTCAACACAGTTCTGGAAAAAAGCCAAAAAAAAAAAAAATGTTATAAGTGTTGAACAATACACAGTTGAACCAAATGGAATTGTTCAGCATTTTATAACCGAACAATTAGTTTTTGTTCGATACTTACAAACCGAATAACTTGATATTGTTCGACACTATGAAACCGAACATATACAATTTGTTCGGTTGTAGGTAGTCGCACATGGATATATTATTCGACTCTGGATAATCGAACCAATACAAACAGTTTACCACTCAGCAAGTACACGAAAACGGAAAAAAAAAAAATGAAAAAATAATATTTTCCTTGCTCGATTGTTCCGAACCAGTATTGTCAGATGAATCCATCATTGAATGCAATCAAAATCTTCAATAATAGGTATATTTTTGGGGTTTCCTTTAAGGGTTTTTAGTTTTTGTTTTAGGGTTTTTGAATTCTTGACAGACAAGATACGTAAGTAACGTTTAGGATTCTTGATAGATATTACATTTATTATTGTCCTTTATGGTAATTATACAAATAGTGTGTATTATAGCTTGTCCTTTGTAGTCATTTTACATAAGGTTAAAATTGTAATAAAAAATAAACTAATTAATGGTTTGCCTTGAGAGAAAACGTGGTGTGTAAATAGAGCCTTCCTTGATTTAGGTAGAAGTTTGAGTAAAACTCAATTTGGTACAGGTTTGGGTCAAGAGAAATGGAGGGTGTTTTGAGTGATTTTTTACTCAAATTTAGATTTGTTATATGTTTGAGTCTAGGATTGGAGATGCCCTTTAGTTATATAACCAATTAAGCTATGACCATTGGCATCTGGTGAATGTGCTCCAGAGTTTCATCATATACATATGTATACATATTTTGGTGAGTGTTTATATTAGGTTTGTGTATGCACTATAGAAATTACATGGTTGAATTGGTTTGTTTTTGTGCCGAACTTACTCTGAAATTGGTGAGGAACAAAAACTAAAAGAGAAAAGATCCCTAATAAATCAGTTTAGGGATATGAGAGAGGAAAGTGCCTGTCATCTTATGAGCATCTTATTATATGAAAATTGTAATATAAATATTTATATTTGTAAATAATGAGTACTTGCAAAATTGGTGTTTTGAAATTACTGAGAAGCCCAAGTGTTTCTCTTCCCCTGCCCCAGCTTCCAGGCCTATTTGTTTGGAGTAGTCCATTGGGCTTTGTTTTGTACCATGTGTATGTTGTTAGATGTTCAACATATACATGTAGTGTCGTGTGTGTGTTTTGGTCTGTTGGTATTGTTATTTTGCTTTGAGGAAACAGATTCAGGAATTGGTGCAAGTAGGTTTTTGTGGGTCATAATTCAAGTCTTTCGTTTGCATAAGCCTTTAAGAAAAATTGTTAGCTAAAAGATGCACTACTCATAAGACTAGCTAAATAAGGAAAACCAAGGGAATTTTACCAGGACAAAGATATTGTACCATCAAGGAAGGTCGTGGCATATTAGGAACATCTCCCAAAAAAGTGGCATTTTTACTGGGGAAATAGCTCATAGATTTATGAAGGTAGCTCTCTTACTCTAGCATTAGAGAGATATTAGCTCAACATACCAATTTCTAAAAATGTATATATATTTTTTCTTTTTTTTAACAGGAAGCTTTGGTTTTGTTGCTTGATGTTGGTCGATTTATGCATAATAATTTGCCAGAGATTGAAAAAGTCTGCTCCATGTTGGTACAGAAGAAGGTACCTATTTTACTTTAGAATTTTTTCGCCATCTATTTTCTTGCATTTCTCCCCATTCTTTTTTTTTCTATGCTTTCTTTTCTTTTCTTGGCGGGTAGGGTTGGTGCATGGGGACCTTGCGGCTTTCTGTTTCTTCTCAGAATTTTCTCTTTGAGTTTAACAGTAGTAATTTTCTGCTGCAAATATTTTAAAGCTACCGGCTACATAAACATGAATGGCTTTATGAGTGTCAAGACCCTTATTGATAATTTATGGAGCTCGCTTTGCAAATTTGTTTTAATGGTCCTCTCTGTTTCATCCTTGCAGTTGATTTACAGCAAAAATGATGAAGTAGGAGTTGTTTTATTTGGAACTGAAGGTACTTTCTGAGATCTTCATAATCAGTTTATGTGTTGCTGCAATATAATTTACCTTTATGATTTAATTATCTGATGCTAGAATATCCTTTTTTATTCTCATTGTGAAGCCTTTCAGTGACATGGAGTGAGGATAATATGGGAACTTTTCTGTTGTATTTATCTTCTAACGGCAATGGGTTTTCAAAAGAGAGAAAAAGTTAGCAGAGACTCTATATATGCATGTGTGACTGTGCCTGCTTGTGTTCTCTCTTGATGCCTCTTGATTCTTGTATGCCATGCTAAATCATAAAGTGATTGCCTAAATAGTTTTATTAAGATTTTTGACGGTATGTCTTTAAATTAATAAATAAAAAATTTCTATAAAAAAAACAGTTAAATCAGGTTTTTTTGTAATTATTCACATAATAAAAGAACCTATTTCATTGCCAATTATTTTCTCAAGCAAACATTTTTAATGAACTACTCAGATACTGACAACGAGCTGACAAACGAAGTGGGTGGATATGAACATGTGGTTGTGTTGCGGCATATCAAAGTTGTTGATGGAGATGTTGTTGAAGCTTTACAGAAACTTCCTCGAGGAACTGTTGCTGGTGATTGTATCCTATGTGTGTCCTTAATTATTTCACCTAGTAATTTATTTTTCTCGTTGCATGTTAAAATCCAGAGAACAGCACTTTTTTATTAACATGCATCTGAATTTTCATACAAATGCCATCTGAGATGGTTTGGGCTCTTAAAAATTGGTTGTCTTGTTTGCATTGATGTGGCCTCTTTCCAACCGTAGCTTGTTTTCTTCTAGACAAACTCAACCATACGTTGAGCATGTTTGTTGAAACTTAGAAGTCATCTTATTTAAATTATAGGTTCAAAAAAGTTGTTTTGAATTGATGTGTTGGTAAGAAAAATACTAGTTAAAATTTCAACATATATGTCTAATATGGAAATATAGAAGTTTGAACGACCAAGTTTTACCAAACAAATCAAATTATCATTTACACAACTTATAAGGGCATTTTGGACGATTGCACAACAAAAAAACTATTTGATAACTTGTTTAACAAACAGGTTCGACTTTTTTTATATCTTATATAACTGAGCTCATCTGCAACGGGACGTAATACGTAATGATGTGATGACTATATGGTATTGCAATTTGCTTAATTTTGTTACCTTTATCAATTAGACCTTCCATTTTGAGGTTTCGTTTTTGTTTTGAGAGGATGTCTTGATTTTTTATTGTGGCAAGTAGTGTATGATGTGAACTCGATTTAGTAGTCCTTAAGATGTGAATTACTTAACTATGTGCACCCTATGCTCGAGTCCTTGATACCTTGACTTAGTTATTGGATCTCGATGCCATTGTGGTGGGGATGGATATGCTAATTAAAAAATTTGGACCAACAAACAAAGGAAAAAAACGCCTTTGCCTTGTTACAAATGCACTCTCTCCTATTAAAGATCCATTTGAAGGAACAAAGGAGGATCAAGTCAACACCATTGCTACCCAGATGACTGCACATGGCATGAAAATGGATTGTATAGTTGTGAGGGGAAAGCAAAATGTGGATGGAAATAAAAGAGTGATGGAAGAGAATGATCTTCTTTTGGGTATATTTGCGAAGAAAACCTCTTCAAAAACAGTGTATGTGGAGAGTCCAACTTCACTATTAGGGGCACTTAGAACTCGGAATATTTCTCCTGTCACAGTATACAGGGGCCATCTTGAAATAAGCTCACAATTGAAGATCAAGGTAAGGAAAGCCACTGTTACATGCTAGTGTAAAGAAACTTCGATTTTATTTTATTTTTAGGTAGAAAATACCTACTTGGGTTATTGCCTGGAAAATTATATGTAGTGTTTCATCGTGATAATGAAATTTTAGATAATGCCACAAGCATTGTTCATTAATTTTATCTACTGTTTTATTGAGAGATTAATTTAATTGTCAATTTCTTATTTTCAACTGTTGCGCCTCCGAAGAAGCTAAGACATCCTTTTGTTGCTTATTTCTAATCCTTGGTCAGTTGGGAGTAGATCATCGAATATTTGAATATTGAGGTTTATATGTTGTTATATTTTCATTTGCATATGGTGGTTGCCCTGGCAGAATCTTTCATCTTTATTCCATTTCTCTACACATATTTCACAATTCCAATATTGTTCTCTACTTCCAGGCATGATCTGTTGTTATCTTCTGATAAAGAATTCCTGCTATCGCTTGTTTTTGATTTTTGATTTTTTTTTATGAACTTTTGTATCATGAAACTCATTTACTGCTGAGTTTGAGGATCAACATTTCCAGGGCTAAATGTGCACTTTCTTATTAATGGGGTTGCTTATTTCGTTGCCTCATAACTCTGAACATCATTAAAGCTTTAGCAATAATCATTAGTTAATTTGGATTTATTTTATTAACTAGAAATTAATTGGAGTACGAAATTTTCAGTTTTATTTATTTTTAAGCTTCTGGCAATCAAGGAGGGTAGAGAGAACTCATATGTATTGTATATTGTATAAGCTCAAAGGCCTATTTATGAAGTTCTTAAAACTCTTTTGTAGTATCAGTATGTAAATTATTGTTTTAGGTTCTTTTGGTAAAATATCTGCGAAATTGAACAGGCTAGGGAAGAAGATGTGTTTTGCAAGTAGATTAAAATAGATTTTGATTAAGAATGAGGATGAGAGAACAGTGAAAACTGTATGTGAAAGAAAGTTCTACAAGATCCTATTTTGTCGAGAATGGAGCCGTAGTGGTATTGCAGAGGCATTAGGCACATCATCATAATCAGCTCAAATTAATTAAGGCAGTGCTACCAGAAAACGTTAACACCCTAGAGATCTAGGTATTGGAATGGACATTTTGAAACGTAGTAACTTCTGTTCCAAAACGGTAAATTTAGTATTTAAAGTGATCCCAAAAATTTTCCCCATTTCTTTCCATAGGAGGATAAAATCCAGATTTAAGGGTGGAGTTTTGGTAGGACAAAATGTAAGGTTAAGGCTAAGTTTGGGATACCCCAAATAAGCCAAAAAGCCAAAAAGTTACTCAAAAAGTTAAAAAGTTAACACTATTCACCAAAAGTCAACAATTACGGCTGCACAACTCCCAATTCAAATTTTACTCTACAAACCAATTTTTACAATTTTTTATTACACATTTTTCCATAAAAAGTCAAAAAGTTAACCCAAACATCCATATTTTCAACCTCAATTTTTTAGTCCAAAAAGACAAAAAGTGCACTTATTTAGTCTTCCCAAACAAGCCCTAAAAATTGGCCATAATGCTCATAGAATTTTTTTAATTTTTGTACGTTATTAACTTGAAAATTAGTTGACTTTTTTAATTAAATGTTTAATTGTTAAAAGAAAATTGGTCTCACATGTGAAAAGTATTTTAAATTCTATTAGCGTGATATATACATATAAGTGGGTTATTGATTCAATGGTTAATACTAGGCCCAATGACCTTGGGGTTGTAGAATAATGTCAAAGATTAGGTGTGTATGTACCCAATTTTTCCCTTCCCAAACACACATTAATGTGTACTAATTGGGCGTTGTTTTTATTTATTTATTTATTATATATGCAAGCCTACCTCTATTGTACTACATTGTATACCACGTGACATGTCACGTTCCTATTCTTCAGACCGAAACAATCTTCATTCCGTGTAATGTAGGTTACTTACAAGTACTGGTGGGCTGTGACAAGTGGACTTTAGGTGGATGGCTGTATAATTTGGACAGGTTTCTAGCATAGACGCGGTGCTTGTATTTGCTTTGCCTAGAGCAAGTGACCTAGAGGCTACACATGCTAGAAATAGCAGTTTTAGAGACTCAAACTCGTTATATGCTGAAGAACTTTGCTGCTGCAGGTATGGCCCCTTTGGATTTGGGTGACAGAAAGGGTGCGATGGGGTGTCACCTTACTGGATGATTCCACATGCTGCATTCTGTTAGAGCTTCTCCCTCCCCCCCCCCCCCCCCCCCCCCCTATTTATGCGCATGAGACCATGTGTGTGAGAGTGATAGAGCATTCTACAACTTACAGAAATATCATGAAATATAATGATATTTTGCTGCAAAAATATGCTTGTTTCATATTCTTGTGTTTGAGTTTTAACTATTCTATGGTCCTCCATTTCAACTCGGCAGATATTAATGCAGCAGTTTATTTATTTACGAAAATGAAAAAATAAGCTCCGAGATTCGTCTGTTTGCTAACTTTATCATTATTAGGTATGGGTCTACAAGAAAACATCCGAAGAGAAGTTCCCCACTCTGAAAAAATACTCTGATAAAGCACCTCCAACAGATAAATTTGCTACTCATGAAATCAAGGTAGATTATGAGTACAAAAGTATTGAAGATTCTGGTAAAATTGTGCCTCCAGAACAAAGAATTAAGGGTTATCGGTATGGACCTCAAGTAGTTCCTATTTCATCTGCTGAGTGGGACGCTGTGAAGTTCAAACCAGAGAAGAGTGTGAAGCTTCTAGGATTTACAGATGTCTCAAACATAATGCGGTAAAATCCAGCTTCTTTGACTTGTATCCATGTAATTTGGTGTTTGTTAATGGATCTACAATTTTAAGATATTTTACTTCATTTGTCTGTACTGTCCATAAAATATGCTCAAAAGACACTATTATATGAAAGATGTCTCCATCTTCATTGCGGAACCGGGCAATCCAAAGGCCATTCTTGCAGTTTCTGCTTTAGTAAGAGCAATGAAGGAAATGAATAAAGTAGCGATTCTCCGCTGTGTATGGAGACAAGGACAAGGGAATGTAGTCATAGGGGTACTGACTCCTAATGTATCTGAAAAAGATAGTGTTGTAAGTCTCTCTCTGCAATTTCATCGCACCCTTTATTTGAAATTGTCAGTGTGCTTGACTTTTGAATTGACATTCTTGTTTATTTTGCTGGGCAGCCCGATTCATTTTACTTCAATGTACTTCCTTTTGCTGAGGATGTTCGAGAGTTCCAGTTTCCTTCATTCAGCAATTTTTCTTCATGGCAGCCAAATGAACAACAGCAGGAGGCAGCAGATAATCTGGTAAAAATGTTTGACCTTGCCCCGGTGGGCAAAGAGGAAGTACTGCCGCCCGAATTTACACCAAATCCTGTTTTGGAGGTACTTGAGAAAATTTTCCTTGCAACTTGGGTTTGACAAATTCCTGCTTGGGCATGTGTTTGTTCTATAAATTTTTCCTGAGCAATTTATGCCATTTCCTGTTTCTGAATGAATATCTTTACTAATTTGGTATTTATGGGTTGGAGATCGCCTTTAACAGCATATGAGTAAGACTTGGGGATAGTGTGACAGTGTTTTGCAACTTAATTTGGTTCAGGGGTATTGTCCATGTCCTGTACATATTGCCTCATCTGGCAGGTATTCTGCTTATGAATATGCATAAATACCTATGAAGCATGACACTTCAAAATAGGCGCCATAGTGGTGTCGGAGACGGGGACACGTACAGGACATGCCAAATGGCGTCCCTTTAATTTTTTTTTTTTTTTTTTTTTTGTAGGGGACACGCTGGGGACACGACATGGACACACCGGGGACACGCCAAATGGCATGTCCCTTTAATTTTATTTCCCTTTTTTTGTTGGGGACACTCCGGGGACACTCAAGAACATGCGTATCCAAATATGGATAATTTATTAATTTGTTTAAATATAGTGGTTTATATATATATTGAATTAATGCCAGTTTTTATTAATTTTGATTGTTTGGTAACTTAATATTAATCTACATAGTTAATATAAAAAAATATTGCCGTGTCCCCCGCCATGTCTGTGTCTCCATTTTTTTGAAATCACCGTGTCCCGTCTCTGTGTCTATGTCCGTGTCCATGCTTCATAGATAAATACTATTCAGATTATAAATTCAGAGGTACAAAAAATTATGATATTTTCCTTAGCTAAGTTACATGCTATTGATGAGGACAATTGCAGGTAAGGTTTCCATGTTGTACTACTGGTTCTGTGTCTGGACCCCTGGGGTTTCTTTTCAAAAATTTGTTCCATAATTCTCTTGTGGGAGTTTTGTGAAAAAGAAGCGAAAAAATGGATTACTTTTTGATGAAGCCATCTCTTCCTTCACCATTTTCTTTGTAAGCAGGGGCTGATCAGGATCTTTTCAGCATACATCTCTTCCTAAATAGTTGTTCCATAATTTTTTTTGATCATATTCCTTCTGGCTGAAGCTAATATGATGTGCTGCATATTGTCAGCGTTTTTATCGTCACCTTGAGTTGAAATCAAAGAACCCAGATGCCCCAGTGCCTCCACTTGATGAAACTCTCAAGGGGATAACAAGACCTGATCCAGAAGTTCTTTCTCAGTGCAAATTTGTCATTGATGAATTTCGTAGGTGCTTTGAACTGAAGGAAAATCCTAAGGTAACTTACTGGAAGCATTCCAAATTGATTGATTGATTGAGAGAGTGTTTGTTTAAGGCTGTCAATATCTTCCGCTGTTGAGATCTAAAATTGATCAATCTTGCAGCTGAAGAAATCAAGAAAACGAGCTTATGAAATTGAAGCTTTCAATTCCATAGAAAATCCATCTGCAGTCAAAGTCGAGAAAATTGGGGACTTGACTCCTGTTCAAGATTTTGAAGCTATGATGTCTCGCAGAGATAACTCAGAATGGGTTAATAAAGCAATTAAGGAGATGAAAAATAAAACTTTTGACCTAGTGGAGAACTCTTTTGTAGGGGATACCTATCAGAAGGCGCTGGAATGTTTAGTTTCTCTGCGCAAGGGTTGCATCCTTGAGCAAGTATGCCTTCTTCCACCTTTTGCTTTCTCTCTCTCCCCCACAGGTTTTAGGTTTGGAATTTGGACCATTGTTATTTTTATTATTCCAAGAAACTATTTTCTTTGTAACAAACTTTTGACCCCCTTTGTGACTTTTTTCAATCAAATTTTACTCAAAATTAAAAAATAAAATAAAGGCCAGCCAGCCTACTAAGACAAAATGACATAGTTAATACCAAAGAAAAATATCAACGAACTTTGATGTTAAAACTGACCCTTACATTGTCGATTTTCGTTCTGTAAAGAAATGTTTGTATGGTGAAAATTGCAGGAAGCATCAATGATTGGTTAATTCATAAAGTGTCTTTCTGTGCAGGAACCCAAACAGTTCAACGATTTCCTGCGCCATCTTTGTAAATTTTGCCAGGAGAAAGACCTTAACACCTTCTGTGAATTGCTTGCGTCCAAAGGGGTCACTTTGATCTCCAAGAATGAAGCCATAGACAGGTTTGTGTTGTTACTTTACCCACATCTTGTTCGGTTTCAAACTCAAAAGCTGTTTTGAGATTTTTGTTTTCCGTGTTTTTGTTTTTCATATTCTAGTTATTTTAAAATAATGAAAAAAAACTAGATGCACCTAATCTACACGTATCTACAAAGTAAAATATTTGTGGAAAAATCTGAAAAAAAGCTCACTAAAGATATGAACAAATAAAAGCACATTTTCTGTCTTTAGTTAACTTTTTTGGATTTGGTGCATCTAGATTAATTGCATCTAGAAAGTTAAAAAAAATCTAAAATATTTAAAAAATTCACTAAAGACGTGAAAACATGAAAAACAAAAAACTAACAATTTTCGAAAACTAAACCAAACAAAAGGGTTTTTCAACTTCTGGGTTCCATATAGAGAACACTATTTGTCATGTTAGCTCATCTATTCCTGCATTTTATTATTTTTTGTTTGCATTTCTTTCCCTGAGCAGTGACGTTACTGATGATGAGGCTAAGAGCTTTTTGGTTAAAATCGAGCCAAAACATGAGCAAAGAGAACAGTAAATAGCTCAGTACTACATGTTTTGATGTTTTGAGGTAAATATTCTCGTCTTAGATCCACTGGATTTGAAAGAATTCACATCTATGTACTGACTAGCATTCTGGACTAAATGCTAAATGAACTACTACAATGAAGCTACTAGCAAGGAAGAACATCCGTCTTTCCTTTTACTTTTGAATGATTGAAATGGAACATCGGGACTTCCTATATTAACTTGAAGTTAATACTTTGTGATGAGCTTTTGTGGAAAGAAATTTGATGAAGATGATGTTTGATTGTTGTGAATCTACACTTTGCCAGTATATTTTTTCAGACACCATTCATCATTCGAGGCACAGTTCAGGACAAAAAAAAAAGGTTTCTTTCAACTTTGAAGAAAAATTGTGTACATTGCTATTGTATCCTAAAATTCAAAATTACAAGTTGTTATACTGTTGAGGGTTCATTTTAGTTCGAATGTATGGTGCAGGGCCTAAATCCTTCTAGGTTCCAAAATGGCTTGGATTTTCAAGATGTTCCTTCCCTGTTTGGAGGAATTTGAACCCCAAAATGCCTGTGCAGATCCTTAAATATGTACACCTCTCCAAGTAGGGGTTGTAAAATGAATGATATTGCTAAAATTTGGCTTGTAATATAAACAAGTAAAATTTGAACACATTTTGAAATTTGTTAGGTTGTGTTCAGATCATGGAAAAGGAAAACAAGAGGTGAAGGAAATGAAAGTAATGCACTAGATAGATTAAGAAATTAGTTGGTGTTCGATTTGATTGAAGTTTATTTGAGATTAATTTTAAAAAATAAATAAATTAAATTTAAATATATTTTTAAACAAAGTTTATTAATGGAGATCACTTTGGGATGAACAATATGTTTTTATATATATTTTTGGTCACCCATAAATATCATGAAAAATCAGTAGTCTAAGTCTATGAGGATTTTGAATATCTTTATTTTATAATGGAATGGAGTTTTTTTTATTTTATTTCATTTGATAAATCTGTATCATATCAATCATGCTTTTGAAAACTGGATTTGATTGACTCATTGATCGGCCCAGTTTCTGGTCCGGATTACCCTCACATAACCATTTGTATCGAAAACTTGATTTGGATCAAGCCCGTCCATTGAACTGAACCGTTAGATTGACAGTGATATTCCAAAACATTATTGAGCGTACAAAGATTCGAACCTCCAGCCTTTCACAATGTATTGTAAATACATTGTAAATACTAATCATCAAGCTATTCATGCATTTGTTGCTTTTAATACTTAAACAATTGTATTATAAATTTGTTTGAGTTTGTTTATTTTATATATATACTTTTTTTTTGTTTCCTTGAACTTAATTTTTTTTACAAATATATTATAAAATTATTTATGACATAAATATAACATTATAGTTTGATTCTGATTCACTCACAGTTGAATCAGTGACCCATTCACTTGATTACTTTTTCGGTTCGTTTACTGGTTTGATTTTCAAAGCATTAATATCATAAAAAATTAGTAACAAATAAGTTTTAAAATTTCACTTAATTACTTTTGATTTTAAAATAAATATTTATTGATGTGAAATTTTTGTTTTTATTGATAATAAATATTTATTTTTTTATTCATGAAATGGAGAGAGGATATGGATGTTGATGCAATTCACCATATGTGGTTGGATTTAAGTATATATTTATATATATATATTTATATTATATATATAACAACAGTTTAACTATTTGATGTTCGTCTTTTTTTTTTTATTTTATTTGTCCTTTGATTTTGAAGAATTTACTAATATTTGCCTATATATTGATGGAAGGTTTTATTGTAATTATGCACATATTCTTGGTTAATTATGCAATATATTTTTTCGTAATTATGCAAACATTCTTGGTTAATCATGAAATAGGTTTTTTCGTAATTATATTTTACTTACACTACTATTTTATCTCTTTACACCCTTTATACGGGAGCTTCTATTTGCACACACACCTTCCCCTCTTTACACATCTTTTATTGGTTCGGAAGTTGATTTCCGAAAATAAACAATTGGTTCGGAAGTTGATTTCCGAAACTAAATAACTTGTTCGGAAGTTGAGTTCCGAATGTTTTTCAATTTTTCGACAATCAACTTCCGAATGTGTTTATTTTATGTCCAAAATAGTAATTTCACTTAACAATAAAATTAAAATAAAAATAATTTTTATTTAGTGTGTGTAAAAAGAGGATGAGGGATGTGCAAATAGAAGCTCCCCCTTTATACGAGTTTTTTTTTTCTTCTTCATGTGTGAAATTACCTTTAAGGACAAAATATTAAAATTAAATATATTTTGTTATCTCTTTACAACTCTTGGTTTTCAATCCCTACTCTTTTTCCTTTCTTAATTCTTCTTTTCTCTTACACATTTCTTTTCAAAAAGTGATAATCATAGTATTTTGATTATTAAAGAAAGTAATAGATGAAGAAACGGTGGTAAAGAACCATCAAAAAAGTGAAAATGATGAGTTTTTTTATTTATTTGATAGGTTTTTGTTTCGTTTTTCTGGACTGGTGTTCAACTTTCATTCGGTTGTTCGAAATCGAACAAAATAAAATAGTCCACTATCACATTGCCGAACAAAAAATATAAGTTTGGTAACCAATTACTAAATAAAAGATACATTTCCGGTAATCCCAAACCAAAATTTTTTAATTTGTTCAGTTTTTCATTACCATGTATTTTTAGTTTCATTTTTTTATATTTTTTATTTTTTTGCGTGGAAGAATTATACTTATACTCATTGCAACAACGCAAGTGTTGCAATATTAGTGAACTCTAGTCATGAATTCACTATAGATAATGTTTGTTAAGTTAGTTTTTTTTTTTTTTTTTTTTTTTTTTTTTTTAAATTTTTTATGAATGCAATTTATTTTTATTTTTAATTTGAATTGAGTTTTATTAATAATTTGACGTATAAATGTATTTATTATCTTTAGATTTTTTGTAGTCGTGAAGCATTAATTAAACGAGCTTTTGACGTTGGGCAGAAGACTGGATTTGTCATTGTTATAAAGACATCAGATGCGGGAGGTAATGACAGAAAACTAAGACTTACACTTGTCTGTAAAAGAAGTGATTACTATAGAGACAATAAGAAGATCAAGGGGGAACGATTGAGGTTGATAGGTTTTAAAAAGTGTGGGTGTCGATTTCTATTAAGGGGGGAAAAATTACCTACAAATTACTAAGACGAATTGTGATAACATGTTTGATTGATGGATGTAAACAGTGACAGATTTTATGGATACTCTATGGATATTCGATGTTTTTACAAATAATTTTATGGATGCTTTTTATATATGATTTTATAGATGCGTGTTTGATTTATGAATTTTTTAATGGATACTTTAAAGAAAAAGTAAATCTTTCAATGTTCAGCGACGAGAGCCTAGATAAATCTATTGTAGTTTGGCAACATGACAGTAGAGCAATCATATTTATGTAACAATGTATCATTGAACATGCACTTCATAAGTGGCCCAAATTAATTTTTTGTTATCATCTAATTGGACGACAATATAATGCTGGGAAAAAAAATATTGTCCGGTAGCATGGCACTGGAGTAATTCAAATTAATTTGAGTTGTATTATCGAATAGGCTCACCACAAATTAAAAAATCATTGTTTGAAAGAAAAGTGTCTTTGTAAATGTATAGCAACAAAATGCTGGAGAGATCTATTTTTTTCGGGCAGCATAACACCGGAATAATGTAAATTGTTTAGCACCGTGTTACCAAAATTAGTGGTGTAGAGAGATGAAATAGTTAATTTAAGGTTAGTTTTGGTAATATATTAGGGGTGTAATGAAAATTATATTTTTTTTAGTGGTGTAATGAGATGGAGGGTGTAAAGAGGTTAAATAGTGGTATAAGTAGAATCACCCAATATTCTTGGTTAATTATGGAAAATTCTATTTCCACACACTTAATTATCCCAATGCACATTTTCTCTCAATACACACATTTATTAATTTGATTATTAATTAATTTTCTCAACACATACACTGAAAGTTACAATTATATCCTTCACTCATAATCATTGTACACACATCATTTAACTCTCTTTTCCACACACTTGTTGAGTGACCATACTTTCAAATTTGTAAATCTATTGTAGACTCACGTGAAGCCCATTCAAAACCACAATGTAAAACGAAGTGAAGTGAAAACAAAGTCTTCCATTGAAGACCTTGAACCTCCATTAAAAACCCTCCAAAATATTGTTAAAGATGAGACATCTTCATTTTGTTATTGTATTTACCGTTTGCAGATCTCTGTGCACTCCATTGCCATAAAACCCTCGTTTTTTTTAATTTTTTAATTTTTTTTTTGTTTTGTTTTTTGGCTTGGGAATTTCGGCATTGGTTACATTTAATTCGAAACTTAACTTTCAAATAAAAATGATTAGTTCGACAAATTTATTTCGAAAAAAAAAACTTTCGGCAGTTGATATCCGAATATAATGAAATAATTCAGCATTGGTTATCCGACTGAAAACCACGAAAAGAAGAAAAAAAAAAGGTTCTGAACAAAAAAACTAACATTTGTTTGGCATCTACTATATAATCCATCTTTTTATCTTTTTATTTTTTTTCCATCACATCATCTCTCTACTTTTCTGCACATCTTTTCGTAAAAAGACAAAAAGTGCACTTTTTTAGGACACCCCAAACTTAATATAGTATAAATCTAGAGATTAAAGTAATATAAGAGTTGTTATGAGAGTATTGCTTTGCAAGTAATAAATAAGTATAGTGTTAATAGCAAGCAAAGTGACAACAATGAAAAAACTAGAGTTTAGTTTTTTTTTTTTTTTTTACTTAAAAGGTGTACATTGAGATTTTTTTATTTTTAAAAGATGTGTACAGAGAATATTTTTATATAATATTATGGGTGCTAGTGGATATCCATTATGATCATTTTAGTTTAGGGTATAATTGCTATTAAAATAATATTTAATTAAATGTGTGCACTGAGATAATTAGGCGTGTGGAAATAGAATTTTCTTTCAATTATGAAACATAAATATTTTATTTATTAACAAATTATAAATACACCCGTAAGATTTATTTAAAATATGAATCGGTTTTATAATACTAGAAATTATAACTATCGTTTGTTATAAATTATCATTTAACTACTCAGAAAAAAAAAAATCAATCCTCCTATGCAATAATAAATTATCAAAATTGTTTATTAAAAAATATTTCTCATATATTAAAAAATGTTAATTGATTTAATGATTTATTTATTAACAAAATGGTTCATTAAAAAATATTTTTCATATCATTAAAAATTATTAATTTACTTAATGATTTACTTATTAATAAAATTGCTCATTTGCTATGCGAGTATAATTTATGTATTAATAAAATTTTATTTGTATATATATGTATTTTCTTCTGCTTCTTTATTAGTTCAGTAAATTATCTTAGTAATTGTTTTATATTTATTTATTGAGAAAAATTATATACCATAATTTATTTATTTATTTATAAATTCAAAAGAAATGTTAAAGACTTGTAAATTCTCCTCAAATGGTATAGTAATAGAATTAGAATTCATATCATTTGATGTATAATAAATCAAAAAATGATACATATCATACCATATCATTCTATTATATATCTAATGATTTATTCTATTCAATTCCATAGAATAATGTTTTAATTTTTAAAAAATTATCAAAATACAAAATTTAAATATACTCTAATAATAGCACGAGCTTTGTAAACTAATATATATATATAGGGCTGAGCTTCCTTCCAGTCCATGATCGGACTGGAGGGTACTGTTGGGTCCGTAGGGGCCCACCACGGGTCCCATTCTGATAATCCGAATTGTTGAATGTGTAGAACTCGTCAAATACTATATGCTAGTAAAAAAACAACGTTGATCGGATATCGATAGCTATCTCATCGGATCAGATTTATATCAACCGTTTATTTTTTCACCGTTCATTTTTTTTAATAAAAAACTGATTTGATCACGTAACTATCGATATTCGATCAATGTGATTTTTTACAAGCATATAGTACTCAGCGAGTTGTATAGATTAAGTGGTTCAAATTATTGAAACGGGATTTATGATGAACCTCCATAGGCAGTGGCGGAGATAGGATTTTAGTTCAGAGGAGGCAATAATAAAATGTTATGTCTACAATAGTATTCTCACCCTACCTTACTTTAACCCTAACAAACTCAACTCCCAATTTCAACCAAGACATTACTTAGACGGTGATGATCATTTCCAAAAAAAACAAGTATTTTATTAAGAAATAGAAATTTCATCAAACAAGTAAAATCTTTTACATTTTTGTACATATATTCATCCTAGAAGAAGAAAACAAAAAAATTATGAATAAGAATAAATTAACAAACATTATAAAAAAAAAGGAGACTTATTTATAAGTCTTTTTTCAGACTCTTATGGTAGGCTAAGTCCTGTGTAATTTCTTATAGAGTCTCAAGTCCTATTTAGATAGGAATGTATTCCACAAGATCCTATATAAACGTAACGTGATGTGACACTTACATAAACGTAACGTAACGTGACGCCTATATAAACGTAACGTAACGTGACACCTATATAAACGTAACGTAACGTGTCACGTTACGTTTCGCAAAGTTAATGAGTTTATTTTTTTAAATTGAATGTGAAAATATTACTGGTTTATGTTGGTATCACGTTACGTTTCATATAAATATGATCTATAGTAACATTCAATTTCCTATAGATCATAGGTGTCACGTTACGTTTATGTAAGTGTCACGTTACGTTACGTTACGTTTATGTAAATATGATCTATGGTAACATGTAATTTTGCATGTTACCATAGATCATAGGTGTCACGTTACGTTTATGTAGGTGTCACGTTACGTATAGATGTCATGTTACGTTTATGTAGGTGTCACGTTACGTTACGTTTATATAGATATGATCTATGGTAACATTCAATTTCCTATATATGGTTTTACTATTATTTATGATATTAACAACTAATATTGAGGGTAAATGTGTCAACAAACTTTCCACAGGACTTATGGGAACATAAGTTTTTTTAGTAGGACCATATGTAGCATAAATCTCCCTAATAGGACTTATAAATAATTTTTCCTAAAAAAAAATAAAAAATAAACATTTAATGGTAGACTTTATAATATTATAAAAGTGATTTTGTCATAAAATAAACATTTGAATTGTACAAATTATAGAAATATTTAAAAAATAAAGAAAAAAATATGAGTATATATTCAAATTTAAAAAGGGGCAAAGTGAGAAATAATTTATTAACCTATAACTAAATATTAATTTTAGAAAGTTAAGGAGGGACACTCATGTCCCTTCGCCACTATTCACAGATCCAATAATACCCTTCGCCACTATTCACAGATCCAATAATACCCTCCAATTCGGCCACGAATTAAAAAGAAACCAGCCTCATATATATATATATATATATATGCAGGGCCACTGCTGTGGCTCTCGTAGTTGTACTTCTGGCAGTGGGCACCGTTTGAATTTTTTTTCCTTAGTTCTCTGGATGCTGTTTCATGCAAGGTGTTGATTGAAATAATGTAATTTTCTGTTCATTATTCTTGAGTAATCTACTGGAAAAAAAAAGAAGAAAAATTTAGCCGTGTTTAGTTTGTATTTTAGAAAATAAAATTTAAAAATAATTTTAAAAAATAAAAATTAATTTTACAAAAATATTTTTGACTTTTCAAAAGATAAAATTATGTAAAAATAATAAGTGTTCTTAATTTTTTTTTAAATTTCTTTCACCAAATTAATTTTTAATTTTTAATTTTTAATTTTTTTTTCTTCTAAGACATGTTTATGAAAACCAAACCAAACGTGGCCATATAACTTAATTTTATATGTTTATACATATACATGCATACATATAAATAAATAAATTTAAATTATCACTTATATTAATATTAATTTAAATTACACTTTTATATCATGATATAACTAAAATTATTCTTCTACATTGTAAACGTGACAACGTACCTTACAATAATTTTATTTATATATAGAAATACATATAAATAATTTAATTAATATTATCACTGTACGGGAAAGGAATAAACCTTCTCGTATAATCCTGTTGATCAAGTCTGCGCTCCTTCATACGACGTCGCTTTACTCCTTGAAAACACAAACGTGAGTTAGTCAGCAGGTGCGTGCCGGATACCTCTCCGATGCCTAAGTCAGAAAAATAGACAAATAGACAAAAAGCTCTGTGTATTCGGGAATCAAAGTTGTGTTACCTCTCCATAGGTGATGTTGTGAGCTTTTATAGGTTCCGTGTGGCACAATTCTAGTAGGACTCTTACTCCTCCAGGTAAAGTCCTCCTAGGAATCAAATTCCTGAAAGATAATACTTATCCTTCAACACCTCCCTCACTGCTTAAACTAAGTGAGATGGTTTTACCAAGGTCGGATTCCTAGATGACTGAGGTAAGCATGGCTATGCTAAGCCGTAGAGTAGACCGAACTAAAGCTAGTTCGGTTCTTCCTTTCACTGCTCTTACCTCGGCTTCTCCTGTACAAACCATGGCGTGCTTAGACCGAGCTAACAAATATCAAGGTTTTGACCGAGCTAACCTCAATACGCCATGATCGAGCTAATTTAGAGCAGGGTGACCGAGCTAACTGCCAAGCTCTCTTGGACCGGGCTAACTTCAAGGCTCTTCTGGGCCGGACTATCTTCAAGGTTCTCTTGGACTGGGCTAACTTGAAGGCCTTGTTACTCAGCCCTTCCTACTGTGGCCCACAACGGCCCATTACCCAGCTCGGCCCAATTTTCATATAAATTACCCTCTCAATTGCCCCTTAATTCCATCTGCGCAGCATGATAGAGATTACGTATCCAGCCGAGCTAAAAGCTTTAGCCTTTCAACCGTGCTAAAACCCTTAGACTCTGTCCGTCCGGTCAAGACGTCTCTTTAGTCACTGTAACTGAATCGATTCCCATTCTATCGACACGTGGCGAACTGTTATTAGCCAAATACAGCTGTCAGCCGTCTTCATACTCTGTAATTTTTGAACAGTCCCGCCTTTTTCCTTATCTTTTCACAAAACCAAACCTTTTGTTTTGAATCATTCACATCACTATTCATCTCATTCTCTCCCTCTCTTCGAGCCTTCATTTCTCCTCAGCCCTGTGCTTGCTGTGTTCTTTGCTGCTACGATTTTCATCTTCAGTGCCCTCTCATTGGACTGGTACGTTGCTCAAACTAATTTCCTTTTCGTTGATTTCGCACTTGTTTAATACATAGCATATGTATTTTGTATGTTTTTTCAAAACACATATTACTTTTACTTCCATATTCCTGGAAAAAAGCTTGTAATAGAACCACTGCATTTTACGAATAACCTGAGAAATACTGTATTTGATCCAAAATCACACCTCAACCGAACTAGGATACTGTTTGTATTAGTTGCAAGCCCGACTACCCCAAAACCGAACTAAAACTTTACTTTATTCTTGTAATTTCAACAAGTCTTAGTACTGCCTGCTTAACTTAGCCGAGCTAGTGAACCGCACTAGGTTTGTGCGATACTGTCCTAAAAAACCTCAAATGATCGACCGAGCTAATACTTGGGGCTAAGCCAGCTCCCTTAGTTCAAACCGAACTAAGAATGCTGCCCCGAAGGCTCAACCGGGCTAATGCCTCTAGCTTAAACCGAGCTAGGACTGGGTAGCATCTCACATAGCCGAGCTAGGACTTCACTTATCTTGCCTTTATTTCTTTTAGCACGGTCCAACGATCTGTGCTTAACACCTTTGTTTTTCACTTTGCAGACTTAGGTTGCCCAGGCACTCCTGTGAGCGCTCAACCGAGCTAGTCAGCACCATTCTTCGACCGAGCTAACACTCAGTTTAATTTATACATAACTTAAACCACAAATGGGGAAGTATAGATTTTTAGTAAACTCACCAGGGGCCATAGCCGAATTTCGTAAGGACTACCAAATTCCAGATGATGTCCACCTCTCACTGGCCGAACCAGAAACCGTTCCTTGGGGAAAACAAGGCTTTGTCCTTTTTAATGTTATTTCCATCGTAGAGTGCGGTCTGCGATTCCTTGTACAACCCCTCCTTTGTGAATTCCTTAGGCAAACCAAGCTCTGCCTTACCCAACTTTCCACAAATTCTTTCCGTATAATAAACGGCATAGCCGAGCTAAACCGCCGGGCTGGCCTTAATCTCGGTCTAGCCGAGCTCTTCCACCAATACTCGATAGGATCAGCCGAAGATGGCTGGGTCTATTACTTAAGAATAAGACGCCGGCATGAAAAGATAATAAAAAATACTCCGGATAAAGACGTCAATGATGATGATTTCTTTTGGGTTTCTGAGAATTTTGAGGATCACCAAGCCCAGATCCCAGGCCATAGAATAAATTGGAACAAGGGTGTAGCCGGTAGGATTACCTCGGCTAAATTCCACGCTTTTCTTTTACCTCGGTCTTAACATTCTGAACCGGACTAACCCTTGTCTTTCTTCTTTTATGCAGATTTGAACTTTCTCAAGTCACAGTACAGCTATCCCAACTTAGCCACTCTTCGTGCCGCGCTACGATATCCTACCAGAGGCTGGGCCGAGCTAGTGAATTTTGAACTGACGTATAGATACAGCGGTAGGCGAAAGTCCAAGGTAACTGACTTCTTGTTAGAAGCCTCTCCTGAACCAGACCCATCCTTGCCCCAAATCAATCTCATCCCACTAACCGCCGAACAAGAAATGGCCAAGAAGAGAGCCGTGCAAGCCCTTCTGACCGAAATCAACCATACCGAGGTACCACCAACCGGTCAAACTCAGGAGACCGTTGTGGCCCTTCCATCTCGCCAGCCCTCAGCATCTCGCCCAAATAAGCGTGCCCGGACTACCCCAACCGAGCAGCGCCTCGTTGATGAAGATGAAACCGTGGTCCCTCAAACCACTCCACCACGCTCTCCACCGAGCCCACAACTGGAGCGTTCGGACCGGGCTAGCTCCTCCCAGTGGGCTCCAAAGATCACTTTCCAGAACCGAGCCATCAAGGATACTGATTCAGTGGTCGCTGAAAAAGACCACTTAATGGCATTCAATCTTGCCAAAGGCGTATGCCTTCCAGCCGACATGTCACACCGCGACCACCTAACCGAGCTGAAAGCAATCCGTTTTTCCACAAAGTCCATGGTGTTGGTAAGTTGCCCCTTTGCTCATCTTTTTAATCTGTACAAGTTTCTGCTCGGTTTTACTTTAAAAGTTTCTTACCATCCTCTTGCAGGCCATACAGAAAAACCATATCGCTCACAAGCGAGTGTTAGAACTGCGAAAAGCCACAAGGCAGGCCATGGTAGAGGTTGATGCCAAAACAACCGAGCTACAGGAGTCAAGGAAGCAGATAGCCGAGCTACAGACCGAGATGGCTCGTCTGACTGGGCTTGTCAGCTCGGCTGAGGTAGAGAAGAAAAAGGCCGCGGCCATGGTAAAAGACAAGTATCTGCGCGAGCTTGCAAAGCTTGAAGGGAAGAAGAATGCCGAGATAAAGGAGTGGGGAAGAAGGCCGAGGACGCGGAGGACCTCGGTTTCAAAGAAGGTGAGGCCTTGTACATTAAGTAGTGTGAGGCAGCAAAAGACTTATTCTTTAAATGCGGATGGAGGGCGGCCGTGGAACAGCTCGGTCATTGGTCAGAGACCGAGGTCTTCAACCCTCCTCCGTATTTTATTCCGGGTTCGATGACGGAGTATGCTGCTGCCATTCAGCAACAATTTCTTCAGGCTGAGGATGGCGAAGAAGAGACCGAGCCAAACAATACCCTGGTTGTTAATGACCCTGTTGTTCAATCAGCTCAGTTAAAGCCACCGGTTGAAGATCTGACGACCGAACTACCAGATGAGACCGGGCTCCAAGTTGAGCTTGACGCAGAAATAGATGACCTTTTTGCTTGATTTCTGTATTTTCTTCTTTCTGCTTTTGGACAAGAATTGTAACCGGGCTACGGCCCTATCTTCTGTACTCTTTTGCGTTTTCAATGAAAGCTTCTTTTGGTTTCAACTGTTATCTCGGTTTACTTTCATGCGTATACTTTCTAACTGTAATTTGACTAAGGTATAACATTCTCCGGCTGAGATACTTTATCTCGGTCTTAACTTTGCACTTTGTAGCGCCCTCAAAATAATACATAAAACCCATCACTCTAGACATGCATTGATATAAGAGAAATCAACCATTTCTATTCATTAAATCATTGCTTACATCAGTATTACATGTTAACAACAAAAGCAAATGCCCTATGGGCTTACAGCTTTCCAAGTCAACACTTGGTTACACAAAAGAAGAGTACTAACCCTATACAAAAGAAGCCCTTGGCTTAATATACATGTAATACAACAAAATAATCAAAAAGGAGTCTTCAACTCCCATATCCATCCAAGCTATGTCCTTGGAGGTAACATGCTACCTGTACCTGAAAATAATGTCCCACACAGGGTGAGCCAACGCCCAGTAGAGATATGCTAAACACAGTATGAGCAATAACTAAGACATTAGCAATTGATAAATGTTTAGTTCCATAGATCAATTCATAACCCATTTCCATTACAAGACCACTATGTTCATGTTTCATTTCATTCTCCATTTCTTATCAATTTCACAATTTACATCGATGGCTCAGAACCTGGCCAACCACTCACATGAGACAGTGACTCATATTAAACGTTTCCCATTTTACAATAGATAAACATACTAGTTGTATCAACATCTCAACAGATAAGCATACAAGCTGTATCCACATCTCAACAGATAAGCATATTAGCTATATCAGCATTTCCATAGATAAGCATATGAGCTATATCAACACAATAACTGACAAGCATATGAGCTGTATCAGTGGAGTCCATCCCCTATCTTCTCCCAAACAATATCCGGTTTAGAGGTCCATCCCCTATCTTCCCTTAAACCGTGGAGTACATCTCCTATCTCCTCCCACACACACAACGTATATACACATAGGTCATATACACAATCAAACAATACATAACGTTAATGTATTCTATCAACTGTCATACTCTATGACATATCCAATTGATTAGTTTTAGTTTGCCTAATCATCATGCATTGTCTACAACAATCAAAACTACCCTCCACCGGCAGCCCAAGCAATTATTTCTAAACAGATAATAAGAGCTCCAACAGATATACTATCAATGTTTTCAAAAGTGGGCGATTAACAAATCCAACTCCACCATTTCACAATATAATGAGTCAATTTCATTATTTCTAACTCAATTCCATAAATCCACAACTTTTCCAAATTAATTATACCAATTAATTTATACAACAAATTAGGGTTTTCTACCTCATTTCTCAATATTGACCCAATGGTCTATATTTCAACAACCAACAACAATATTATTATTTTGGTACCCAAAATACACATTTTAGAATCAAAATAACAAAACCCTCTTTCAATATTTTGAAACCCTAGATCCCAAAATCAAACCATTTAACGAAATGCTCAAAAATCTAGGTCAAAACCCATAGTTGTGAGTAAGAATCCCTACCTCAAAAGTTGACACCCAACGAAGAAGATGAAGAAAATGGAAGTGCTCCAAATCCCGGGATTCTTGGATCAAAAGGTAGCCTTCGACGATCAACAACCTTTTTGTAAAGGCCAAAGGTGAGAAAACAACTCCTACTAGATCAATACCTAGAGAGAAGGCAAGGTTCTAGAGAGAGAGAGGCTCAACAATGGAGTTTTGGAAAAGTAAGAGAGAGAGAGAAAGTGTAGAAAATGATTCAAAAATGCCCAGATGCCCTCTGTTATACGACATTTCTGCTCGAGCGTAAAACACAACGCTCGAGCGTCAAGAACAAAAAACTAGGTACGCTCGAGCGCAAGAAGACCCGCTCGAGCTCCAAGACACATGAATAAAGTATATCCACTCGAGCACGAAAACCAGTCCGCTCGAGCGTAGATTTCCCCCTCCCAGATCTTATACCAGAAATGTACTACCCGCTCGAGCGCGAACAAGCCCGCTCGAGCGCGACCCGCTCGAGCGCAGGAAATCCGCTCGAGCGTAGAAATCACCCTTGCAGAAGTTTTGCAGAGCATGAAAAATACTGGGAGTGTGCAAATCCCGTTCGAGCGGTCAACCAAAAACCAAACTCCGCTCAAGCGCATAATAACCCGCTCGAGCGTAAAACCAAAAACCTGGGCAACAAGATTTGAGACTTAGGCTCAACCAACCTATAACACACCTGCCCAAAACATCTCAAAATTCAAACAAATGGAATTAAAGGATGACAACAAGGTAGACACAACTACCAACTCCACGGAATCGAGTCCGGAGTACAATTGAACAGTAAAGGGAATACCGGGACCGCTATAACCTCCCTCCCTTAAAGAATTTCGTCTCCAAAATTAAACATAGGTTTTTCAAAAACAGGTTTTTCAAAAACAGGTTTTCTCCATTCTCAACAATATTACAACATAATATTTAACAACCTGACCTATTACTGGTCAATCTCATCTCTTGTCAAGAGGCATTTCACATTATACATAACAACCTGTATTATCAACATGCATTCCTTTGAAATTTACCAATTTCAACTCATTTTCTACAATTCCATAACACATGTAACATTAATATCATGCTTGCATTTCCACAATATACTTAACATACGCAATGTTAACACAAACTTCCATTTACCAAAATATTTACAATGTTTTACAACTTAAGACATATATAATGCTCTTAAAGTTCAACAACTTTACAAAATTACCAATGTATGATTACATATCAATAAACAAGTCCGGATATTTCTCGCGGACCTCCAACTCACGTTCCCAAGTGGCCTCCTCCACTCCGTGATGTTTCCATAAAACCTTAACCAAGGGAATGGTCTTGTCTCGCAGGACTTGATCCCGCCTATCTAAGACCCGAACCGGTCTCTCCTCATACGAGGCATCCTCATCTACCTCTAAATCGGTCCAATCCAACACATGGGACGGATCCGGCTCGTACTTTCGAAGCATACTGACATGAAATACGTTATGCACCCCGGACAACTGCGGTGGCAAAGCCAAACGATAAGCAACTTCCCCAATCCTCTCAAGGATCTCTAAGGGACCAATAAACCGAGGGGATAACTTCCCACCCTTTCCAAACCTCATCAAACCTCGTCTAGGTGATATTTTCAAGAAAACATGATTACCTACCTCAAACGCCAAAGGCCTCCTCCTACGGTCGGCATAACTCTTTTGGCGACTCTGGGCTGTAACAAGCCTCCTACGGATAAGCTCAACTTTCTCCGTCGTCTCTCTAACCAACTCTGGACCCAACAAAGGTGCATCGCCTACCTCGGCCTAACAAACTGGAGATCTACACGGTCGGCCATATAAGGCCTCAAACGGTGCCATACCGATACTTGACTGAAAACTGTTGTTGTAGGCAAACTCCACCAATGGTAAGTGCCTCTCTCACGTCCCACTAAAGTCAAGGACACAACCTCGAAGCATATCCTCAAGAATCTGAATAGTACGCTCGGACTGCCCGTCAGTCTGAGGGTGATAAGCTGTACTAAAGGTCAACTTAGTGCCCAAGGCACTCTGCAAACTCTGCCACAACCTAGCAGTAAAACGAGGATCTCTATCTGAGACGATCGTCACTGGGACCCCGTGCAACCTCACTATGTCCCGCATATACAAGTCGGCGAGATGATCTACCGAATCTCTCACGCGCATAGGGATAAAGTGCGCTGACTTAGTCAACCGATCTACAACCACCCAAATAGCATCACTACCCCGCTAAGTCCTCGGAAGTCCTACAACGAAATCCATAGTGACATGCTCCCACTTCCACTCGGCAATAGGCAAGGGTTGCAACAAACTCGCTGGCCTCTGATGCTCAGCCTTCACTTGCTGACAAGTAAGGCACTTCGATACGAAGACAGCCGCATCTCTCTTCATGCCCCGCCACCAAAACTGGCGACCCAAATCCCGATACATCTTAGTGCCTCCCGGATGCACCACAAGGCGTGAATGGTGAAACTCTCGGAATACTTCCTCTTGGCAAGACTCCGACACAAACAGACGGTCTCGGTATCTCACACTCAGGTCGGGATACACTGCCAAACCCTTCTCAACCTTCCCACTGGAGATCTTCTCTCAGAGGGAATCTACCTCAAGGTCACCTCTCTGTGCCTCTAACACTCGAGTCACAAGCGTAGGCTGCACGACTACAGAAAACAAGGCCGCAGCCTCAACAAATTCGCCCAGAAGCAAATCAAACTCGCCCAACGCACCCATCATCTCCCATTCCCGGATGGCTATACAAGCTACATCACTAATGGATTTCCTACTAAGGGCATCGGCCACAACATTGGCCTTTCTCGGGTGATAGTGCAACTCAAAATCATAGTCCTCAATGAACTCCATCCATCTTCTCTGCCTCAAATTCAAGTCACTCTGTGTAAACAGATACTTCAAACTCTTGTGGTCTGAGAACACCTCGAACCTCTCACCATAAAGGTAGTGCCTCCAAATCTTCAAGGCAAAAATCACTGCTGCTAGTTCTAGGTCATGTGTAGGGTAATTCTTCTCGTGTATTTTCAACTGACGTGAGCCATAAGCTACCACTTTCCTTTCTTGCATCAACACACAACCCAAACCCTCTCGTGAGGCATCACAATAAACCGCATAACCCAACCCTCTCTCCGGAATAATCAAAACCGGAGCGGTGGTCAATCTAACCTTCAACTCTTGGAACGACTTTTCACAAGTCTCACTCCACACAAACTTGACCCATTTCCGTGTCAATCCAGTCAACGGCGAAGCTAGCCTGGAGAAATCTTTCACAAATCGGCGGTAATACCCAGTCAATCCCAGAAAACTGCAGATCTCAAAAACGCTCTTAGGCTGTGCCCAATCCTGCACTGCCTCTACCTTGGATGTATCAACAGACACCCCTTCCCCGGATACCACATGGCCTAAGAATTTGACTTCTTATAGCCAGAACTCACACTTCCCAAACTTGGCATACAGCCTATGGGCTCTAAGCAACTCAAGCACCACTCTCAAGTGTTCCTCGTACTCCTCCTCAGAAGGCGAATAGATGAGAATGTCGTCCACGAAAACGACCACAAATCGATCTAAGAATTCCCGGAAGATCCGGTTCATCAAATCCATAAAGACTGCCGGTGCATTGGTAAGCCCAAATGGCATCACCAGAAACTCATAATGGCCATACCGTGTACGGAATGCCGTCTTCGAAATATCCTCCTCTCTGACCCTCAACTGGTGGTAACCCGATCTCAAGTCTATCTTAGAGAAACAACGGGAACCCTTCAACTGGTCAAACAAATCATCTATACGGGGCATAGGATACTTATTCTTAACCGTAGCCCGATTCAACTTTCGGTAGTCGATACACAATCTCAAGGCACCATCTTTCTTCTTAGCAAAGAGGGCCGGTGCTCCCCACGGTGAAACACTAGGGTGGACAAAACCCTTATCTAGCAATTCCTGGAGCTGAATCTTCAACTCACTCAACTCGGCTGGGGCAAATCGATAAGGTGTCATAGAAATCGGCGCCGTGCCGGGCACTAAATCAATAGAGAACTCTATCTCTCGGTGAGGTGGCAAACTAACAAGGTCCTCAGGAAAAACGTCCGAATACTCACAAACCACCCTCAGCAATACAATCTGGGTCTCATCACACTCACCACTCAAGAAGCTAGCAAGTAGACCACTAAGCTCGTTCCGCCCTCGCGAATCATACACCGGTGGCAACACACTACCAACCCGATCTCCCAAGAAATGGAAACACTCCCCGCTCAAGGTACAAACTGTAACCCTCTGGCGGTAGCAATCAATAACAGCCCGGTATGACGATAACCAGTCCATGCCCAAAATAACATCAAAACCCTTCATAGGCATAACAACAAAGGGAAAAGGAAGCCTATGGTCGGCGACCTCTATATTACAACCTCTACGTCCGTGTTTCAAAATCAATTCACCCCCAACAGGTGATACTACACAAATAAGAGATGCTAATAGTGCCAACTCCAACTCCAACACAGATGCAAATGCAGCAGATACAAAAGAATAGGACGCACCCGTATCAATCAATACATTAGCAACCGAGTTGCAAAACAGAAAGGTACCTCTCACGACTGATGGAGCCGGTACTAGGTCCTACGCGGTAACAGCATATACACGCCTTGTAGGCCCCTAATCCACCTGCTCACCTCTAGGAGCAAACGACTGCTGCACAGACTGGGATGACGAAGCTCCTGGATTGGCCCTCGAGGCCTGCACAGACTGAACTGGCTGATAACTCTGCGTCTGCCTAGAACCAGGCGCTCCCGAAGTGGCACTCAACTGTGGGCAAAACCTCTTCAAGTGCCTAGGCTGTCCACACTGATAACAAGACAAAGGCTGGCCCCTGCCCTGACTCTGGCCCTGAGGTCTAGCTGAAGAAGAAGCAGCTCGCTGGCCCCCTCCCTTCTGCGGGCAAACCGAAGACTTGTGACCCAGCTGGCCACATATGAAACAAGTCAAGCCTCCCTGATTACCTCTCCCGAAGCCTGCACTTGGCACTAGGAAGGTCGATCTAGCCAAACCACCCTGAGACTGCTGAGGGTTAAAACCCCTCTGTCTCCTGCCATCACTTTGGCCATCTTGGCTCCTCTTGGAGCCTTTATGCTTCTCCTCATCCTCCTCCTGCATCATAAGCTCCATATGAGCTGCAACATCCACCAAACGTCTATACTCCCGGATAAACGACCCTCCAACCCTCAACTTGAGTCCTCACCTCAACTTCCGCTCAAACTCAAAGCAACGGCGTTCCTCGGACGCCACAAGTTCAGGTGCAAACCTGGATAGACTGGTAAAAGTAGCCTCGAACTCGGCCACTGTCAAGCCCTGCTGTTTAAGCTGGCAAAACTGTTCCCTCAGCTTCTCCCTAGCAGCCGACGACAAGAACTTCTCCTGGAAGGCATCTACAAAAGCCCCCCACGCACCACCAATACGGCCCTTCTCGTATTTCCACCACTGACCCGCATCTCCCTTCAGTTGGAAGGATGCCAAGGTCACCTTTAAAGCCCCGTCCTCGATGCCAAGCATCTCGAACGTTTTCTCCATCTGTTCCAACCACTCGTCAGCCTTAAGCGGCTCTTTCAGATCCCCAACAAACTCGTCCGGGTTATACCGGAAGAATTCCCTCTTTAAGAAAGAAGGCCCTGCCTCAGCAACCTGATTCTCAGCTCTGAGAATACCCAAAGCTCCTGCTATCTCTCGGGCCAAGGCACCCATAGCCTGCTGACCCACTGGCTCGGCCACATTGGCCTGACCAACTTCCTCCTGCATTGCCGGAACGTCATCCGGTAAAGGCACTTCCTGCCTCCTAGGCCTACCACGCCTACCACCTCGTCCTCGTCCTGACATCCTATTAAAGGTAACGAAGACGTTAGCACATTCATAAATGTGCCGAAACTAAACACTCGCATCCTAATGCATGGACAACTGTAATTCACTCCACGTAAGCACATAAACACATAAGCACTTACGAATTTCATTCCCGGATAATGATAGTCTCGAGGCGTTCCTAGAGTTCCGGTTAGAAACAACATTGATCAAGTGCTTTTCCAACAAGACTCACAGAAACCCAAGGATCCAATCGATATCCTAGGAATCAAATCCCATACCCAAATAGTCACATAAGCATGTTATCACATAAGCATATAACATTACATTTAAGTCTCTCAATAAGCGAGACAAACCCATTGTGATACTAATCACTTCCCACGTATCCAAAGTATTCGAACCCGGTACGCTCTGATACCAAGTTGTAGCGCCCTCAAAATAATACATAAAACCCATCACTCTAGACATGCATTGATATAAGAGAAATCAACCATTTCTATTCATTAAATCATTGCTTACATCAGTATTACATGTTAACAACAAAAGCAAATGCCCTATGGGCTTACAGCTTTCCAAGTCAATACTTGGTTACACAAAAGAAGAGTACCAACTCTACACAAAAGAAGCCCTTGGCTTGATATACATGTAATACAACAAAATAATAAAAAAGGAGTCTTCAACTCCCATATCTATCCAAGCTATGTCCTTGGAGGTAGCATGCTACCTGTACCTGAAAATAATGTCCCACACAGGGTGAGCCAACGCCCAGTAGAGATATGCTAAACACAGTATGAGCAATAACTAAGATATTAGCAATTGATAAATGTTTAGTTCCATAGATCAATTCATAACCCATTTCCATTACAAGACCACTATGTTCATGTTTCATTTCATTCTCCATTTCTTATCAATTTCACAATTTACATCGACGGCTCAGAACCTGGCCAACCATTCACATGAGACAGTGACTCATATTAAACGTTTCCCATTTTACAATAGATAAACATACTAGTTGTATCAACATCTCAATAGATAAGCATACAAGCTGTATCCACATCTCAACAGATAAGCATATTAGCTATATCAGCACTTCCATAGATAAGCATATGAGCTATATCAACACAATAACTGACAAGCATATGAGCTGTATCAGTGGAGTCCATCCCCTATCTTCTCCCAAACAATATCCGGTTTAGAGGTCCATCCCCTATCTTCCCTTAAACCGTGGAGTACATCTCCTATCTCCTCCCACACACACAACGTATATACACATAGGTCATATACACAATCAAACAATACATAACGTTAATGTATGTCATACTCTGTGACATATCCAATTGATTAGTTTTAGTTTGCCTAATCATCATGCATTGTCTACAACAATCAAAACTACCCTCCACCGGTAGCCCAAGCAATTATTTCTAAACAGATAATAAGAGCTCCAACAGATATACTATCAATGTTTTCAAAAGTGGGCGATTAACAAATCCAACTCCACCATTTCACAATATAATGAGTCAATTTCATTATTTCCAACTCAATTCCATAAATCCACAACTTTTCCAAATTAATTATACCAATTAATTTATACAACAAATTAGGGTTTTCTACCCCATTTCTCAATATTGACCCAATGGTCTATATTTCAACAACCAACAACAATATTATTATTTTGGTACCCAAAATACACATTTTAGAATCAAAATAACAAAACCCTCTTTCAATATTTTGAAACCCTAGATCCCAAAATCAAACCATTTAACGAAATGCTCAAAAATCTAGGTCAAAACCCATAGTTGTGAGTAGGAATCCCTACCTCAAAAGTTGACACCCAACGAAGAAGATGAAGAAAATGGAAGTGCTCCAAATCCCGAGATTCTTGGATCAAAAGGTAGCCCTCGACGATCAGCAACCTTTTTGTAAAGGCCAAAGGTGAGAAAACAACTCCTACTAGATCAATACCTAGAGAGAAGGCAAGGTTCTAGAGAGAGAGGCTCAACAATGGAGTTTTGGAAAAGTAAGAGAGAGAGAGGAAGTGTAGAAAATGATTCAAAAATGCCTAGATGCACTCTGTTATACGACATTCCCGCTCGAGCGTAAAACACAACGCTCGAGCACCAAGAACAAAAAACTAGGTACGCTCGAGCGCAAGAAGACCCGATCGAGCTCCAAGACACATGAATAAAGTATATCCGCTCGAGCGCGAAAACCAGTCCGCTCGAGCGTAGATTTCCCCCTCCCAGAACTTATACCAGAAATGTACTACCCGCTCGAGCGCCAACAAGCCCGCTCGAGCGCAACCCGCTCGAGCGTAGGAAATCTGCTCGAGTGTGGAAATCACCCTTGTTGAAGTTTTGCAGAGCACGAAAAATACTGGGAGTGTGCTGTAGACGTCCCCGAACGCATCCCGGGAAAGGGAGTGCGAGTCCCCCCCATTTTGGTTCGATATTGGGTTACTACAGTTCGAAGGACTCAAATGTCACGGTTCTTAATCTTGAACCAAAGAGTCCAAATCCGGCAAATCGTTTTTGAAAACAGATTTTTGAAAGAAGTGCCAAACATGGACTGCTTTGCCAGATACAGAGTCACTACCTAAATGTTTTTTTTTTTTTATGGGAAATTTAGGAAACCCTGACTCGGTGCCAAAGGCCACGTGTCCGTCATCACCAAAGTTGCCTCGGCTCGGGAACTTGGGTACGATTGGGGAAGGTCACTTCGTGAGCACCCCCGCTCGCCCGGTCAAAGACCGGCCTCTACTAACCATGATATCTGTTTTTGAAAACATTGTGTGTTCTTATTCCGGTTATTAGCCTAGGTTACTATGTGATGCGCACAGCATACAAGTATAGACTGGGTCTCCTGAATTGGAACAAAGCATTTCATGTTTGTTTGTTTGAAAATGGTTTGATGGTGTTACCCACAGATAGGCTAAGACGTGGATTTGCCACCCTCGGGTGGGCTTAGAAAACAGTGATTTTGCCACTATCTAGTGGGCTTAAAACAAACATGAAATGCTTTGTTCCACTCCAAATAACTCAACCTCCACCCACAGGCATTCAAGGCAGTTATATCACATAAGCAAATAGCCTCATGGCAAGCATGCTATCATGGCAACACTCACACGCATGCAAGGATGCTAAAGCATAAAACTCACCGAGTACTCCAAGCCAAAACAAAAATCGATTAGAAATTCATGCATGATCCTAGATGCACAGAATTGCCTAATGCAACACATGCAAAATGCAACTATAGCAGGCTCGGCTATTCTAAACATGGTATATGAAATGCTACAGCTAACATGTATTCAATTTGGAATTGAAATACAAATGCAGTTTGTATGATGCGCCGAGCCCGGTGCATGCAATACAGATGAATGAATGCAAACATGCTATCATACTGTATGCTAATTGAAATATGCCCTAATCTACCATCATAAGCAGGTAAATAAAAGGGAGAAAGACGTGGGGTTGGAAGACATACATCACACTCACCCACACTTATTACAGTTTTGCCCTCGCGCAGAGGGTCCGAATAAATATACAGTCCCGAATAAAAGAATATTACAGTCCGAATAATAATACAAATTTCTAATTAATTAACAGATTGAACTAGGAAAGCTGTAAAGCTAGCATGCAAGCCAGGGACTGCTTTGCTTCCGATGAATGCCGCCTGTTTGGGTTGCCTTGGCACGAAAATCCACTGGGATGCCCCAATTAGCCTCTGTTTGCACCTGTTCTCGAAATGCGTGCCAAACTCCGAAAAATTGCTGATCCTTCATTTTGCTGCAACAGAGAACAGGAAAGGGGCATAGCAATGTATTTCACAAATATATGTATGCCTCGATCCTCGTGTCACCAATCACACATCTCGATGCATGATGGCCGAGGAGCCGAATTGCACAGCTCAATATAGGACGAATGCACATGAATGCTACAACAAAAACCTAACTCCATCATGGGTGATCCGGAGTGTCGGTGACTTGGGAATTGAGACACGTTCCGTTACTCAGAGTACGAAACGCACCTCGTTTCCCGTGCAATATGCATGACATGCATGAAATGCAACTAATATACAATCCTAACACACACAGTGCTATGAAAATGAGATGCCTCGAAATGCGTGCACACGGGCACGCAAACCGAGGCAATGGCCCTAAGGCATGAAATGGCATACGCAATGCAAATTGGACTTATACTAACATGAGAGAGCCTCAGCCACACTCACATAAGAGGCCGTCGGATGAAAATGAAGTGCCTCGAAATGCGTGCACACGGGCACGCAAACCGAGGCAATGGCATACGCAATGCAATGGCATGGAATATGATATGCAAACATGCAAATGGAATTTCAGCACTCACAAATGATGCGAAACAGTCCCGAAAGGTGGGGAAATGACACCAAATGCACGGAATGGTCCCGAAGTGCGATATTAAGCAGCCGAAATGGCCTATAGCCATACTAAACATGCATAATTGGTACATGACATGCAAAACAGTAGCAAGGCAGCCCCCAAAATAGCATTTTTACGGTACAAAAGATGGCCAAATAGTAAGCATAGATAGGACAACAATGGCATGCAAAAATGGGGGCCAAGAGAGGGGTATTGAAACAAGTGGTACATGCGATGTTCAAACTGAAAAATTCCCTTCTACAACACTGATGAGGAACCAAAAATATGCACATTTACAGTTTATGACAACCCTCAAATCAGTATGAAAACTTGCTAAAAATGTCATGCAAGAATGAAGCCAACAAAGGCTAGAACATGAGGTATGCCATACATTCATCAAACAGCCTTGGACCCTTAACAAAACATGACAAAAAGGCCAAAATATGGATATTTTCAGTACTGATCATGGCCGAAAACAGAAGCAAAATAGGCCTAACAAAGCATGCAAAAATGGGGGTCAAAGAGGGATATAATGACAAGTATAACATGGAGACCCCCAACAAGGCTGATCCCTTCTACAATGTTGTAGAGAGACACAAAATAAGCCTACTCACAGTTCATGACATGCTCCAAAACAGACTTCATGTAAGCCAAACAAATCATGCAAATTTACGGTAAATATGAGAGATTATGAAGCAAGTGCATGATAGAGTTACCAAACATGGTTGAGCCCTTCTTCAATGTTGAAGGGGGGCTCAAAATAGGCCTACTCACAATTCATATCAGGCTCAGAAACAGATCACACACGAACTAAAAATAGCATGCAAAATAATGGTATTCAAGATGGTATTGAGGCAAGTACCAAATGGAAAACTCAAACAGGGTTGAGTCCTTAAACAAAGATGAAGAACAGCTCAAAAAAATGATATTTTCTGTTTTGGTTGGAGCTCAAAACCACAAGCAAAGAGGCTAAAAAAATGAGGCAAAAATGAGATTAAAAAGAGGGGAAATGAACTTACCCTTGTAGACCAACCCTTTTGTTGCCTCTTGGACCAAAAATGTTGCCTCCTAAGCTCTGAAAACCACCTCCAGCCGCTGGAAATGGAGTGGTGATGGTGGTGTTAGGTGATGATGAAGAAATGGTGAAGAAATGGTGTAGGATTTTTAGGGTTTTGGTACTTGGAATATAGAGAGAGAGATATAATGTAGGAGCTCAAAACAGAAATTTCTAACCCTTAAAACAGATCTGGAGGGCTGTATATATAGGCAAAAAGGCGTAGAAAAATGGAGGGAAAAAAAAGGGGGGAAAACTAGTCAAGTTTCCCGCCAAAAAGGCCAAAAGGGAAAGTGGTAGCTACGGGTTTCAAACGGCCGAGAGTCCTTTAACAAAGTTGAAGAGGGGCTCAAAATAAGACACTTTGTAGTTTACGACCAAGTCCAAAACAGCCCACAAGTACGCCTAAAATACCGTGCAAAATAGGCCTAAAAAGAGGTAAAGAGGCAAGTGACAGATGGAGATGTCAAACAGTAAAAGGTCCTTAATCAAACATGAAAAAGACCTCAAAATATGACTATCTCAAGTTCGGGTCGGAGCCCAAAAATGTAGAATGAAGGTTCGGGAGCCAAAACACGCAGTTCGAGGCCCCGAAAGTGGGCTGTTGGGCACCAGGAGTGGTGTTCGACCACGAAGTTGGTCTCTCAGACCACAGTGTCCCTCAAAAGGGAGTAAATAAGATGTATGCCAAAAACCGGGGCAAACAGAGGTGGTTAGGCGGTCCCGAACCGAGGCACACGGCCTGACGGCTCCGAAAACCGGGAACCGGGCTCCGAAATGGGAAAAATGGCCTACGGCCGCGAAACGTAGCCTACGGCCACTGAAAGATGATCTACGAGACCTCTCCTTCCCCTCAGGAAGAAAAACAAAGAAAACCGAGCTTGGTTCGCAAACCGAGGCAAAGTACCGAAAAGCCCGGAAGTCCGGAGGCAAGGCTCACGGCCGAGACTCTGAAACTTCAGAACGAGCACAATATGCAATATCATCAAGCGCTCAATCGGTGACGTCTGAGTCTTAAGGTCGGTCAAAAAATGGGGTGTCTACAGTTGCCCCTCTTTGACAGAACTCGAAAGTCATAAGAATGACGGGAGTGAATGTCAAAGCCCAGAGACGACCCATTTTTGACAAGGCCGAAGACTTAGACAAAGCAGACAGGATAGACAAAGATGTGCCCTCAGGCATGCCCGCAGGCAGGGGCAAAATGCAAAATGATATGCAGGGAGATTTTGATAATTGGACTTATACGCCACGCGAAGCCGGTTTGAAAATTGGACTTACACGCTAAGCGAAGCCGGTTTGAAGATTGGACTTATACGCTACGCGAAGCTGGTTTGAAAATTGGACTTATACGCTGACGCGAAGCCGGTTTGAAAATTGGACTTATACGCTGACGCGAAGCCGGTTTGAAAATTGGACTTATACGCTGACGCGAAGCCGGTCATCACTCATGATCAAGCAAAGAGAGCTGTAATGAAGCAAATCATGCAACAGTTTTAAGCGAGTGAATACAAATCTAACTACATTTCATGCAGAAAGGATTGCAGAAAGGATGTAAGAAAATTATGCAATTCTCATTGCGTCTCACGCAGAGAAGGCTAAAAGTGACTACCGAGAGTACCCGGAGTCTCACACACAACATCTCTCCGCGTATCACACACAGGAGGAAAGAAGGTAAACCTCTCAGCGTATCACACGCAAGAGAGGAAAGGTAAATTTCTCAGCGTATCACACGCAAGAGAAGAAAGGTATATTTCTCAACGTATCACACGTAAGAGAAGAAAGGTGAACCTCTCAGCGTATCACATGCAAGAGAAAACAGGAAGCATCTCTCAGCGTATCACACGCAAGAGAGGAAAGGTGAATTTCTTAGCGTATCATACGCAAGAGAAAACCTCTCAGCATATCACATGCAAGAGAGGAAAGGAAGCATCTCTCAGCGTATCACACGCAAGAGAGGAAAGGTAAATTTTTCGGCGTATCACACGCAAGAGAAAACCTCTCAGCATATCACATGCAAGAGAGGAAATGAAGCATCTCTCAGCGTATCACGCGCAAGAGAGGAAAGGTAGATTTCTCAGCGTATCACACGCATAAGAAAGAAGGCAGACCTCTCAGCATATCACATGCAAGAGAGGAAAGGTGACCTTCTCAGCGTATCACACGCAAGAGAAAACCTCTCAGCATATCACATGCAAGAGAGGAAATGCAAATTTCTCAGCGTATCACACGCAAGAGAAAATCTCTCAGCATATCACATGCAAGAGAGGAAATGTAAATTTCTTAGCGTATCACACGCAAGAGAAAATAGGAAGCATCTCTCAGCGTATCACACGCAGGAGAGGAAAGGTGAATTTATCAGCGTATCACACGCAAGAGAAAATCTCTCAGCATATCACATGCAAGAGAGGAAAGGAAGCATCTCAGCGTATCACACGCAGGAGAAGAAAGGTAGAATTTCTCAGCGTATCACACGCAAGAGAAAACAGGAAGCATCTCTCAGCGTATCACACGCAAGAGAGGAAAGGTGTGAATGAATACCGGAACTTGTCCGAATGTGCGAAACCGAAGATGTCCTAACGCACCGCATGCGAGAGGAGAAAAGACAACAATTGCAAGTGAAAAGGTGCATAACAATGCAGGTGAAGTGTGCATAACAATGCAAGTAATGAGCATAACAATGCTAGACAGATGTGCATAACAATGCAACGAATGAGCAGAACAATGCTAGTGAAGTGGGTGCATAACAATGCAATTTGAAACGTGCATCACGATGCAAGTGAAGAGGTGCATAACAATGCTAGATAGATGTGCATAACAATGCGAGTAATGAGCATAATAATGCTAGACAGATGTGCATAACAACGCAACGAATGAGCATAGTGTGATTGATACACAAAGTGAGCAGAGTATGATAGATATACTAAAGGTGAACACAAAGTGTGATAGATGCACTATGTGAACAAGTGTGATTGATACACTAAAGGTGTGTGATGGATGCACAAAAAGTGAATATGTGCGTGATAGATACACAAAATGGATGAAGTGTGATTGATACACTAAAGTGAAGAGAGTGTGAGTGACACACTAAGTGAAAATGTGTGTGATAGATACACAAAATGAATGAAGTGTGATTGATACACTAAAGCAAATGAAGTGTGTTAGATACACTGAGTGAAGCAAATAAAGTGTGATTGATACACTAAATGAATGATCTTAAACGGAAACTTCTTTGAATGAACCGTATATACAATATCGTGCATGACTGAGAAAGAAACTTGACAGGTACAATGCATTACAATGCATGATGCTTAAGGAAAGCAATAAATGGACAAAGCGGCGCTTTAGAAAACACCTCATGAGGTGAGTGGCGGTGAACCGCTCTACTCTGACGGGGATCCCCCTCGTGCTCTTCGAACACTTTACCTTTAACTCGCAGTACAAAGGCTCTGAAATGCTGACAAGTAACAACATCTGTATGTAGGAGCTATGGCTACTGCTTGCCTTCCTGATCATATTCACAACTTTCCCTATTCTCCAATGGGGTGACAGACTAGGTTGGTTCAGTATCCAGAATTGAGGTGCATACACGCTATCTCAACCTATGGGGCTTCCATACAGATTTCAAGCCGAGGGCACGCCTCTGGGTATTTAAACCAGACTTTAGTCTCGGAAATCCCGAACCTTTGTGTTCTAGGCAACGGCCATTCGAACTCTAGTTTCCACCGTCGCAGTTGGTCTCCTAGGAACTCATTGCAAACGCAGTCAAGATGCATCTGGCAGGGGCTGGTACTTAGAGAGAGCATTTCTGATTGCCATTCTGGCCTGAAGTAGCCTTGATCTTGAGCTTGAGGTAGAGGCACACTCATACTTCGGAACATTGGCAAGACCTGAAGAGGTACACATGGAATACAATCTCGAAGCTTACTGAAGTTGGAACAAACTCAAATGCCCGACATTTTCCTCTTTTGCTTTTGCTTTGCAGTCCGGAACCAATATAGCTTCAGATAGGTCCTAGTTCTACTGTTCTCTCGTGACCTGGGTTGAACCCTGCGGTTTTGTGAAAGAACAAATTCTGTTTTGCACAAATGTGGAGAACGGCACGGCACTCGGAGCACAAAACGATTTTATATTTGAAATTGAGAGATGAGTTTTCGACCAGGTATTGAGCCTACGACTGGACACAGCAAAACGACTCAACAAGGAATAAAAGGCACACAACCTAGACACATCGAGTAACACTCGAAACGACCCAAAACAAAAAAACGAGACAAACAAAAAGACACGACATTCAGACGTGCACAGGGAGCCTGTTTCATCGGGTAGTGTTTCCCACCCTTTCTCATTTGTGATTCTCACATCACTCGGCCCTCAAGCTCTGTTTTTCTGAAAAAGCCCTTTTCTCACTTTTCCTCTCATCGCACATCTCTCTATTCTTCAATCTCTCATTTTTCAATCCCTCCCCTGGGTGGTTGATGGATAAACAGCAAGTTGTGGGCTCGTGCCCCTAGCATTCTGCTAGATTCTCTTTCTTCCGCTCACAGCTAGTGAATACCTCCCACAGAGGGGTTGTGCTACAAATAAGTGTGTAGCGAGTCTGCAGCTGACACTGGTTGATGATGCTCTGCTGGGGAGTTTGGACGTGATCAGATCTGTCCGGATAAGGGAGTGGAATATTCTGATCCATTCCAGTTCGTGCTTCGCACTTGGCTTGATACCTCGTTGCTTGGAGGATACGAGAGCTTTCTGCCCTTTTGCTGTTAGCTTTAGTTGTGCCCTCTTCTGGCAGGTAGAGCGCCCTTCTTGGCAAGTATGGTGCCCTTTCTGACAAATGCATTGGCTATGGGGAAAAGACAGAACACCTGACTCGACTGTGCCCCTAGTTCATCATTTTGACCATTTTTTATTTTTGAGCTTTCTACTAAAACAATTTTGACCAAAATGAGAGTTAGATTAACATGCTTGTTCGATTTTTGATTTGAAATCATGCAAGTCAGGCTATGAGCACTGAAAATTTTCCTTTTTTGGGTCCAAGAAGTGGTCCAATTTTTGGAAAAGATGGAACAATTTTCGAGAAAATTAGTCAACTTCAGTAAAAATTCTCAAAAACTATTTTTGCAAACGGCCACTGCTCAACGAGCATAGAACCCACTCTCGAGATGCACCACCTCAGATCTGAAGGAAAATTGCCCCGTGCTTGAAGAAAGCTGTATGGCAACAGAAAGTTGCCCCTTGTTTGAATGGCACTGCGGCGCATGGAATGGCAACGGAAAGTTGCCCCTTGTTTGAATGGCACCACAGCGCATTGTAGTCAGTCCTCGGAGCGATGATTACAACCGAACTCTCGGATGCAGAGAAGGTAAAGATGATCAAAACCATTACATGGACACAATCGATTTGGATTGTTTTACGGCTGGACTTCAGAATGAAGTTGCCTACGTATCCCAAAGATGGGAATCAAGCCTTACGTAGTTCGGGGTTAAGGTACACTCGGGTATTAACCTCTCTTTTTTAGGCTCTAACTTTTGCCAAGACGCCCGTTGCGGGTTTTCGACCTTGCGAGCTTTGTTCTTCTTCTTCTTTTTTTTTTTTTTCAATTTTTTGTATCTTTTCATTCTTTTTCTTTCTTTTTTTTTCTTTTCTTTTTTTTTTGCATTTTTTTCTTTTTTTTGCTTTCTTTTTTTGTATTTTTCTCTTGCTCTAACTTTTGCCTGGGTCGCCCTTCCGGGTTTTCGGCCCAGCGAGCCTCTCAAAGTGTAAAAGTGTAACAAGTCCATGCCAAATGGTTTTAGGGTTTTGCAACCATCCGTATCCAGGAGAGTGGCTGTTGTATTGATTTGCAGAAAGATCCACTTTTGGTTCTTCGAGCATATCTGATATCTTTGCCCCTAGTTCGAGGGGGGTGCTTTTGATCTAGCTTTGCAAGCTTCTTCTGATCTTCTGATCTTCTTGATCCGACTTTCCTGGCCCCTTGTTCGAGGGCTGCTTCAAATCTGGCCACACAGGCCTCACATCGTAGTTGACCGTTGAACTTTCTGAATTCAAGTTCAAGGTTTGGAAGCAAAGGGGTTGAGTCTCGAGGCTGAGAGCGATCCTAAGCTGCACAATCTCAAGAGCGATTCCACACAGGTCTTCGCAGGACCGCGCAAAACATTTTTTTGAAAGTTTTTAAGAAAACGACAAATCGCTCGGGCTGAAGACAGTGTGGGACCAATCTGGATCAAAGCTAGGGTCCTTCTCAGTACTCACACTAACAAGCATGATTTCATTCATTAAGGGTTTAGCACACCTCTCTATCTCTCAATTGGTCAAAGTTTTGCAAATCCCGAGGAATTCCTCCCTCTTTGTTTTCACCGCAGTGTTCAAAAAGGTTTTGAAAAACTCAGGTCATTACAATGACTTCAAGGCACAAGAGAGCAGGTGGAATGCACTGCCATTTCATTCAAATCCCGGCACAACTAGCACACGGCAGAAGCGAAGGCGAGAGCGTGGAAATCACTGCTGTTTCATTCAAGATCTGTTGACACAACTGGCTCCCTGGCAGAAACAGACTTAAAACAAAACGAAAAGACAAACACAAAACAAAATGGTGACGCCCGAGGTAACACCCCCCGGAATCACCCGACTCCTATACAACAGGACTGACTCGGTACAACAAGACAGACCCAAAACAAAAGAGACTGACTCAAAACAAAAGGACAGACTCAAAATAAAACAACAAAACTGACCCAATACCCAAGTCAGAAAGCACAAAAACTGGTATTTGCACATTGTTCAGAACAGTGCGTGCCATTCCCACGTCTGGAGTTAATCGAGCGCCGTCCGCAGGTGGTTCATCCTCCGATCACATAACATTATCCCCCAAATTCACTGATCAAATGCCGATAGACTTTGTAGGACCCGGTGCGGGGATGACTCTGTTGTCGATCAGATCTTGTATTTCGTGGCGAAGACGAAAGCACATGTCAGTGTCATGGCCCACTCGCTGATGGAAGGCACAGTAGTCGGCTGGGTTGTGTGAGAGAGGGAGATTCTTTGGTAGTGGCTGCGGCTCCAGGGGCTTCAGATGCCCTTTCTTGATCAAAACCCCCAGAGCTTTGGATAGGGGCATGTATAGTGGAGTAAACACCCTTTGGCCTTGAGGTGGGTTTTTGGCTATTTGCGAGCTAGCTCTGGACGCACCGGTGAATGAGGTGGCTATTTTTTGTGTGGTGGTGGTAACCATGCCCACGTCTGAAGCTCTGGCATTTTCAGCACTGCTTACGCCTGTATTTGCGTTGCGGTTGAAGGTCCTCCTAGGTTGCTCCCTGTCACTGTCAATCAAGCCCTGTTTCATAGCATCCTCAATTTGTACCCCCATCTCATGCAAATCAGAAAAGGTAGGGAAGGGGAGCACGATCATCTTTTGCATCAGCTTAGGCTGGAGGTTGCGCACAATCATCCGAATTTGGTCCTTATCAGTAGGCCTTAGAGTCATCATTGAGGCCTTTGCCCTCCACCGCGTCACAAAATCTGAGAAACTCTCCTCGGGCTCTTGCCTTGTTGTCTCAAGATCACGGGTTGTGATCTCGATCTGAGTGTTATAGGAGTATTGCGCGACGAAGGCCTCGGCCATCTCCTTCCAGCTTCGTTTCACTGAATCCTCCAATTTGGCGTACCAGATGGCCGCAATACCCGACAGGGTTCTGCCAAAAAGAGAGAGCTTCTGTAATCTTGTCAAGCCCATCGGGCGCAGAACATCTGAAAACAAACTCAAGTGGACCATGGGGTCTCCTGACCCGTCAAAACGGTCGATATGAGGCATCTTGAACCTGTCCGGCAGTGTCACAGCTGCGTCGGTGTACCCATCCTCAATGTCCGGGATGGACTTTACCCCCTGGGATTTCTTAAACATCTTCTCAAGTTTGCTCAATTTCAACGCTGTAGGGTCGACCTCGAACTCGAAGGGAGAGTCCGGCAGATTAGTAGGTGTTTTAGACAGCTAGGGTAAGATTGGGGGCGGAGCCGGCCCTGTCGGAATGTCCGTATCTGCCTGGACATTTGGTGTCTCCCCGGGTATTGGACCTACTGGTGGGGGGGGGAGCTTGATGTGAAGCAGATGCTCCGTTTTGCCGTTGCAATCTGGTGATTAGCTCTGCCTGTTGGGCCATGACCGCAGCCTGCTGTTTGGCAAATTCAGCTTGGCGAACAGCATCTTGCTGCATGAGTTTCATACTTTCTTGCATCTGGTGCATCATTGCCTCCATCCCTGACGTGTTCTGCTGATCCATCTGACTGACTGGTATCTATCCCTGCAGTAGAAACTGAGACCTCAGCCTGACTGTTCACTGGTGGGGTGGATAAGGGCCACTGATCTGGTAACTGCTGAACTGGTGACCTATGCCTGACTGGCACTGATTGCCCTTGAACTAAATCTCTTACCTGACAAAGTCTATCAGCACAAGTTTGATGAACCTCGGGGGATATCGGAGCCTTCTGAAGCTATGGTTCCCAGACTACCTAGCAAAAGAGAAAACAGACAGCATCTCAGCCTGATTTCATCTGAACAGATACGAGCATAGTTGAATGAGTGTGCCCTCTACTGAATTCTGCCCCAAAATTCTGCCTGTAAACTGCTACCCTCAGGTAAACTGACTCCCAAAATACTGAACTGGCGCCCGCAGGCCTGATGCCCAAAACTTGCAAACTGATACATGCATTCCCTGTAGAGACGCACTCTAACAAGCACATAGCAGATAAGTGAGAGCCAAAACACCCCTATGTTGGGGTAGGGTTTCCCTGTCCTATTTTGTCAGGAGCTAGGGTTTCACTACGCACGCAGCGGCTTCAAACAACCTATAAACGGGTAAGCAACCTGTCCTAGTTTGGAATGGTCACTATGGATCCGAATATGCACTAGGTCGAATGGTCAAAAAGGGTGCCCCGGTAAAACCGGGGGTTTGTGTTCCCATGCTGTCAGAGCCCAGAGCCGATCAGCCTTATGGTCATGCCTTGACAAGACAAGCCTCCGGCAAATCGTTCGGGAATGGCATATGGCAAACACGGTGTCCTAGGCGCACCAATGCAAATGCAATGCAAAGAAACACACAAGTGTAGTCAAAACCAGATATCATGAGTTCGGGTCAAGTTCTCTAAATCCCCAGCAGAGTCGCCAGAAACTGTAGACGTCCCCGAACGCATCCCGGGGAAGGGAGTGCGAGTCCCCCCCATTCTGGTTCGATATTGGGTTACTACAGTTCGAAGGACTCAAATGTCACGGTTCTTAATTTTGAACCAAAGAGTCCAAATCCGGCAAATCGTTTTTGAAAACAGATTTTTGAAAGAAGTGCCAAACATGGACTGCTTTGCCAGATACAGAGTCACCACCTAAATGTTTTTTTTTTTATGGGAAATTTAGGAAACCCTGACTCGGTGCCAAAGGCCACGTGTCCGTCATCACCAAAGTTGCCTCAGCTCGGGAACTTGGGTACGATTGGGGAAGGGTCACTTCGTGAGCACCACCGCTCGCCCGGTCAAAGACCGGCCTCTACTAACCATGATATCTGTTTTTGAAAACATTGTGTGTTCTTATTCCGGTTATTAGCCTAGGTTACTATGTGATGCGCACAGCATACAAGTATAGACTGGGTCGCCTGAATTGGAACAAAGCATTTCATGTTTGTTTGTTTGAAAATGGTTTGATGGTGTTACCCACAGATAGGCTAAGACGTGGATTTGCCACCCTCGGGTGGGCTTAGAAAACAGTGATTTTGCCACTATCTAGTGGGCTTAAAACAAACATGAAATGCTTTGTTCCACTCCAAATTAACTCAACCTCCACCCACAGGCATTCAAGGCAGTTATATCACATAAGCAAATAGCCTCATGGCAAGCATGCTATCATGGCAACACTCACATGCATGCAAGGATGCTAAAGCATAAAACTCACCGAGTACTCCAAGCCAAAACAAAAACCGATTAGAAAATTCATGCATGATCCTAGATGCACAGAATTGCCTAATGCAACACATGCAAAATGCAACTATAGCAGGCTCGGCCATTCTAAACATGGTATATGAAATGCTACAGCTAACATGTATTCAATTTGGAATTGAAATACAAATGCAGTTTGTATGATGCGCCGAGCCCGGTGCATGCAATACAGATGAATGAATGCAAACATGCTATCATACTGTATGCTAATTGAAATATGCCCTAATCTACCATCATAAGCAGGTAAATAAAAGGGAGAAAGACGTGGGGTTGGAAGACATACATCACACTCACCCACACTTATTACAGTTTTGCCCTCGCGCAGAGGGTCCGAATAAATATACAGTCCCGAATAAAAGAATATTACAGTCCGAATAATAATACAAATTTCTAATTAATTAACAGATTGAACTAGGAAAGCTGTAAAGCTAGCATGCAAGCCAGGGACTGCTTTGCTTCCGATGAATGCCGCCTGTTTGGGTTGCCTTGGCGCGGAAATCCACTGGGATGCCCCAATTAGCCTCTGTTTGCACGTGTTCTCGAAATGCGTGCCAAACTCCAAAAAATTGCTGATCCTTCATTTTGCTGCAACAGAGAGCAGGAAAGGGGCATAGCAATGTATTTCACAAATATATGCATGCCTCGATCCTCGTGCCACCAATCACACATCTCGATGCATGATGGCCGAGGAGCCGAATTGCACAGCTCAATATAGGACGAATGCACATGAATGCTACAACAAAAACCTAACTCCATCATGGGTGATCCGGAGTGTCGGTGACTTGGGAATTGAGACACGTTCCGTCACTCAGAGTACGAAACGCACCTCGTTTCCCGTGCAATATGCATGACATGCATGAAATGCAACTAATATACAATCCTAACACACACAGTGCTATGAAAATGAGATGCCTCGAAATGCGTGCACAGGGGCACGCAAACCGAGGCAATGGCCCTAAGGCATGAAATGGCATACGCAATGCAAATTGGACTTATACTAACATGAGAGAGCCTCAGCCACACTCACATAAGAGGCCGTCGGATGAAAATGAAGTGCCTCGAAATGCGTGCACACGGGCACGCAAACCGAGGCAATGGCATACGCAATGCAATGGCATGGAATATGATATGCAAACATGCAAATGGAATTTCAGCACTTACAAATGATGCGAAACAGTCCCGAAAGGTGGGGAAATGACACCAAATGCACGGAATGGTCCCGAAGTGCGATATTAAGCAGCCGAAATGGCCTATAGCCATACTAAACATGCATAATTGGTACATGACATGCAAAACAGTAGCAAGGCAGCCCCCAAAATAGCATTTTTACGGTACAAAAGATGGCCAAATAGTAAGCATAGATAGGACAACAATGGCATGCAAAAATGGGGGCCAAGAGAGGGGTATTGAAACAAGTGGTACATGCGATGCTCAAAATGAAAAATTCCCTTCTACAACACTGATGAGGAACCAAAAATATGCACATTTACAGTTTATGACAACCCTCAAATCAGTATGCAAACTTGCTAAAAATGTCATGCAAGAATGAAGCCAACAAAGGCTAGAACATGAGGTATGCCATACATTCATCAAACAGCCTTGGACCCTTAACAAAACATGACAAAAAGGCCAAAATATGGATATTTTCAGTACTGATCATGGCCGAAAACAGAAGCAAAATAGGCCTAACAAAGCATGCAAAAATGGGGGTCAAAGAGGGATATAATGACAAGTATAACATGGAGACCCCCAACAAGGCTGATCCCTTCTACAATGTTGTAGAGGAACACAAAATAAGCCTACTCACAGTTCATGACATGCTCCAAAACAGACTTCATGTAAGCCAAACAAATCATGCAAATTTACGGTAAATATGAGAGATTATGAAGCAAGTGCATGATAGAGTTACCAAACATGGTTGAGCCCTTCTTCAATGTTGAAGGGGGGCTCAAAATAGGCCTACTCACAATTCATATCAGGCTCAGAAACAGATCACACACGAACTAAAAATAGCATGCAAAATAATGGTATTCAAGATGGTATTGAGGCAAGTACCAAATGGAAAACTCAAACAGGGTTGAGTCCTTAAACAAAGATGAAGAACAGCTCAAAAAAATGATATTTTCTGTTTTGGTCGGAGCTCAAAACCACAAGCAAAGAGGCTAAAAAAATGAGGCAAAAATGAGATTAAAAAGAGGGGAAATGAACTTACCCTTGTAGACCAACCCTTTTGTTGCCTCTTGGACCAAAAATGTTGCCTCCTAAGCTCTGAAAACCACCTCCAGCTGCTGGAAATGGAGTGGTGATGGTGGTGTTAGGTGATGATGAAGAAATGGTGTAGGATTTTTAGGGTTTTGGTACTTGGAATATAGAGAGAGAGAGATATAATGTAGGAGCTCAAAACAGAAATTTCTAACCCTTAAAACAGATCTGGAGGGCTGTATATATAGGCAAAAAGGTGTAGAAAAATGGAGGGAAAAAAAGGGGGGAAAACTAGTCAAGTTTCCCGCCAAAAAGGCCAAAAGGGAAAGTGGTAGTTACGGGTTTCAAACGGCCGAGAGTCCTTTAATAAAGTTGAAGAGGGGCTCAAAATAAGACACTTTGTAGTTTACGACCAAGTCCAACACAGCCCACAAGTACGCCTAAAATACCGTGCAAAATAGGCCTAAAAAGAGGTAAAGAGGCAAGTGACAGATGGAGATGTCAAACAGTAAAAGGTCCTTAATCAAACATGAAAAGGACCTCAAAATATGACTATCTCAAGTTCGGGTCGGAGCCCAAAAATGTAGAATGAAGGTTCGGGAGCCAAAACACGCAGTTCGAGGCCCCGAAAGTGGGCTGTTGGGCACCAGGAGTGGTGTTCGACCACGAAGTTGGTCTCTCAGACCACAGTGTCCCTCAAAAGGGAGTAAATAAGATGTATGCCAAAAACCGGGGCAAACAGAGGTGGTTAGGCGGTCCCGAACCGAGGCACACGGCCTGACGGCTCCGAAAATCGGGAACCGGGCTCCGAAATGGGAAAAATGGCCTACGGCCGCGAAACGTAGCCTACGGCCACTGAAAGATGATCTACGAGACCTCTCCCTCCCCTCAGGAAGAAAAACAAAGAAAACCGAGCTTGGTTCACAAACCGAGGCAAAGTACCGAAAAGCCCGGAAGTCCGGAGGCAAGGCTCACGGCCGAGACTCTGAAACTTCAGAACGAGCACAATATGCAATATCACCAAGCGCTCAATCGGTGACGTCTGAGTCTTAAGGTCGGTCAAAAAATGGGGTGTCTACATGTGCAAATCCCGCTCGAGCGCAAGAAGGCCCGCTCGAGTGGTCAACCAAAAACCAAACTCCGCTCAAGCGCATAATAACCCGCTCGAGCGTAACACCAAAAACCTGGGCAACAAGATTTGAGACTTAGGCTCAACCAACCTGTAACACACCTGCCCAAAACATCTCAAAATTCAAACAAATGGAATTAAAGGATGACAACAAGGTAGACACAACTACCAACTCCACGGAACCAAGTCCGGAGTACAATTGAACAGTAAAGGGAATACCGGGACCGCTATACACTTTGACTGGCCATACCTGCCAACCTTTTTCCAGCCAACCACTCTTCAGCCTTGATCTTTATCTCGGTTTGAAGAGTACTAAGTGTTGGTTTTTCCAGCCAACCACTCTTCAGCCTTGGTCCTTATCGCGGTTGAAGAGTACTAAGTGTTGGTTTTTCCTGTCAACCTCTAAGTTGGTTTTTCCTGCCAACCTGGAGTAAAGTGTTTGGTTTTTTTCAACCAAAATGTCCTGCAGCCTGGATCCTTATCCTGGTCTTAGGAGGGGTGTTGGTTTTTTCCAGCCAACCTCTAAGTTGGTTTTTCCTGCCAACCTAGAGTAAGTGTTTGGTTTTTCCGGCCAAACGTCCTGCAGCCTGGATCCTTATCCTGGGCTTAGGAGGGGTGTTGGTTTTTCCGGCCAACCTCTAAGTTGGTTTTTCCTGCCAACCTAGAGTAAGTGTTTGGTTTTTCCAGCCAAACGTCCTGCAGCCTGGATCCTTATCCTAGGCTTAGGAGGGGTGTTGGTTTTTCCGCCAACCTCTAAGTTGGTTTTTCCTGCCAACCTAGAGTGAGTGTTTGGTTTTTTCCAGTCAAACGTCCTGCAGCCTGGATCCTTATCCTGGGCTTAGGAGGGGTGTTGGTTTTTCTGGCCAACCTCTAAGTTGGTTTTTCCTGCCAACCTAGAGTAAGTGTTTGGTTTTTCCAGCCAAACGTCCTGCAGCCTGGATCCTTATCCTGGGCTTAGGAGGGGTGTTCAGTTGGGTATTCCAGCCAACTAATTTTTCTAACTCACTAAAATAGTCTTTTACAAAGGAAACAACTATATTGAAAAGAAACTGCTTGTTTTATTGAGAAAGGAAAAAATTACAAATATTTGAAAGAAAAGCTAAAAATAAAATAACTTGAGATTGGCAGTGTTCCATGGCCCTTGGAATGGCTTTGTTGTTTTCATCTTCTAAGTGGTATGTCCCTTTTCCTGCTAATCCAACCACCTTGTAAGGTCCTTCCCAATTAGGCCCTGACTTGCCATCTCCGGGTACCAAGGTGTTTCCCATCACTTTGCGCAGTACCCAATCTCCGATTTTGAATTGTCTTGGATGTACTGTTTTGTTATACTTTCTAGACAACTCTTGTTGGTACGAGGCAATGTGAACCAGTGCTCTTTCTCTTCGTTCTTCCGCAAGATCGAGCTCCAATGCTATGGCTTCTTCATTTAAGTCTGGGTCAAAATTTTCACTTCTAATTGTGGGGAGGCCAACTTCCAGTGGGATTACTGCTTCCATGCCATAGGCCAAGGAAAAGGGCGTTTCGCCAGTAGACCGCCGAGGTGTGGTACGGTAAGCCCATAACACGTGGGGAAGCTCCTCAGCCCACTTTCCCTTTGCTTTCTCTAATCTTTTCTTTAGTCCATCCAAGACAACCTTGTTTGATGCTTCTGCTTGGCCATTTGCTTGGGGATATGCCAGTGTAGAATTGTAGAACTCTATCTTGTACTCTTCACAAAAGCCTTTAAAGATTCTGCCATCGAACTGAGTGCCGTTGTCGGATATTAGAGCTTTTGGTATGCTGAACCGAGTGATGATATTCTGCCAGACGAACTTCTTCACATCTTTCTCCTTTATTGATGCTAGTGCTTCTGCCTCCACCCACTTTGTGAAGTAGTCTGTTGCTGCAAGGAAAAACTTTCTGTTGCCGGGTGCCGTTGGAAATGGTCCTACTATGTCCAAGCCCCACATTGCAAAGGGCCATGGGCTTGTCAATGGTAGGAGTGCTCTGGCTAGCTGATGTATTTGGTGTGCGAACTTCTGACATTTCTCGCACTTCTTGACATACTTCTCTGAATCCGCTTGCATGTAAGGCCACCAATATCCTTGTGAAATGGCCCTGTATGCTAAAGACCTTCCTCCTTGGTGGCTTCCACATACGCCTTTGTGTATTTCGAACAAGAATGCTTCAATTTTGCTGGGGTGGACACACTTTAGGTAAGGTCCTATGAATGACTTTTTGTACAAGGCCATTGATGAGGAGAGCCAAAATCGCTGTGACTTTGCTCTTATTTTGTTGGCCTCTTTCTTTTCTTCCGGTAAGACGCCGTCTTTTAGAAATAATATGATGGGATCCATCCATGAAGGGCCTAGTTCGGCACAACATACCTCTTCTACTTCGGGCTCTTCAATGCTTGGTCTTGGTAGGTAGTCAATCAGCAGTGGATGAGGGATGGATGTATCTGCCATTGAAGCGAAGCCTGCTAGTTCGTCCGCTCTACTGTTTTCTTCCCTTCCGATCTGCTCTATCCGTACTACTTCAAATTTCTTGATCTCTATTCTGACTAACTCTTGGTATTTAGCCATTCTGTCGTCCTTTGCCTCGTAGTCGCCTGAAATTTGGTTTACCACCAGTTGTGAGTCACTGTAAACCATTAGCTTGGTTGCCTTCATGTAGAATGCTGATTTCAGTCCTGTTAAAAGGGCTTCATACTCCGCCTCGTTGTTTGATGCTGGGAAGCCAAGGTTGACTGCTTGCTCTACTACCAGGCCGTCTAGTGAGATGAGGACTATGCCGAGTCCTGCACCGTGCCTGTTGGACGCTCTATCCACGAAGAGCTTCCACATCTCTCCAACGAACAATTTCCAGCAAGTGGAGGGATCAGACGATGCCTTGGGATCAAAAGTGTTGCTGGTGTTTTCTTCAATGTCCATGCTTGCTGTTTGCCCCTCGCTATCTGATTGTACCAAGTCTTTATTTGCTGGTGAGCCTTGACTTGGTGTAGCATGGTTTGCTTCTTCCTCCCTTACTTTACTCTGGTCTGCCTTAGGGTCTGACTGGGTATCCTGCACCAGGGGTTGTGCTATTCCGGCGTCAACTTCCAACCCTAGTTCGGTTGTATCAGTCAGGTCGACTGGGCAGATATGATGATTTCCTAGGGTGAATTTTGTGACAAAGTCTACCAAGGCTTGGGCTTTTACCACGGTTCTGGGTTGGAACTTGATGTCGAACTATCCCAACTCTACTGCCCACTTTAGGATCCGCCCAGAAAAGTTTGTCCTCTCAAACAAGGCTTTTAATGGAAAGGCTGTGAGGACGACTATGGTGTGGGCATAAAAGTAATGTGACAACTTTCTTGAGGCCATCATCAAGGCTAAGGCCAGTTTTTCCAGTGGTAAGTACCTTGTTTCTGCGCCTAGTAATGTCTTGCTGACATAAAAGATGGGCAGATGTTGGATTCCTTCTGCTCGGACCAACACAGCGTTAATTGCGTGTTGTGAAACTGCCAGGTGCAGAAAGAGTTCTTCTCCAGGTATTGGGGTCACAAGCAGTGGTGGAGAAGACATATATTCTTTTAAGCTTTCTAGAGCGCAGTCGCATTCTTCGTCTCATTCGAACTTGGCTTTTAATGCTTGAAAAAATGGTCGACATCTGTCTGACGACCGGCTTATGAATCGGTTGAGTGCAGCTACCATGCCGGTGAGATGCTGCACTTCTTTCACTGAATTGGGCCTCTCCAGATCCTGAATTGCTTTGATCTGAGAAGGGTCTGCCTCAATACCTTGGTTGGTCACCAAGAAGCCCAAAAATTTACCAGATCCTACACCGAACGCACATTTGGACACATATAGGCGCAGCTTGTGCTTCTTCAGGATCTGAAACATCCCACCTAGGTACTTGAGATGGTCATTCTTATCCTTGCTCTTGACCACCATGTCGTCGATGTAAGCCTCCATTGTTCTGCCTAACAATGGTTCAAACATCTTGGTGACCATCCGCTGGAATGTTGCCCCTGCGTTCTTTAGGCCAAAGGGCATGACCTTGTAGCAGTACAGTCCTCTTAGCGTTGTAAAAGATATGACCTCCTGGTCTGGTTCATACATAGCGATTTGATGGTAGCCTCTGTACGCATCAAGAAAGTTAAGTCGGTTGTGCCCCACCATTAGGTCTACCAGTTGGTCTATCCGTGGTAGAGGGAAGCTATCCTTTGGGCATGCCTTGTTGACTGTTTTGTAGTCTACGCTGACATGCCATTTTCCATTCTTTTTTGGCACCACCACTGTATTGGAGATCCATCCGGGGTAGTGTACCTCTCTGATAGCCCCTGTTTCTAGCAGGTTTTCTATTTCTTCCGCTACTATCTCGGCGTGGTGGAATGCCGATCTACGAGTGCGTTGAATGATTGGTCTGGCGGTGGGGTGGACGTTCAATTGGTGACAGATGAAGCTTGGGTCAATGCTAGGCATATCATACGGCGTCCAGGCAAACACTTCGATGTTAGAGGTCAAGAATTCCATGACCTCTATTCTCTCAGTGCTGGACATAGATGAGCTAAGCAAAAAGAACTTATCCGGGTTCTTTTCATCTATTCTTACCTGTACCAAGTCTTCCATTGCCTTTTGTTCAGCGGCTTTGCCAACATCTGCGAACAATTTATTGCTCTTTGGTTCTTCCACCATCTGAACAAACCCCTTGGCAGCTCAGCTGCCATTTACTGTGACGAAGCATTGCTTGGACATAATTTGGTCTCCAAAGACTTCTTCAATTACTCCGGCTTCGTTGGGGAACCGCATTACTTGATGGTAGAATGATGCTACTGATCTCATGGCATGCAACCATGTTCTTTCCAAGATTATGTTGTAAGTGGATGGGACTTTCAATACCCAGAATTCCACTTGTTTCGTCACGCTTCCTGCTCTGACTGGGAGGATTATCTTGCCAACTGGCCATTCTGGCATTGAGTTGAATCCGATCAGGGGAGATACCGCAGGTGCCAAGTCTTTGTCTTTTAGTTTCAATTGTTTGAATGTTTCGTAGTACATTATCTCACATGAGCTCCCTTGGGCAATCAAAATCCGCTTGACGTCAAAATCCTTGACTCGGAGAGTGACGACCAGTGCATCATTGTGAGGGCAATATATCCTTGCCAAGTCTCTATCTGAAAAAGATATGACATTCGTGGCTTCTGTTCTCCCATTTTTGATGGTAGGTTGGGCGCTTAGTACCTCCCTTAAGTGCTCAGCCTTCTTGATCATGCCCCTGAGCTCGCATACGCGCTCAAGTTCGAATACCCCATGGATTACGTTGATCACGCCTTGAGGTGGGGTGTCGATTGGCATTCCGTTTGGGTTGTTGTGGTCCTGGGGGGCTGGCTGCGTCCCTCCTTCTATGTACTTGTCTAGATGATCGGCTGCCACCAACTCCTAAAGATGCTGCCTCAATGGTGTGCAATTTTCAGTGCGGTGCCCATTTTCTTTATGGAAGGTGCACCGGGATCTTTTGTTGTAGTCCTTTTGCGCTTCTCCCAGCTTAGCTGGCCATCTGACAAAAGGTTCATCGCGTATCTAGCTCAGAATCCGATAGATCGGTTTTTTGAATACCGTGGTAATGGCAATGCGGACTCTCAGCCATCTTTTATCTCGGTCCTCTTCGTTGTCCCGCCTGCCTCGTCCGTTTTTGCTTGGACGTTCTACCGTATTGACTTTTGCCGAAGTCTTTTTATCTGGTATTGTGGTTGCACCAGACTTCGTTTTAGCACGGGTGCTATCCTCCTCCACCCGTATGTGCTGGTGTACCCTCTCCATTAAGGCCTCCATTGTGAGGGGTGGCGTCATGGTGATTGAGTCCCTCAGCCTGTTCCCGACTGGAAGACCTCTTTTGTACTGCGCGATGGCGAGATTGGTAGGGCAATCCCTAATCTGGTTGAAGGTCTCCCAGTAGCGACTATTGTAGGATCTTAATGTCTCTTTGTTGCCCATGTCAATGGATAGAAGCTGGTCGATTTTCACTGGCGTTTTGGTGTTCGTCCTGAACCTTGTTATGAACGCCTCTGCTAATTGCGCCCAAGAGGCGATGCTGCCTTCTGGTAGCCTTTCGAACCAGGTTAATCCTAAGTCGCCAAGGCTGGATGGGAATAGGATGCACATCAAAGCCTCGTTTCGTCGGTATACAGCCATAACCTGTCGAAAGTGGCTCAAGTGCGAGTAGGGGTCCGTCTTCCCCTCATACGTGGTGAATTTGGGCTGCAGGAAGCTGGAAGATAAGGGCGCGTTCTCAATTGCCGGAATGAACGGTGAGGTCTGCAGCCTTGCTAATGCTTTGTCCGTAGGTTCGTAAGCAGGGCGCGGTATTAACATTCCTACCTCGACGCTTCCATGCGTCCGAGGAGCCAACCGCTGAAGGGCAGAAACTCTGTGTGGATCGGACGCCCTGGCATCCTCCTTCCATCGTGCCCTTTCTTCTAGCACAGTTTGTAAGTCGGACGATCTAGGTAACTCCGTCTGCCTGGATGATGTCTGGTGCGTGCGCGAGGGCCGATAGATGCTTCCCTCTGTGTATGACCTCTCAGATTTCGTCCTCTCAGACCTGGAGTGACGAGTTCTGGAAGTCCTGGATTTAGTGTCGCCTGTTTTGAGGCTCCTATTTTCTGCTTGCGATGGCGTGGTATGCCTACTGCGATCTTCTGAGTGGCGAGGGGGCGTGTTGCCTTTACACCCCTCTCCTGTCGCCACCTATTTTCCCTTGATCTGGCGCTTCATGGTCTCCATATCCGCCGCCATCCTCAAGAGCTTAAGGGTCAATTCTTCGCCTCTGCCTTTTAGGACTTTGAGATCGACGGGGGCTGTTGTTCCGCCTCCCCTTTGCATCCCTCCGGGGGTTCTGTTGCTGGGGCTCCAAGTCTGCCATGGGAGGGACAGAAGGTAAACCTTCGCGCCTCCCGCCTCCTTCTGGGGTTTGTCCATCAATGGCGGACTGTGGCAACTCTTCGTTGTGCGCCATTACTTCCGATTGGTGATGATAACTTGATTAAGAGGTTTTGTTCTCTGTTTATTCCCACAGACGGTGCCAATTGTACGGGAAAGGAATAAACCTTCTCGTATAATCCTATTGATCAAGTCTGCGCCCCTCCGTACGACGTCGCTTTACTCCCTGAAAACACAAACGTGAGTTAGCCGGCAGGTGTGTGCCGGATACCTCTCCGATGCCTAAGTCAGAAAAATAGACAAATAGACAAAAAGCTCTGTGTATTCGGGAATCAAAGTTGTGTTACCTCTCCATAGGTGATGTTGTGAGCTTTTATAGGTTCCGTGTGGCATAATCGTAGTAGGACTCTTACTCCTCCAGGTAGAGTCCTCCTAGGAATCAAATTCTTGAAAGATAATACTTATCCTTCAACACCCCCCTCACTGCTTAAACCAAGTTAGATGGTTTTACCAAGGTCGGATTCCTAGATGACCGAGGTAAGCATGGCTATGCTAAGCCGTAGAGTAGACCGAACTAAAGTTAGTTCGGTTCTTCCTTTCACTGCTTTTACCTCGGCTTCTCCTGTACAAACCATGGCGTGTTTAGACCGAGCTAACAAATAGCAAGGTTTTGACCGAGCTAACCTCAACACGCCATGACCGAGCTAATTTAGAGCAGGATGACCGAGCTAACTGCCAAGCTCTCTTGGACCGGGCTAACTTTAAGGCTCTCCTGGATTGGACTATCTTCAAGGCTCTCTTGGACCGGGTTAACTTGAAGGCCTTGTTACTCAGCCCTTCCTACTGTGGCCCACAACGGCCCATTACCCAGCTCGGCCCAATTTTCATATTAATTACCCTGTCAATCACATATATTTATTTAAGTTAAGGGAGGTGTTTATGATCTTTTCGTAAAATGTGAAGGAGTCTTGGTGCATTTTTGCTAAATAATAAGAGTGTTTGTGATTTAATTAAATGCCATAGAATATTTGTGATATAAATTTTAAATGTCAAGGGATATTTATGATATATTAAAAATGTTAGGGAATGTCGATATATTTTCATCAAACGATAAGAGGTGTTAATGTATCTTATTTGTTTTGATTTAATAGATTGACTCCAAAATAATATAATTAAAAAAATTAAATTATTTCAATTGAGAATCACAAATATCATATTGAGTCTAAAATCTTACTTTACAAATTTTTTTATTCAGCTTAATAAGATTACATAAAAAAAAAAAAAGCAGATCAAAACATTCTTTTATTAAAATAACAATTTTATTTTTTTAAATGCAAACAGTATAGATGGAAGAGATAACTTAAAAAAAAAAAAAAAACCATTATTTCAAATAGTGTGAGAACAAAGTTTTTTTTTTAAAAAAAAGAAAAAATTCAAATGTTGCTGTTAAAGAGTTTGTTTGGGATGTGAGTTGGTATTTTGATTATTTTAGTTTATGGTTAAAAAGTCTCGTTTGAAATAGTCTTTTCTCCTTTTTTTTTGATTTTTGTAAAAGAAAAAATAAAATGATTATCGATTAGATGTGACATTTTATCTTATCTAACTAAAATAATTTATTTTATTTTATATGACTATTTTAATCCCAATGAGCAACCCAAACAAGGCACTTTTTGGGAAGTACAGCGGCGTGGGTTGACCCGGCATCCCTTGACTAATCAGAGACAGCCGCCTTGGCCTTGGACTGTATAGCCAAAAATAATCCTATTTCTTGGTGGACAAGGGTCCATCTTAAATTAATTAGCAATTGTTTTGTAGCCGCGTTTCACTGTGGCCCAAAAATAATGATAATCACTGTTTTGGTTTTAATTTTTTGAATTTAATTTTTTAGAAATTTAATTTTTAATTTTTTGTATTATTTTTATTTTTAGTAATTTTTTTAAAATTTTAAATAATTTTTTAAATTTTTTTTAAATGCACCTTACTTGGATGAGTCTAAAAAATAAAATATTTGTAAAAAATTAATAAATACACAAGAATTCGAAAAATATACTGAATTTATATATATATATATATTTTGTATTTTTGGTGTTTAGTGATTCTTTTGAAGATTTTTTTTTTTTACAAATATTATATATTTTAAGTGTATTTATGTTAGGTGTATCTAAAAATAAAAAATTACTTAAAACATTAAAAAAATTTAGTAAAAACAAAAATAAAATAAAAGTTTCGATTTTTTAAAAAATGAATTTAAAAAACTCAAACAAAACAAGCTGAATTCTACGTGTTGGTACGAGGGTCCATCTTAAATTAATTATTTATTATATATATATTGTCCACCTGCTTAAAGTATTTGCAAATGGGGATGTCGTTCCATCCAATCATATAATTTAGTAATTTAATTATCTTTAAAAAATATTTGAAATTGCTTAAAATTTAGAGAAAACTATCTCTTAGTTATAAGTTGAGAAAAATTATTATATATGTATGAAAAAATTTATAATTTTAATTATTAATATTAATAAAATTTATCACTAATTTATAATTATTTTTCAAGTTTTACACTGATTTGAAATTCTCCATAAATTTAAGTGTAAGAATTATATTCGTTTTAATTGTAATCTACACTATATTAGTTTGAAATATATATGAACATTTTTTTAGTACATAACATTTTTTTTTAATAACAATTTAGGATTTTAGATCTGCAAAATTTATGAAAATGGTTATACACTATAAGAAATAAGTTTTTTAGGGACAAATTTATTCCGTCCCTAAAAGTATAATATTTGTTGGGAAAAACTTAAGTCAACCAATTTTTTCCGTTGTGAGAAGCGAAATTTGTCCCAAATGGCCCGTCCGGAAAAGTCAAAAAATGACTTTTAGAGACAAAATTTTGCATTTGTCACTATAAATAGAGTTTTAGAGACAAAAATATATGGTTGTAAAAACTTTTGATTTTGAGACAACCAAAATTTGTCTCTAAAAGTCTAATTATAGTCCAATAGGCAGAGTAGTTATGGAGACAAAAATTAATTCAAATGTGAATTTGGAACAATAGTGATCCCCTCTTCCCAAAACATTAAAAAAAAGAAAGAAAAGAGAATGGAAAAATAGCTATTTCTTTAATTCTTTTGGGAAGGAAATTGGTCTCTAAACTTTTAGAGACCAATTTCTATTGTCTCAAAAATTAATTTTTGTCTCCATAACCACTCTGCCTGCTGGACTAAATTAGATTTTTAGAGATAAATTTTAGTTGTCTCAAAATCAAAAGTTTTTGCAATCACATATTTTTGTCTCTAAAAGTCTATTTATAGTGACAACCTTCGATCGTGATCGTACACGTGGCGGTTAATATTGGTTTTTCATAAGATCTGCGTAGTACTGGATCAGCAAAAAGATACAAAGTGATGTGACTTCAACGGTTACTCACATTTAAATTCAAAAATCAGGAGGGAAGCCTAACTGCAGGTATTGGCATAGTAGAGCTAATTATAAGGTAACATGATCAGCGAACATGGAGGAGTCGTTCGACGGTTAGAAGGGCAATTCGATGGTTCTCCTTGAGAAGTATAAATAGCAGAGAAGGCCCCAGAAAAAGCCCCAGACTCAGATCTAGAAAACCAGTTTTATTCTACTTTATTTTCTTTCCAGTTTTTTATTTCTTGTTCTTTACATTTCTGTACTTCAAATTCCTGCACTGCACTTCGTTCATAGGAGTAGTTTCAAGTAGATTGTTGCTGTAAACCTCTACGAGGCTGAATTGGATCATTGTAAGTCTTTCGTTTTACTTAATGAAATACTGCAATTGTTCTTCATTTAATCATTGTCAGTTTATTCCTTTTAAGCAAAGCCACCAGTAAAAGTCCTCTTCATTGAGGCTGAAAGAACTAAAACACAATCGTCTGATAATTGGTTGGCAATTAAATTTCTATAAGAACTAATTGACCTTTGCTGGCACGCTCACAATTACAAAAATAATCTTCGAAAGCCAAAAAAGCCAACATATATTTTTGGCACGCCCGGTGGGACTAATTGAAATAGCTAGACGTAGGAGATAAGGAGAAAATGAATGCTTGGAAGAAGGCATGTAAGGAGAGATAGAAATGCATAATCCAGAGGATAATGTGATAACACATCCTGTGGAAAACACCTATTTTATTAGAACCCATGATTGAACAGACCAGCACTTCGGAATAAGTACCACATGTTCACAATATTGGACGAGGCCAAGGAATTGGACCATGCACTGTTCCATCTACTCAGCCAATGAATCCACGGGGTGGCCTAGTACATGCTATGGGACAATAGTTAATGAACATAATGGAAAAGTGGGCAACATCTTTGTTGGATCGAATGAATACCCACCAAACAACAAACACAAGACACATGGAGGAAATTTCAAATGTCCCTCAACAAAGATTGGCTAGAGATAAACAGTCTATGCAAATTAATGGACATTTTAATGGTCAAACTAGTAATCAAAACTATGAAAGACCATCACCTCAGTTTTGGTATGAACCTATTTTGAGGCATATAACAGTGAAGCCATGCAAATTGGTGGATCTGGCCCGGTATAAGAAAATGGTATAAGGATGGTTCCAAATCCCATGTTCGAAGCCATACCTGGCACGAGGGGGTTCACTAACCCTTTATTCGAATTTATACCCGGGGGGTTGGAAGGTTTTCCTACAACTGGAAGAGACACAACACCCGTTCCAGCACCTTTCGCAGGTCCTTTTGCAGGACAGGCTCAAAGAGGTCATCCATACCTTCAACAACAGCCAGCACCACAAGGACAACCAGTCCCAAATATACCACCCTATGGACCAAGAGGACCCCAGGTACAAAGTTGTCCACCAAATCCTGTGTTTGTTCCTCCAGTAGTGGTTCAACATGACACAAAATATGGTCTCTAGAGACCAAATTACTGACATTGTTAGAGAGATGTGTGGACCAATGGCGCGGGGGGTTCAGACTCCTGTGTACAGGAAACCGCACCCAGAATGGGTACATAGGGTACATGAATACCCAAGAGGTTTCAGGATACCAGATTTTGCCCTTTTTTATGGGAATGAAAACCAGTCAACGGTTGAACATATTACTAGGTTCGCGGCTCAGTGTGGTGAATTTACCAATAATGACTATATGAAGTTAAGATTATTCTCAAATTCTCTAACTGGGGGAGTATTTGTATGGTATATTAACCTTACACCTGGCTCTATCCAAACTTGGCAACAAATGGAAGAGGCATTTCATACCCAATTCTTCCAAACAGAGCCAGAGGTTTCCATAGCAGATTTGGCAAGATTAAGTCAAAGGCCTGATGAGAAGGCTACTCAGTTTGTTGCTAGATTTAAAAGAGCATGAAATAAATGTAGGATCATCTTACCAGAGCCTGAATTTGTGAGATTGGCTCAAAATGGTTTAGAGTTTAGGTTTCGAAACAAGTTTGACTCAACTGAGTTTAGAGACTTAGTGGAATTAACCTATAAGGTGTCTAGGTATGAAACATTACTTGAAGAAGAACAAGATCGAAGTAATACATCATACAAGACGTATTATAGAGATCCTAATTATGAGATTGATGCAGCAGAGATTGTAGGGAAAGAACCTGTGATCTGTGAGGCATTAATTTATAAAGATACAATAATTGATTAGCAATTTAAAAGGAAAGACCTTCATAGGAAATACTCTTTTGACTTAACAAAGGCATATGACATTTTTGATCGTATGCTTGCTGCAAATTTCTTGAAGTTACCAAAAGGAGTCAAAATTCCGTCTCCAAAGGAACTTAAAGGAAAAGTGTATTGTAAATGGCATAATTCTTGGTCTCACTTAACTAAAAACTGCATTGTTTTTCGAGATAGGATCCAAGAGCAGATTTGAAAGGGAAGTTTAAAATTCCCAGCCAAAGCAGAGAAGGCCATGGGAATTGATACCAATCCATTCTCGGAAATTGGAGAGATGGCAGCCAATGTTATTATGCCAGACTTCCAGAACTTGTCCTTGAAAGAATTGGAAGAAGTCAATGTGCAGATGCATGTTGCCAGCCAAATAACTGTTAAGAAAGACAATGGAAATCTACCAACTATTGGACAAGGTTTCTCACACCAGAGGGAAGACTTTGATGAAGAAGCACTGGATGCCGACTCTTTAGAAGCAGTTGTCATGCAAAGAATGTGTCCCAGATGTAGGCTGAGTTACAAGTGATTGAAAGGGCTTCCAATTGATAGGAAACAATATTACAAGGATGCGCAGAGGCGTCTTAAACCAACCAGTGCTTATAACAAAAGGCCATATCCAACTAGCACTAGGCAGTAGCCATTAATGGCTGAGCCAACAGTCGCTAGAATGCATTCTAAAGGCAAGAGGCCTTTACATGAGTCCAGACTACCTAATTATTACAGAATGGAGGGCAGTCATTCTGAAAGGAGACTGGAGAAGGGTTCAGTTTATGGGATCAAAGCCAGAGATTGGCCTCCTAGACCAGCCTCACGCAGGATGGAAAGTGGCTACCTTTATCAAAGGCCTGACATAGGCCCGAAACAGGGAGTCAGGGCCAAGCAGTGGCCTTCACAGCCAGCTTCGAAGATGGCTTCGAAGGAAGAAAGAAACAGTTCAACAGCTGGGTCAATAGGTTCGTGGGTACTTGGAGTTCTAGATTGGTTTTTCATGCAGAACAAACCTAGGGAAATGTTTACCCAAAGAAATGTTGTTGGAAACCAAGGTAAGATGGTCAAAACTCCTTTGGTGGCTCCAAATAATTGAGTATTGCTTAAGCACCCGAAAACAAAAGAACCAAATATGGTCTTAGTGATTTCTAGGTCCCAAAGAAGGAAGATCCAACGAAGGTACACTCAGTACCAGAAGGATCTGAAAGAAGGTGGAGAAAGTTCTTCATTGGTTCAGCTAAAGAGCCAGGCAGAAGGAGAAGAAGATTCAAAGTTAGAGCATAATCTAAAATCGACTCTTCCAGACAAAAGGAGTTGTAGCAGGGAGCAGTTGGCCGAAGTTCAATCCGAACTAAAGGTCAAGGAAAGGTCCAGCTTGGTAGGATTGGAAAAAGCTTTGATGGAAAGTGATAGTGAGATAGAAGATGAAGTCATCCCAGGCCAAAGGAAGGGGATGGTTGAGGAAGAAATGTTTGAAACCTTCATGGCTGAACAGACATTTTTGGTCGAAAAACCAACAGAAACAGACCATTCGAAGGAAGTTACTAATACAGAAGTGCCAGAATGCAGCATGGAGGACGCTTCTGAAGTAATTGAACAAGTTGACCAAGAGGGAAAACAGGTACAGCCAGTCGTCGCTCGTTTCCTCCGGTGTCAGTGAATATGGTGCTTATATTACCACAGGAGTTTCAAGTTGAAAATGAAAACCAAGGTCAGGAAATTGACCCAATTCCAGTCTCCAGTGAAGACTCACAAGTAAGTATGGTGCAAGACGAATCCGAAGTAGCCACACCAATGGAAACTGAAGACGAGAGTGAGGAAGAGGTAAGTATTAACCTCTCATACCCTTTCGAGTATCCCACAACATCCATGACACAGCATGTCAAACCCTTGTATATCAAGGCCTTTTTTAATGGAATACAGATGAATCGGGTGCTGGTGGATAACGGGGTAACAGTAAACCTACTTCCAAAATCTTCGTTGAAGAAACTAGGAAAGAAGAACCCCAGACTAATCCCAACAAGTACAGCCATTGCTGGTTTCGCTGGAGACAAACAGATGGCCCAAGGTATTTTGCCCATAAACCTAAGTGTGGGAACCAGGGACTGCATGACAGTATTCTTCGTTATCGACGACAATGCTAAGTATAATGCTTTACTTGGAAGAGATTGGATTCACACCAACAAATGTGTGCCTTCCTCTTTACATCAGAAAATCATGATGGCCTTGTGTCATGGAGAGACGGAGGAGATCAATGCAGATCCTCAACCCTTCATAGCTTGTGTAGATTTCGCAGAGGCCAAATTATATACTGAAGGAGTGGCACCACTCAGTATACTAAGAAAACCTGATGGATCAGCCGACGTGACGGCTGATGAAGAATTTCCACATCTAAAGCACTTGGTCCAGGAGAGTGCTGATGAAGAGTTTTTCGTTAAGGATAACAATGATGCCTAGTTGTAGGCAAAGAGATGAAACCCAAGAAGCCAGGTCTTTGGCTCTAATTAAGTTCTCAGTATTGGATGTAAAATCAATAGTCCAGAAAATGCAATAGTAAGAGAAAGAAGCCATGATGGTTGGTTGTAAGAAGGAACAGCAACAAGTTAGATTTTTGGCCTTAGATAAATATTATGCTTTGGACATTGAAACAAAAGTCCAAGAGATACAGGAGGAAGAAGCCTTGTGGACAGACTTTGTCTATGAGGAGGAGAGTAAAGATGTTGAATCAAAAAAGCTGAGAGCAGAACAAAGCAAGGAGATTGCTTCGAAGTCAGAAGGAATCAAAGAAGGAGCATCAGTAAGTTCTCAGATACAAGACCCTTTGGAAGAAGTAAATTTAGGGGAAGGTTTTATACAACAGCCCACCTATATAAGTGCTTAGTTGAATGCTCTTAACAGGAACCAGTTGTTGGTTGTTTTGAAAAAATATAAAGATTGTTTTGCATGGTCTTATAATGAACTACCAGGATTGGATAGGTCATTAGTAGAACATAGGCTCCCTATGAGGCCTAATTTCAAGCCATACAAGCAAAAACCAAGAAGGATGAGTCCAAAAGAGATTTAGAAAGTCAATGAGGAAATTCTTAGACTCCTCAAGGCAGGCTTTATTAGGACAGCTAGGTACATTGAATGGCTATCTAATATTGTCCCTGTAGTTAAGAAAAATGGTAAAATGAGGGTATGCATCGATTTCAGAAACTTAAATCTAGCAACTCCAAAAGATGAGTATCCTATGCCTATAGTAGATTTGTTGGTAGACAGTTCAGCAGTGCATCAAATTTTATCAATGATGGATGGGCACTCTGGTTATAACCAAATCTGCATTGCAGAGGAGGATGTCCACAAGACAACATTCAGATGTCTTGGGAATATTGGCACATTCGAATGTGTTAAAATGCCATTTGGTCTGAAGAATGCTAGGGCTACATATCAGAGGGCTATGAACACTATTTTTCATGACCTCATTGGAGGGTATTTAGAGTGTTATATTGATGACATTGTAGTGAAATCCCAATCCATGGAGGAACATTTGCTTCACTTAGAAGCAGCTTTCGAAAGAATGAGAAAGTTTAAGTTGAAACTCAATTCTCTTAAATGTGCTTTTGGCGTATCATCTGGAAACTTCTTGGGCTATGTAGTACACAAGAGAGGAATACAGATTGACCAGAATAAAGCCAAAGCCATCATTGAAGCCAGACCTCCATCAAGTAAGAAAGAATTACAAAAGTTCATTGGACAGGTTAATTTTCTTCGAAGATTCATTTCTAATACTGCAGGGAAAACTAAAATATTTTCTTCCTTGTTAAGGCTAAAAGATGAAGAGGAGTTTGTGTGGACAGTAGAGCATCAAACTGTTTTTGAAGGAATCAAAGCCTACTTGGCCAGCCCTCCAGTGCTGATGCCACCAAAGGGTGATAAGCCTTTGAAATTGTACATAGCTGCAGCAGAGGATTCATTGGGAGCTTTCTTAGCCCAAGACAATGAAGAAGACAAGGAGCAAGCTATTTATTACCTTAGTAGGTTTCTAAATTCTTGTGAATGTAGATACTCAGCTGTAGAAAAGTTGTGCCTTGCATTGTATTTTGCTGCAATAAAATTAAGATACTATCTTTTGCCTACAACTGTCTTGGTAATTGCAACCACAGATTTGGTTAAATATATGTTATCTAGACCCATGTTGAGGGGAAGAATTGGCAAATGGATACTAGCTTTATCAGAATTTCATCTAGAATATGTCCCCCAAAAGGCAGTAAAAGGACAAGTTTTAGCTAATTTTTTGGCAGACCATCCATGTCAAACAGAAAGTTAAGAGATAATAGAACTTGGTATGGCTAGTGTTGAACCATGACAAATGTGGTTCGATAGATCAAAAGCCAATGGTGTAATTGGAATTGGTATAGTAATCACCACAAGCAGTAGAAACCACGCATGGTTTCAGAGTGGATGAAATTACTTGTTCCAATAATCAAGCTGAATATGAAGCTTTAATAATGGGACTGGAAATACTTATTGGATTACAAGCTCATGCAGTTGACATATTTGGAGATTCTCAATTGGTAGTTAACCAAGTGAAAGGAATTTTCAAATGTCAAAGTATAAGCATGTTGCCATACTATGTTGTTGCATTACATTTGCTTTCTCAATTTCAGATAGCAAATGTAACTCATGTCCCAAGATTCTTGAATAATAAAGTTAATGATGTTGCTCAGAAAGTTTCGAATTTCAAGAGAAGGGATAATACTCGAAGGGACATAAACCAAACAACATATCAGAAATTAATACCACCTTTAAATAAAAGGAATGTGGTCCTGGAAGTCAATCATAATGACTTACAAGAACAAGATTGGAGGCATCCAATAATGAAGTATTTGGCTGGCCCATCTTCGAAAGCCAGCAGAAAAATTAAATTGCAGTCTATGCAATACATAATGTATGATATTGCTCTCTACAAAGGGGGGGAGATGGGTTATTGTTAGAATGTTTAGGCCCAAAGGAAACATTGACAGCTATGGCTGAGATTTATGAAGGCATCTGTGGTGCTTATCAGCCCAGTGTGAAGATGAGATGGCTGCTTCGAAGGCATTCCTACTATTGGCCAACTATCCTTAAAGACTGCATAGAATATGCAAGAGGTTGCCAGGCTTGCCAAAAGCATGGCACAATAAGGCACGTGCCCATAACTGACCTGCATGCAGTTGTGAAGCCTTGGCCATTTAGAGGATGGGCCATGGATATGATGGGAAAAATACACCCACCCTCTTCGAAGCATCATTGTTTCATCTTAGTGGCCACTGATTACTTCACTAAGTGGGTCGAAGCTAAGCCATACAAGGCTGTAGACCAGACTGAAGTCATTGGATTCATTAAAGAATTAATCCATAGATTTGGTATCCCACAGACTATAACTGTTGATAATGGGACTGTAGTTAATGGGAAAATGGTAAAGTCTTTTGTGACAGAGTTTGGAATTAGCCTTGTTAATTCCACCCCCCTATTATGCACAAGCTAATGGTCAAGCTGAATCATCTAATATGCCTTTGAAAAAAGGAATATAGAAAGTTGTGGAAGACAATCCTAGGGATTGGCATAACTTATTATTGGATGTATTGTGGGCTTATAGAACTTCTCCAAGGTCAAGCACATGAATCACTCCTTATGCCTTAGTATATGGGCATGATGCAGTGCTACCTGTGGAAATTAATGTTAAGTCCTTGAGGGTGAGATGCCAAGACCAGTTAGATCTTGAGCAATACCATCAGAGTATGTGCTTGGAGTTAGAAAGTATAGATGAAGCTATAATTCTGGCATTAAATAGCATTCTTTTCCAAAAGAAGAAAGCAGCCAAAAACTATAATAAGAAAGTCAAACACATTGGCTTTGATGAAGGTGATTTGGTATGGAAGGCAATACTCCCAATAGGGATTAAAAGTCATAAGTTTGGCAAATAGTCACCTAACTGGGAAGGACCATATCAAGTTCATAGAGTCCTGCCTTTTGGAGCATACCATTTTAGAAATTTGAATGGATATGTACATCCCAAAAAGATTAATGGTAGATATTTAAAGTCTTATTATCCAACCATGTGGGAAACACAAGGAATAGAATAAGTACTGAATCAAAGAGCATGAGAACACTTCAATGATAAATAAAAATTTATTTCATAAAGAGTCAAATACATGTGGCCATAGATTGGCCCAAAAGTCAGTATAGTGTTTAAACTGTTCTTTTACAATAGATGCTCTATTCTTGAGGGATGGAAACAATTGAATGGCTGTAGTCATCTCTTACTTTCGATCAATTAGCTCTTGATTAGTGATTTGCAGCTTGGTAGTAGTTTGATCCAAAGCTTGGTTAACTGCGGATAATTCTTTCTTAAGTTGAGCCTTCTTTTCTAACAGTTGAGCTCGAAATTGGGAGATAGAGGAATGTTGTTCTTTTAGTTCTGACACTTCAGCATGAACTTTAGAAACAAAACTCTGATCCCTCAGCAACTTCTCCTCTGCAGCCTTAGCAGCATGACAGATGTTGATGTAAAAATCAATGGTGGCTGCCGCCTGAGACAAATGACCCGAGACAGTCGTGCCGGATTGCTCAACAATCTTGCAGCACTGGAGGAAGCCATTTCTTATTATAGGCCTCTGTAAGGCTTCGAAAGGGATCCTCGAGAAGGATGTCAGCAGCTCCAGACAACTGTCCAAGTCTATTGGTGGCAAGGAAGTCTTACTACTGGTGGAAGAGCTCTAAAAAATTTCTAGCAGAGAATCAGCCAGAACTAATGGCTCAGTCTCATTGCTAGCCATTGGAGAGGTGGAAGGTATGTTGAAGAGACTAGCTAGTCTAGCTTCGAAGATATCCACCTCATCCGTGGACATGAAAGGTGCAGAAAGAGCTTTGGTGGAAGGAAGAAAGGACTGCTTAGGAATAGGAGAATTGGGTGGAGCATCTTCAGCAGTCTCTATAGTTCTGGCCACCAATAGGTCGAGGGAAGAAGGACTGGAGCTAGGCAGAGATAATGGACCATGAACTGGAGGGTTACCAGTACCTTCTTTGTAGGAACCAGCTATCATCAAAGATAAAGTAGCAGCTGGAATTTCCTTAGGAAGGGGGAAAGAAGCAAAGTTCGAAAGAGACTCAAATTGAGTTGAATCGAAGGATAAATGGGGAAAATACGGAGTTAAACCAAACGAAGGAGATATAGGGATACTTGGCCGCAAGGAGGGTACGGAGAATATAGGCCTAGAAAGTGGGAGTATTATCTGAATAGACTTCACATTTTGCGATTGATCAACTTCAACCGAAACTGAGGGAGTCTTTATTTGGAGAATAGGCTCAGTAGTTGTCATTGCAAAGGAAAAGGTACAAAACAATGTTAAGTCTCAATATCAACAATTTGGGAAAAGAAAGTGGAGACATAAAAGAAAATTACTGGTTTCGGAGGTGGTGGCAATGATAGGAGAATTACGGAGGGAATAATGCTCGGCAGTGTGTTGCCTTCTCATTATTTCCCTTTGGGGTTGCATCAGTGGCAGCTGCTTCATCCCTTACTAATTGTTGCTGTCGCCTTTTCTCAGCTCTTTGAAAAATAATTATTTCTTTGAAATGTTCCTCCTCTACTGCTTTGGCAGCTGCCTCATGAGTGGGATCTTCGACCAAATCAGAAGGAGAGACAGTCATCTTCTTTCTCTTTTTTCTCTGTGATGGTATTTCTTGCTCTTTCTCAATCTCTCTCTTCAATCTGAGATTCAGACTTTTCAGGAGTGAGTTCCTCCTCTACTACTTTGGCAGCTGCCTCATAAGTGGGGTCTTCGACCAAATAAGAAAGAAAGACAGTCATCTTCTTTCTTTTTTTTTCTGTGTAATGGTGCTTCCTACTCTTTCTCAATCTCTCTCTCTTCCATCTGAGATTCAGACTCTTCAGGAGTGAGTATTAGGTTCCTTTTCTTTTTCTGCTGATGTTTGCCTTTGAGAGTAGCTAGAGCTTCAGCTCTCTTAGGAGATTTTTCTTGTGGAGACCTTACACCAAGAGGTATAAATGTAAAGGAAACAAACAAAAGAGTCTAAAAGAAAAGAAACCTGAAAATACTTACCTTTTTTCGAAGCAGCTCTGGTAACTCTAGCAGGAGGGGGTGAGGCTGCAGGAACAACCTGGGCAGCTGTGGAAAGAGAGGGAATGTTCTCGACTGTTGTTGGTTTAGCCTTAGAAAGCACTCCTAACCCTATCAATAAATCATGAGGGTGTATTGCTAGGCACACTTCCATATTGGCTGTCCACCAGTTTTGAAATCTTTTCAAAGCCAAGCCAGAGGGAAAGAAGGGGACAAATTTGAACTCACTCAAATCTTTCAATAGTTTAAATGTTGCCTCTTCTAGTTTTGATTTGGGTACTCTCAGGTCTCTGGCTGTAAGATGGACATTTGAGAGGCTACAAAGTGGAAAGGGAATCCCTTCAGTAAACCCAAATTGCCTGGCAAACTGAGAAAGGCAATATACCTCAGATATACACTTATAAGCTCGAGGGTTTAAAGTACTAATGAACAGCTCCCTCGGTAACAAAATGGAAGCCTACATATCTTTGTGTGGTGGGATGGACCACTCTTTATCAGCCAAGAATGTTTACAGCCAAGCTGGTTCTTTGTTGGCATCAAAGGGGCAGAAGAAGGTGACAGATGGAGAAATATGAAGTTGATGAAAAAATGTGAGGTAATAGGCAAAGGAAGCAGGATAAAGAACAATTCTAGCATATTTTTCCCCATAAGTGCTAGGATCCTGAACTACGAATTTTAAGCATTTGGGAAGCAAATCAGTAAAGTAAGCAAAGAGCCAGAGTTGGAGAACCCAAAGAGGGCCTTCTTGGTTGATATCAAGAGGTTTCTCACAAAATTGGGAGCAGGCTCTATAAACATGGCCTAAGAGATAAGAGGCCAAGGCTATGTGTTTTTTCAAAACAAGGGCCTTCGCAAGTGGGGCGAACTCAGGCATAATTCGCTGAGATGATGTACAAAAGAGAAATTTACACAACCAGTATAAAATAAAGGAAAAGAGTTCTCTATCTCTCACGAGGCCTTCCCTTTTATTTCCAGCCTTTACAAAATCACTGTATGAGGAATTTAAGGGTGGAAGGGAAAACTTAACAGAAAGGTCTGGGTAGCTGGGTGTAAAAGGAGTACCAAGTGGTGAAAGCCCTAAGAGATGGCAGATATCAAGAATGGTGGGGGCCATCATGCCACACCGAAACTGAAAAAAATTAAAAGCCATGTTCCAAAAGCAAAGAGCAGCAGGAATCAAAAAAGGGTCTTCAAGAATGATAAACCTGGAAAGACGAAGGGCGTCGAGAATACAGAGCTCTTGCAGGTCACATTCTCTTGCAGGCACAACTTTGTCATACCATTCCTCCCACTCAGCCCTCAATGTCGGCCAGCAACGGGGTGGTCGGGTCATTCTCTAATTTCCCCAGTCGAGCCCCCCTAGAAGAAAGTGGTCCTCCAAACGAAGGTATAAAGCTGGAAGTTGAGCAGGAGCTTCCCAAAAGATGGGACATAGGACATATTCTTGTTTATCGCTATGGCGAGGAACAAAAAGGCGTCCATCTATGGCACTTGACCCATCAGCTGTAAATTTAGCGATCTCTTCCTCAATACATCTCTTCAAAGCCATTGTTGGGCTTATACGATCGCCAGTTGGTACTTTCAGAGAAGAAGAATCCATTGGTGGCAAGTAGCAAGGAAGAGAGGGTTAATAGAGGGGAAGGGTTTGTGTGTTGAGCAAACGAGTGAATTCAGAGCACAAAATAAAAAGGTTTTAAAACCTTTGTGTCTGGAAAATATATCGTGTAATTCGTAAAGAAGTACTAGAAGTACAGATACGAAGAGTTTCCTTCAATATTGATACTTTTGGAGGGAAACACATCTCAGATGCTGATGTCAGCTTCGAAATAAAATATTTGGTTTCAAAACCAGATTTTGGCGCCAAAGTCAAATAACAACGGCTTCGAAATTGAGAAGCCAGCTTCGAAGCACATTTCACACCTAAGGATGTAAGGATGTTCAAGTATTTGTTTACCTCAACAGGATTGAAAGCCTGTGTTAGGGTTTCTTAGTGAGAGTAAATCCTTCGAAGCAAACTTGAGGTCCTTTAAGGATGTGAATTGTTGTTCGAAGTATCAAAACCAATAGTTGGTTTGATAATATACAGAAAAGATTGCTTTTTTGGATTAAAATAGTGCAACCCTCGAGGGGGGCTTCCATATTTTTGAAAGTATGGACTGTTGTTCGAAGCAAAAATGGTCAATTTAAAATTAATTGATCGTACTAACCATGACCATATGTTGGATATGATTAAAACAAGCTTTAAGGGGCAAGGTTATTAAATTCGAAGCACTGATTCTAAATGGAAACCAGCAAAAGTTGTCAACTGTATTCTATGAATTGGAAAAGGTCATGTTGGTTTTTCAGTGTTTCATTTGAGATGATTGAATCTAGATTTGAAGGATGAGATTGTTGAGTTCGAAGCCCTAAATTTGCTTGTAAAGGCAAACGGAGATAAAGTCAAACCATGCCAAACAAAGAGAAAAGTCTTAGCTGTATTGAAATAAAAGCAATTACATCAAAAGGCCCTCTTTGGGTACAAATTCGAGTTCATAAAAGTAAGGAATAGAATAAATAACAAGATCATGGAATTTAGTCCAGCTATGGTCAATAAATTTCTGTTCCTTTTTTATTCTATCTTCTATTTTCTCCAGGCTTGGCTACTAAAGTTGATGTACCCTTACTTGATAAAAGAGTTCTTCAGCCTTTAATTCGAACGCTGTTTTTTTTAACCCTCGTTCCAGTTCGTCTATATCCAAGTCATCCCAGTACGCAGAGTCTTTATTCTTGAAGTCATCGTATTCTTCGATGAGGTTCTCTGCTTCGTACTAGGTATGAACTCGAAGGGATGAAAGTTGGTTTAAAGATTGGGTGGTGGCCACAGAAGTCCGGTGCCAATGGAGAAACAACGGGAGTTGGTCCAAAAACATTTGGAGTTTTGCTTGGGTGATAGGGTTGAGGACGTGACCCCGAGTCATAATATCACAAGCCCATCGAAGGTTCTTGAGAGGAACATTGTCTTCAAGAACATTGAAAGGCAAGTGAGAAAAAGCCGCAAGCAGAAGTTGGGCTTGCTTTCGCTGAGCTGGAGTAGGGGAAGGTGGAGGCTTATAAGGAGGAAAAACCTTGTCCGCAGAGAGGGTAAGCCTTAGTCTCTCTGTCCAGCAGGGATTTTGAAGAGGAGGAGGTATAGAGGCTTCCATTTCGAAAGAAGGAGGAAACTGAGGGGCATTAACACAATCAAGCCAGTCAGAAAAGCAAAGCCTCGCCTTCTGGGCTAAGAACGATGGGTTATACCCTTGTGTCTCTTCTGGGCGTCGGGTAGCTTGTACTATCTTTGTAGGCATAGAGGATGTGTACCATGCTACAAGCAGATTGTCCTCTAAACTGCGTCGGCGATCGATGGACACGTAAGGATAAACCACCGAACTTCGAGCATCATAAGGGAATTCTAGAGGATCAGTGAACTCGACAAAGTGGTGATTAACTCACTCCCTTAACTCACATGCCTCAGGTTCCGACCAACTTCTCCAACCAGAAGCCCCAGAGGAAGAAGAAGCCACAGCCTCATCCCATGCAGAAGATTGTGGATTAGAAGAAGAACTTCCCATGTCCATATTTGCAAATTTCTGAATCAAAGGATTGTGGACAGTGTGTTCGTAGTCCAAGGGTTGATAATTTGCAAAAACTTCCATGACTTGAATATAAAAAGGTGGGTAAAGGTGGCTAATCAATACATGAAGGTTCTTTCGAGGAAGAACAACATCATCAGATGGCTCTTCGTATACTTGATCAATAGAAGAGAGAATTGGTTTGGCCATAAAAGATGTATCAGTCTGTTCGAATACTAAAGTGGTGGGGATGTTCAAAAGATTAAAAGAGAATTTAATGCAAATGATGAATGACGGCTGCATTTCTAGAAAAATGCAAAGTCCATGCACGTTCTAAGACGTGGATAAAAGACCTTGATCCACTAATATCCCCAAGTATTGGGTATATTAGTGCGGGGGGTAATGTTGGCTACATATTTTGTATAAGCCAATTACACTTCAACACATGGCAGGTTGAGGGTAATACGGGAAGACAACGCAAACCTTCGATCGTGATCGTACACGTGGCGGTTAATATTGGTTTTTCATAAGATCTGCGTAGTACTGGATCAGCAAAAAGATGCAAAGTGATGTGGCTTCAACGGTTACTCACATTTAAATTCAAAAATCAGGAGGGAAGCCTAACTGCAGGTATTGGCATAGTGGAACTAACTATAAGGCAACATGATCAGCAATCATGGAGGAGCAGTTCGACGGTTAGAAGTGCAGTTCGATGGTTCTCCTTGAGAAGTATAAATAGCAGAGAAGGCCCCAAAAAAAAGACCCAGACTCAGATCTAGAAAACCAGTTTTATTCTACTTTATTTTCTTTCTAGTTTTTCATTTCTTGTTCTTTACATTTCTGTACTTCAAATTCCTGCACTACACTTCGTTCATAGGAGTAGTTTCAAGTAGATTGTTGCTGTAAACCTCTACGAGGCTGAATTGGATCATTGTAAGTCTTTCGTTTTACTTAATGAAATACTGCAATTGTTCTTCATTTAATCATTGTCAGTTTATTCCTCTTAAGCAAAGCCACCAATAAAAGTCCTCTTCATTGAGGCTGAAAGAAGTAAAATACAATCGTCTGATAATTTGTTGGCAATTAAATTTCTATAAGGACTGATTGATCCTTGCTGGCATGCTCACAATTACAAAAATAACCTTCGAAAGCCAAAAAAGCCAACAAAGATGTACACACAAGAACATCAAAACATCAATAAAGAGAGGAGTGTGCACCAAGCATCACAATGGGTTAGATCATCCCAATTAGGTTGGCACCAAAAAATCCATCCTATCATATGCTAAGCACCCCCACAGAAAGCCACAAACAGAACATCAATAACAAAGAAAAACAGATCAGCAATGCAACAATAACAAAGAGAACAGATCAGCAAACTAGCTCTAACAAAAGTAAAAAATCAGATCAAAGGACCACCATTCTAGAAGAGCAGATCAGTACTACACGACTCTAGTAGCAATGCCTCAGTCCATTTTGTATACTAGATAATCACAGGAACAAATCCCAGATCACACAACAAAAAGACAGAGCAATAAAAGACAGACCAGCCCAGAACAGATCAGCAATGCATCACATGATAGATCAACACAGAACAACAGATCAACACAGATCAACAGATCAGCAATACCTCAATGTGCCAATGTGTAGCCCAGATATTCACAGATCAGCACCATTCAAACAGACAGAATCAACAGAAAACACTGCACTCACAGAAACAGAACAGATAAAACTCTATAAGGCATCTAGACTTGGATTTTTCTTCACCAACTAACAGAGCAAGCAACCAAAACAAGCAGCAGTAGCAGCAACCAAATCAAGCAGCAGCAACCAAATAGACAATGAGTTGATTTTGATAACGATGAGCTTTTTTCATTATGCTAATGAGTGTTAATTTGTGGAGATATATGTTGTGGGGATTTGTGTTAAATAAATGGGAATTCTAGTTGCTCAGCCAAAATACCAATTTTTGGAGGTTGATGAGTTATTTAAGTATAAAGTGAATGATCAGTTCCCTCTCTTGAAATAAGTGATGATTCTGGACCCGTTATCAATAATGCTATTGAGTCTTATGAAGATTGAAATTTTTCTTTAATTTTTGAAGTTTCCGAGTATTGGGACACGAGGAATTTTATCCATGTGAACATTAGAAGTGGTAGGGTATATTATTTCTTTCTGCACTCATTTTTTGAAAGGGAGATATGGAGGTGGGTGTAACCTAAAAATTAGGAAGTGGATTTTGTAGCAAAATTGTTGTTGATGCCTTCAGGAACATTTTTTGTTGTTGTTGTTGTGGCAAATATATGAACTTAATTAATTATAAAACAAACTACAATAGATTTCAATACAAAATCTCAAATAAAAATTGAACTACTCACTTTGATTTGAATCTTCTCTTCCCTCATCCTTTCTATCCCTCTCTATTTTCTCCGTTCCACCACATTAGATGTCAAAATAGGAATGATATATTACGGAAATGTAGCAACACTCAAAAAAAAAATAAAAAATAAAAAAAATAAAAAATTATGATGTGCAACTTTTTTTAACAGATAAATATAAAACAAATATAAGATAATTTACTGAACTAATAAAGAAGCAGAAGCCACATGCATAGTCAAAGTCAAAGATGAAACAAATATAAACAATATTCACAGCAAAAGGGGTAATTTTGATATGGCCAAAAAGCAAGCCTTCTCTAGTTTAAAATTTTAAAAGAGTGCAACTATTAGCACTTCATCAATTATTTTGGACCCTTCATTTTTTAGTTTTTTTTTTTTACAATAATAATCTCAAATAAAATTACTAAAAATGAAATCAATAATATTGGGATACCCCATCTCACAATTAAACACACACACTAACTACATTAGGAGTTAGGGTTTATAAGAGCACTCACCTCCATCACCACCCATTTATCTTCTCCAAATCATACCTTCAAAACCCACCCACCCTCAAAATTTTGAAAACTCTTTGGCGGCAATATTCTGGCAGTAATGGTGGCAAGAGTGGAGGTTTTTCTGACAACCACAACTCCATAAGACGAGAGAAGTATAATAATAAAAGCTCAGAGGAAATTCATAACTTTGATGGTGTTCTTAGCTCAAAGGAGATTGACCTTATAAGGGTAAGTCTCTTAAAGATAATGACAAAAACAATAAAAACTGTTCGTCATTTTTTTAGGATTGAACTCCTAAACATATGACCGAAATTCAGGAACACATGCCCGAACATTGTTTATTTGTTCAGGAATAGATAACCGAACATTTATTTTCTTAGGTTATGAACAAGTATGTGGAGATGAAGTAGTAATTTCCTTCGTGGTTTTCGTTAGGGTTTTTAGAAGAGAGGTTTTCTAGGGTGTAGGGGTGTGCATTCAATTGAATGAGTAGAATGTTTTTATAAAGATAATTTTAGTACTATTTAGGAGGAGAATTTTTTTTAAGGGCTTTAGAATTTATAAATGGGGGTTCAAAGAAATGGATGATTCAAAATAACTGATGAGGTGCTAATAGCAGCACACTTCTAAAATAAAATTTGAAAATAAATTTTTTTAAATTTGATCTTATATTCAACACTTAATTTTTTAACAACCAACTTTTCAATTTAATAAATTTATCAATTAGTTTTTAGTATTTAATTTTCAGCATTGAACTTTCAATTTTCAATTTTATATTGTGTTTGATCTTATTTGTAAGGGTTTTTTTTTTTTTTTAAATTTTTTTTTATATTGCCAAAAATTCAACCATGTTAAAGTTAAAAAAGAAATTATTTGACATATAGACAAACCAATTTAAAAAATGAAATGTTACATTCAACAATTAAAACAAGTTAAATGAACAAAGTTTGAACAAATTTTGAAATGCTTAAAAGTTTTCAAACCAAACTTGAATGGTTAAATGAAACAAATTTGAACAAATTTCGAAATTCGTAAAAGTTTTCAAACCAAACTTGAATAGTTAAAATGTTGGTAAAGGTTACAATTTAAATTTTTTTTTTGTACATATTTAAAAGTTTTAGTTATGAGTCTGGATTCTCTAAAATAATTTTGGCTTTTTTTACATGATTGATATTTAATTGTATAAAAATTGAAGATATGGTTGTAAGAAGTTGAAAGTATAACAACCATACAAGTAATCACTCTAACATCACTTTTAAAAAATAAATAAAGTAAAAAAAGATCTCTCCAATTAAACTATTAGGCTAATAACAATGAATCAAAATTTCTTATATAATTTCCAAAAGCCCACAACCCCAATTATTTCACCAACCAAGCTAAAGGGCAAAATAAAAAATTCAAAAACAAGCTAAGGGCAAAATAGGCAACCCAAGACAAACCTTCTCAACCAAAGCAACTAAAATTTCTTACATAACTTCCAAAATGCCACCACGTAAATTGTTTCACCAACCAAGCTAAAGGGCAAAATAGCAAATTTCAAAACAAGTTAAGGGTAAAATAGGAATAAAAAAACAACCCACAAGTATGAATGTCATTCTTGTATGTATATATATTTGTTAGTAAATTTCTGGTTTGAGGAAGATAGACGAGAGTTAATCGACAGAAAAGCTAAAAATTCACCAAACTAGTAAAAAAGATCAAGTTCTGTGGTTGAATTCTAATGCATTGATAGATTCAATGACTTCTGATAATTAACAAGAATTAACAAACTGAAAACTAATGTTGTATTACTGAAATTGTCACTAGTGCCTATGATCTGGTGAGTGGTAACCAGCCCCAAGCAGAGGATTGACAATGGCTCTGGAAGTTAAGGATTCCTTAGAAATTGAAAGGGTTCTTGTGGTGTTGTATCCATGGGAAACTCCTCACCAATAAGCTTCGTATGAAAAGGGGTTTGACTGTGGAACCTACTTGCCCTAATTACTGCAAAGAGGAGGATATGAATCACCTCTTGAGAGATTGTTATAAAGCAAAAGAAGTGTGGTTTGCTATTTTGGAAGGCAGTGGTACTTGAGAATGAATAGAAAGCCTTGAAGGGACTAGATTTTATGCAATTCTAAAAACAAAAATCATTTTAATGAAGATCTAACAGTCTATACTGTGCTTATTGTTACTCTATGGACAATTTGGAAGAATAGGAACAATAAAGTTTTTAATAATATTGTGACTAATACTCTTGATAATGGCAGGTTCATTGTGAAATATGCCAATGAAATTCACCAAGCTTTCGTTATGTCAATTGTTAAACCCAAACCACTAACATGGTCGTTCCCTCTTACAGGTAGGCTCAAGTTAAATACAGATGGCTGTAGAAGATTTGGAGGTGAAGGTGGATTTGGTGGTCTGATTCGCGATGAAAGGGGAGCATGGGTGTGTAGTTATTATGGGAAGCTTTACATTGGCACAAGCTTAGAAGCTGAACTGTGGGCTATCTACAAAGGGCTAACAGTGATTCTTCAAAAAGGGCTGCACAAAGTGGGTGTTTGGGAAGTGGCTATTTTTTAGGCTTTTTGGTTATTTTAGTAGGCTATTTTAGTTTTTGTGTTTGGGAAGATATAATGAATTTTTATTTGAGTTTTTGTATTGAAAAATGTGTTTGAAATGATGTTTGAGGCTGAAATGACAAATTTGTTCCTAATCTCACTTTTTCCAAAATTGGTATAAAGAGGCAAAAATGTCATCTATTACCGGTGGGACAGCCTGCCAAGTGACAGTGGTGGGCTATCAGTGCATTGTCAAGTGACAATGTAGGCTACCAAGCTGCTTTTTTTTTTTTTTTAATTAATATAAATTATTGGTTCAGCTACAATAAAGGCTACATGGCTTTTTTCAAATTTAAGGCTAAAATAGCCTACCCCACAGCTTCCCAAACATCGCCAAAGTGACCATTGAGATAGACTATGAACAAGCAATGAAGCTGTTGGAAGAGGAACCAGATGCTAAATGCCCATTTAAAGGGCTGGTGGAGGATGCTCGAATCATCATGAGAGGTTGTGAATGCAATGTGTAGAATGTGTACAAAAAAGGGAATCTATATGCTAATGCCCTGGCCAAATTTGGTGCTGATCAACCTGAGGAGATCTTGGTGGTCAATGAACCACCTGCTATTATTAGGGAATTTCTTATAGCTGACATGATCGACATGTCTAGAGAAAGGGCCTATGTAGACACCCCATTTTTGACCGACCTTAAGACTCAGATATCACCAATTGAGCGCTTGGTGATGTTGCATATCATGCTCGTTCAGAAGTTTCAGAGTCTCGGCTGCGAGCCTTGCCTCTGGACTTCCGGACTCTTTCATGCTTTGCCTCGGTTTGCGAACCAGGCTCGGTTTTCTCTGTTTCTCTTCCAGAAGGGAGGGAGAGGTCTTGTAGATCATCTCTCAGTGGCCGTAGGCTACGTTTCGTGGTCGTAGGCCATTTTGCCCGTTTGGAGTCCGGTTTCTGATTTTTCGGAGCCGTTGGCCGTGTGCCTCGGTTCGGGACCGCTTAACCATCTCCGTTTGCTCCGGTTTTTGGCATGCATCTTATTTACTCCCTTTTGAGGGACACTGTGGTCCGAGAGACTAACTTCGTGGTCGAACACCCCTTCCGGTGTCTAATAGTCAGTTTTCGGGGCCCCGGGCTGCGCGTTTTGGCCCCCGAACCTTCATTTTGCATCGGTTTTGGTTCATTTTTGGTGGAGACCTCTGTTTCATTGTTAGAAAGGTCGTAGAGGGGTGGGAGGCCAGTAATTGTTCTGACAACCAGTTTTATTCCTTCATCGCCCTCCGTCGCCCGTTTTTCTCACTTCAAAGCCAATGTTGACCACCCTAAGGCCACTTTTTCTTGCCCTAAATCACATATTTGTGTTGTAGACACCTGGGAGGCCACCAATATCATATGGCCGGCCAGTAATTGTACTTGAACCTTTTGAACCCCTTTGAAAAGTGGGTTATTCTCTCTTCTAGTTCACATTTCCAAGATTTTGACCACATGGCTATGTTGAGCACACATGGGAGGCCACCAATATGTGGTGGCCGGCCAGTAATCTAACTTGACCCTTTTGACCCTTGGCCGACCGGCCATAGGGAGGGCCGGCCGGCCACCTGCAACCTGGATAATGGGCCGGCCTTCCTCCTCTCTGTGAGTACATTCCAAATATGTATTTTGTTTCCCTTCAAATTTTGTATCCGGGGGGCTGCACTTTTGGGGGGAAACTTGAATTGTTTTCCCCCTCATTTTTCCCCCCTTTTCTCCCCCTCTTTTGCCTATATAAATAGCCCTCCCAGCTATGTTTAGGGGTTACAAAAATTGCCTAAGAGCTTGGCATACATACACCTTCCTCTCCCTCTCTTCCAACCCTCAAACCCTCAAATCCTACACCCATTTCTACACCACCACCTAGCACCACACCACCACTCCATCCCAGAAGCTTGGAGGATCTTCTCAAAGCTTAGGAGGCACCTTTTCTCAAGCCAAGAGGCTGCTAGAGTTTGGTCTTCAAGGGTGAGCCACTTTTTCCCTTTTTTTGAGCTTATTTTGTATGCTTTCTAAGTCATTCTTGCTCATATTTTCGGGCTCCGACCCTAACTGAAAATAGCATTATTTTGAGCTCTTTTCCATGTTTGTTTAAGGGTATTTCTCTGTTTGAGACTTCCTTTTTGCACTTGCCTCTTTACCTCTCTTGTATGCCTCTTTCTTGCATAGTATTTTAGGCCTATTTGTAAAATATTTTGGGCTTGGTTGTAAACTAAAAAGTGGCTTATTTTGAGCCCTTATTCAACATTGTTGAAGGGCTCTTCACTGTTTGGGGTTTCCTTTTGTCACTTGCCTTTGTATCCCTCTTTTGGCCCCATTTTTGCATGATTTGTTAGCCCCTTGTGCTTGTATTTTTGGGCTCTAGTCCGAACTGTAAATGGCCTTATTTTGACCCCATATCCATGTTTCATTAAGGGCCTTTTGCTGTTTGAGGCATCCTTTTTGCTCTTTGTGTTTAAACCTCTTTTTAGGCCTTATTTTGCATAGTATTTTAAGCTTGCTTGTGCACTGTTTTGGGTTTGGTCATAAACTGTAAAATATCATGTTTTGGGCCCCTCTTCAACATTGTTGAAGGGCCCTTCTCTATTTGGGGCCAGAAACCACCACTTGCTTCTTTGTCTCCCTTTTGGCCCATTTCTGGCACAATAGTTTAGCCATACTTGTGTCTATTTTCGTGGCTTGTTGTAAACTGTAAAATGCCATGCTTTGGGCCCCTCTTCAACATTGTTGAAGGGCCCTCATCTGTTTGAGGCCAGAAACCATGACTTACTTCTTTATCTCACATTTAGGGCCATTTTTGCATGTTGGTTTAGCCCTATTTGTGTTCACTTTTTGGCCTTTCTTAAAACTGTAAATATGCTTGTTTTGGGACTGCCTTGCTTCTGTATTCATACTTCATGTTCAAATAATGCATGCTTTGCATGGCCATAGGTCATTCCATGTGCCTAATTTCCTGTTTCGGGATTCATTTCTTGCATCGGATGCCATTTTGCCATGTTTTGGGGCTGTTTTGCATCATATTTTGCTACTGAAATTTGAATGCTAGTATGTCATATTCCATGCCTTGCCATGTCTTGTTAGAGTGGCATTTGGTGCCTTAGTATCGGTCCTCGGTTTGCGTGCACGTGTGCACGCATCTCGAGTGTCTCATTTCCATCTAATGGCCTCCTATGTGAGTGTGGCTGAGGTCCACTTGTGTTGGTGTAAGTCCATTATGCATTGTGTATGCCATTTCATTTCATAGCATTGTGCATGTTAGGGTGTATCTTAGTTGCATTCATGCATACCATGCATATTGCATTATATTCGGGATAGGAGTTAGCCCGAGGACGGGAAACGAGGGACGTTTCGTACTCCGAGTGACGGAATGTGTCTCAATTCCTAGTCGCCGACACTCCAGATTATCCATGATGGAGTCTTGGTCTTGTTGTGTTTTCATCTGCATTCATTCCATATTAAGTTGTGCAATTCGACTCCTCGGCCATCATGCATCGAGATGCGTGATTGGTGGCACGAGGATCGAGGCATGCATATATATGTGAAAATACATTGCCATACCCCTTTCTTGCTCTCTGTTGCAGCAAATCAAGAATCAACAGCCTTCCGGAACTTGGCGCGCTTTCCAAGAATTATTGCAAAACAGAGGCTAATTGGGGCATCACAGTGGATTTCCGCGCAAAGGCAACCCGGATATGCATCATTCATCATCTAAAGAAGAGTCGAGGCAGTCCCCAGCCTGCATACTAGTTTACTGCTTTCTTAGTTAATTTGTTAATTAATTAGAATTTTTGTATTTATTCGAACTGTAATAATTTATTCGAGACTGTATTATTTATTCGGACCCTCCGAGCGAGGGCAATGTTGTAATAAGTGTGCGTGTGTGTGATGTATGTCTTCCAACCCCACGTCTTTCTCCCTTTTATTTACCAGCTTATGATGGTTAGATTAGGGCATATTTCAATTAGCATACAGTATGATAGCATGTTTGCATTCATTCATCTGTTTTGCATGCACCGGGCTCGGCGCATCATACTAACTGCATTTGTATTTCAATTCCAAGTTGAATACTTGTTAGCTGTTGCATCTCATATGCCATGTTTAGAATAGCCGAGCCTGCTATAGTTGCAGTATTGCATGTGTTACATTAGGCATTTCTGTATAATTAGAATCATGCATGGATTTCTAATTAGCTTCTGTTTTGGCTTGGAGTACTCGGTAAGTTTTATGCTTTAGCATCCTTGCATGTGTGTGAGTGACTGCCATGATAGCATGCTTACCATGAGGCTATGTGTTTATATGATATACCTGCTTGAATGCCTATGGGTGAAGGTTGGGTTACTTAGATTGGAACAATTCATTCACTGTGAGTTTTAAAGCCCACTAGATAGTGGCAAAACCATCTTTTCTAAGCCCACCCGAGGGTGGCAAAATCCGTATTTTAAGCCTACTTGCGAGTAGCAAACCATCTTTCAAAAACAAACATGAAATGTTTTGTTCCAATTCAGGCGACCCGGTCTATACTTGTATGCTGTGCGCATCACATAGCAAATCTAGGCTAATAACCGGAATAAGAACGCATAATGTTTTCAAAACTAGATATCATGGTTAGTAGAGGCCGATCTTTGATCGGGCGAGCGGGGGTGCTCACGAAGTGACCTTCCCCAATCGTACCCAAGTTCCCGAGCCGAGGAAACTTTGGTGATGACGGACACGTGGCCTTAGGCAACGAGTCAGGGTTTCCTAAATTTTCCAAAATAAAATATTTAGGTGGTTACTCTGTATCTGGCAAAGCAGTCCATGTTTGGCACTTCTTTCAAAAAATCTATTTTCTCAAAACGATTTGCCGGATTTGGACTCTTTGGTTCAAGATCAAGAACCGTGACACGAATCGAGTCCGAGCTGTAGCGAGGTCCCCCGCGGGCTTGTTACAGTTTCTGGCGACTCTGCTGGGGATTTAGAGAACTTGACTCGAACTCATGATATCTTGTTTTGGCTACACTTGTGAGTTTCTTTGCATTGCATTTGCATTGGTGCGCCTAGGACACCGTGTTTGCCATCTGCTATTCCTGAACGGTTTGCCGGAGGCTTGTCTTGTGAAGGCATGACCATAAGGCTGACCGGTTGTGGGCTCTGCCAGTATGGGAACACAAACCCCGGTTTTACCGGGGCACCCTTTTCGACCATTCGACCTAGTGCATATTCGGATCCATAGTGACCATTCCAAACTAAGACAGGTTGCTTACCCAATATAGGTTGTTTGAAACCGCTGCGTGCGTAGTGAAACCCTAGTTCCTGACAAAATAGGACAGGGAAACCCTACCCCAACATAGAGGTGTTTTGGCTCTCACTTATCTGCTATGTGCTTTTAGAGTGTGTCTCTACAGGAATGCATGTATCAGTTTATGAGTTTGGGCATCAGGCCTGCGGGCATCAGTCAGTGTTTTCAGTTATCTGCGGGTATCAGATTCAGTTTTCGGGGACAGTGATTCAGGGATAATGATCAGTGTTGGAGGACAGTGTGTATTCAGCTTATCGACCGTGTGTTATTATGCCCAGCCGTGTGTTGTGTATTTATTTTAAGCTGTTATGCTGTCCGTTTATCTGGTTGTTTATTTCCTTTATTTATCTTTTTGCTAGGACAGTTTTAGCACAATTGCTTCCGACCTAGTAGATATTCCCCAATCACTTTGGACAAGAGGTCGTCGGCTCAATCGATCTGAGGATCTGGTTGACGGACAGCCAGTGTTCCATTCTCTACCCCCAGTTGTTAGAAGAAAGCCAAGAAAGCGCAGTGTGTCTGAGCAGAGGTTACCAGAACAGTGGTCTACCCTAGCAGTGAATAGTCGGGTTGGGGTTTCAGTTTCTGCCATAGAGATACACTTACCAGTTAGTCAGCAAGACCAACAGAATATGGCCGGGATGGAAGAAATGATGCGCCAAATGCAAGAGAGCATGAGACAAATGCAGGAGGATGCTGTCCGCCAAGCGGAGTTCTCTAAACAACAGGCCACAATCATGGCCCAGCAGGCCGAGCTCATCACTAGGCTCCAACAGCAAGCCGGAACATCAACCTCACACCCAGCTCCTTCTCCGCCGGGGGTCCCGTTACCCGAGCAGACACCCATTGTTCAGAATGCCTTGCCGAACACCCAGAACACCTTGCCGAATGTCCAAAACATCCAGGAGGACACAGGCCTTCCAACGGGGCCAGCTCCGCCCCCACTTCCGCCTCAACTGTCCAAGACCCATACACCCGCCAACCACCCGGACTCTCCCTTCGAGTTCGAAATAGACCATACAGCGCTGAAACTGAGCAAGCTCGAGAAGCTATTCAAAAAATCCTAGGGAGTAAAGGCTATTCCGGATATCGAGGACGGATATACCGATGTGGCTGTGACCTTACCAGATAGATTCAAAATGCCGCAGATTGATCGCTTCGATGGATCCGGGGATCCCATGGTCCACCTCCAGCTATTTTCAGATATATTGCGGCCAATGGGCCTAACCAAACCACAGAAGCTTTCGCTATTTGGCTGGACCCTCTCGGGTGTCGCCGCTATCTGGTATGCGAAGTTGGAGGACGATGTCAAACGGAGTTGGGATGAGATGGCTGAAGCCTTTGTTGCGCAATACTCTTACAACACCCAGATCGAGATTACAACCCGTGATCTCGAAACAACAAGGCAGGAGCCCAAAGAAAGCTTCTCAGATTTCGTGACCCGGTGGAGGGCGAAGGCCTCGATGATGACTTTAAGGCCCACCGATAAGGACCAGATCAGGATGATTGTGCGCAATCTCCAGCCAAAACTGATGCAAAAGATGATCGTGCTTCCCTTCCCCACCTTTTCAGATCTACACGAGATGGGGGTGCAGATCGAAGATGCAATGAAACAGGGTCTGATTGACCAAGATCGGGAGCAGCCTAGGAGAACTTTCAACCATAACAACAATGCAGGCCCGAGTGGCGCTGCAACTGCAAGAACTTCAGAGGTGAGCATGGTCACCACCATTCCCCCTCTCCTTCCGAAACCCGTGGCAGCCACACCCTTCTCCGGTGCATCCAGAAGTAATACCCAAACCACTAAATATCAGCCCAGAGGCCAAAAAACCTTCACACCCCTATATATGCCCCTGTCCAAAGCTCTAGGGGTATTAATCAGGAAGAAGCATTTGACGCCCCTAGAGCCGAGGCCACTACCAAATCCATTACCTCCCTCTCATGACCCAGCTAGATACTGCGCATATCACCAACAGCACGGTCACGACACCGACCGTTGCTTTAGATTGCGTCACGAGATCCAGGATCTTATTGACAAACAGGTGATCGCGCCTTTCGACAAACCCAACGTCAGAACAAATCATCTCCCACCACATAACCAAGCTCCCCCTCCCAACAGGATCAACTTCATCCAAACTGGGGTCGTGTCTTACGATCCTAGTATCTATATCACTCCATCTCACCTATCTAAGCCAGAGGTGCTCCTTCCCGACTGCACCGATTCTCTGTGCATGTTGGACATCTCTACAATCCAACCAGAGCCAACGGTGGTGACCATCGAAGATGGGGCAGAGCAGATTTCAGAGCAGAGTGGAATTGTGGAGTCTGGGATTGAACAGTCTGGGAGTTTCGCTGGGGAAGCCTATGATCCGAGTAGGCACATTCTGTCAGCAGGCCAGATTAGGTTGGGTATAGAATTGCCAGAGAAGGAAGAGCTGTGTGTGATCCGGGGGGATGGATTTGAGCAAGGGACAAGTAGTTTGACAGCTGTGGAGGAGGACTTTGCCAACCTACAGTTTTTCGATGACCAAGAATCAGGGGGCGCGGCAGTCAACTGGTTTGATTATGAGGAATCGGTAGAGGCCACTGGATAGCTGGATGACCAACCCGATGTTGTGGAAGAGTTCCAACCAGAACAGAGCCCAGCAGGGGCAGGGATATTAGCTGTGGCCGGAAGGGCCGAAAGTCAGAATACATTGTCGGAGGGCGCCGGTACGAAGAATTTCGCTCGGAACTGGGACAGTGTGAATGCAGGGAAAGCTGAACAACAAACTACGCTAACGCAGGCAGAACAAGAAAAGTTTTGGGATTCTGAGAGGATCCGGAAAGCCAAAGCCCATGAAGGGATTGAAAGTGCTGTGGACACGAAAACAGAAGATGCTGCGAGCATGTGGGCTGAAAGTACTGCGGGTACAATCACGCCGGAGCCAGACAGATGTTTGTTGGCTACTCATGGGATGTGGTGGGAAGACGACGATTTATGTCTTGCCCACACAGACGAGGATTGGGGAAGCAATCAACCAGATGACACCTGGTATCTCGATGAGGTTGATCACATGACAAGAAGCGGGCGGTACTTCAAGCCCCCGCACCTAGACCAGCCAGAGGCATCAGGGAAAGACAAGGAAGCTGAGAAACAGAAGGAGAAACAGATCGAAGAAGAAGCTGTACTGAAGCAACTAAAGAAGATACAAGCAGATATCTCCATCTAGGGGCTGCTTATGGCTTCACGGGTGCACAGGCAGGCTGTCCTATCTGCTATGGACAAGGCCAAACTCTCTATAGATACCACACCAGAGCAGCTGGTTGGGCTGGTCTTTCCGGGAGGAGGTTCCCCGGCATTATCCTTTTCAGACAAAGAACTGCCGTCTGAGGGCGCAAATCATAACAAACCCCTCTACATTTCTGTGGAATGCAGAGACAAGTGGATACCGGTGGTACTTGTTGATACCGGGTCCGCCATCAACATCTGCCCAGCCAGAACAGCGTATGCAATTGGGTTGAAGCCCGTGGACTTCGTATCGACTACTCAAGTGATCAGAGCCTATGGTAATACTAGCAGAGAGGTGATGGGGACTGTCAAAATTCAGACCCAGGTTGGTCCAGGACAACACAACATTGAATTCCATGTCTTGGACATTCCCGCAACCTTCAATCTACTCTTGGGGCGGCCGTGGTTGCACCAAGTGAAGGCAGTCTCTTCCACTTTACATCAGATGTTGAAGTACACTCACGGGAAGAGGGTGACTATTGTCTTCGGGAATTCGTCTATCCATCCGCCGCCAGAAGTGTCCACACCAGTCTTGGAAATCGAGCATGGCACGGAGGATGTGTTCTTATCAGGGTTCACTCTGGCTGAGGCTCGGGTGGTGCAGAATATCATGGCTGTGAATGAAGGAGTGTACGTCAGTGCTCAATCTGTCTACCTCATGAACAAGCTACAACACATCCCCGGGATGGGATTAGGAAGAAGCGGCCGGAAGGGCGTCGCAGCATTGGTCGAAGTACCACACAACCCTCATACATTTGGATTGGGTTATCTGCCCACCAAAGAGGACTGGGTAAGGAAGGGAAAAGAAATAGCAGGAAGAGCCAAAGCGAAGAAGGCTGGGAAGCCTTTTGAGCTGATGCATAGGCCCATTCAGGGTACCCTGAACGGACGCTTCGTCCGGGAAGGGAAGGACTTTCCGTTTTGCGGCTTCCCAGAGCCATGGCTGAACGCGAAGAGGAAGCGCGTGCCAGGTTTCGAGATCTTTTTCGACCTACAATTACCCGGGGAGGATGTTGCCGAAGAGCAGACGGACCCATCGACTGAGGTTGAGCAGTGTAAGGCAGTGGACTCCGAGGGCGCTGAAATTGAAATAGGGGTAGCACTGGCATGTCTACTTTCAGATCCTCCGATCGACCAAAAGTGCTTGGGGGATAACTTCTCGGTTTCCATGATTGGGGATGAAACGGCTGTGAGCCTACCAGCAGCTATCTTGGATGCATCTATCGCACCCTCTCTCACTTGGCAATTTGAAGAGGGATTTTTGTCCAGCAGTACCGGGTCAGGTAGTGAGCCGAAATCTGATTCCACCGAGTCTTGTGAGTCGGAATCAGGTTCCAGCTCGACTGAGTCTGAGTCTGGTAATCCTGGGGATGATAACCCGGATACCACAGTCTTGTCCAAGTCGTCTTTTTCTTTCTCATTTGAGTCTGTTGTAACCGAGAATTCAGACGATTTGGATGAACTTAATGAGAATCAAGTAGCTGTGGTTTCTGAGTACTTTTCTGTGCCCTTGATTTATTGCATAAACTCAGACTTTCAAAATTTTGATGAAAACGACGAGGAAGAAATTCCTCCGGTTTTGCAAGGTTTAATTGAGCAAGAGCAGGAGAGATTTATCAAACCCCTGATGGATGAAATCATTACCGTGAATGTTGGTACTGAGGAGGACCCGCAGCTGGTCCAGATTGGGTCCACGTTGTCTTCGGAGGAACGCGAGCGCTTAGTCGCTTTATTAAAAGATTTCAAAGATGTTTTCGCGTGGTCCTACGAAGACATGCCTGGAATCGATCCTGAGATTGTACAGCATCGGATCCCTCTTGACCCTGAGGCCCGACCAGTCAAACAGAAACTCAGGAGGATCCGCCCAGATTGGGCTCTCAAGATTAAGGAAGAGGTCACCAAGCAAATCGACGCAGGCTTCCTGCTGGTATCTGAATATCCGACTCGGTTGGCCAACATCGTTCCGGTGCCAAAGAAAGATGGCAGGATCCGAGTGTGCGTGGATTTTAGGGATTTGAACAGAACTAGTCCGAAGGACGATTTTCCCTTGCCGCATATTGATGAGTTGGTGGATTTCACAGCAGGGCACGCATTGCTTTCATTCATGGATGGCTTCTCCGGCTACAATCAGATAGTAATGGCACTAGAAGACCGGGAAAAGACTGCATTCACCACCCCGTGGGGAACATACTGCTATAGAGTCAGGCCGTTTGGGTTAAAGAATGCTGGAGCTACTTATCAACGGGCCGCGACCACAATATTACATGATATGATCCACAAGGAGGTTGAGGTGTACGTGGACGACATGATTGTCAAGTCCAAAGATAGAGAGGGCCACTACACCGCCTTGCACAAGTTTTTTCAAAGGATCAGAGAATTTCGGTTGCGGCTGAATCCTCAGAAATGTACATTCGGTCTTACAGCGGGAAAAATGCTGGGGTTTCTGATTACACAAAGAGGCATCGAGGTCGACCCTTCCAAAATCAAGGCCATCTTAGAAATGCCACCACCAAGGACTAAAAAGGAGGTGCGAGGCTTTCTGGGTAAAGTGCAATTCATAAGACGGTTTATCTCAAAATTAACCTTGACTTGTGAACCACTTTTTGGTCTCCTCAAGAAAGGCAAGAAGTTCCAATGGGACGGCCGATGTCAAGCTGTGTTTGAACAGATTAAAGAATATCTACAGAACCCACCCGTTTTATCACCACCAGAACCGGGGAAACCGTTGATATTGTACCTTTCAGTGACTGAGACCACCATGGGCTGCATGCTCGCACAAGAATCTGAAGACAAAGTGGAGAGGGCCATCTACTATCTGAGCAAGAAGATGCTAGAGTATGAGACTCGCTACACACCACTGGAAAAGGCTTGCTTAGCTTTGGTATGGGCTACCAGGAAGCTGCGGCACTACCTGTTAGCTCACTCCATAATGTTGGTTTCACGACTCGATCCCATCAAATATCTTTTCGAGAAACCGGCACTTACGGGTAGGCTAGCTCGTTGGTTGCTGTTGCTCTCCGAATTTGATCTGAAGTATGTAACACGCAAGTCAGCAAAGGAAGAGCAGTGGTAGAGTTCTTAGCTGATCATCCGGTAGAAGGGGGTGAAGCAGTTGAGTACTTATTCCCAGATGAGGCCATTTTGCACATCGACGATGAAACTTGGACGATGTACTTTGACGGAGCGTCAAATCAGTACGGATATGGGATAGGGGTGTTGCTAATAGCACTCGACGATTCCCGTATCCCCCTAGCCTTCAAACTCCGATTCAAAGTCTCGAACAATGAAGCTGAATATGAAGCATGCATTGCTGGTCTGGAAGCGGCCCTGGAACTAGGGGCAAGACGGTTGGACATCATCGGGGACTCGAACCTTGATGTGTCTCAAGCAAAAGGAGACTGGAAAGTAAAAGAGGAAAAGATGATGATGTATCACCAGACCTTGGATTTGCTAATTCCTCGGTTTGAGAAGCTAAACTTTACTCATCTACTAAGAGAGAACAACAGGTTCGCAGATTCTTTAGCAACTCTATCTTCCATGATAGACATCCCATACGGAGTCCGGATGCGTCCAGTCATCATCGACCAGAAGTTTGCGCCAGCCTACGAGTCGATTGCTGCTATAGATGAGGTTCAGGATGAAAACCCCTGGTATCATGACATTTGGAATTTCCTGGAGAAGGAAGCATACCCGCCAGGGGTAAATGCCAAGGATAAAAGGGCAATAAGAAGATTGGCCGTTCAGTTCATCATCTGTGGGGGTAAGCTGTATAGAAGAGGTCATCTGGGAATGCATAAGCTGTATGTTGATGCCGAAGAGTCAAAGCGTCTGATGGAAGCCATCCACGGGGGGGAATGTGGAGCACATATGAACGGGGTAATGTTAGCATGGAAGATCCTCAGGCAGGGTTATTACTGGTCCACCATGGAGGAGGATTGTATCGGTTTTGTCCGGCGATGCCACAAGTGTCAAATTCATGCAAATCGCATGAACATCCCGCCGTCGAAGCTGTACAACATGACTTCACCATGGCCATTTTCAGTCTGGGGAATTGATGTGATCGGGGTTGTCACTCCGAAGGGGTCAAATGGGTATGAGTTCATCCTGGTTGCGATAGATTATTTCACGAAGTGGGTCGAGGCCCAATCTTATGCGGTGTTGAAGGCTTCACACGTCGCAAAGTTTATCAGAAACAACATCATCTGTCGCTACGGGGTCCCAAACGAGATAATTTCAGATAACGGTTCGCACTTCAAAAAGGAAGTGATAGACTTGTTGGAAAAATACAACGTGGCTTTTCATAAGTCATCCACATACCGGCCGCAGACCAATGGAGCAGTTGAGGCTGCCAACAAGAATATCAAGCACATATTGCAGAAGATGGTGGAAACCTACCGGGACTGGCCAGATAAGCTGCCGTTTGCTCTGTGGGGCTACCGGACTTCAATCAGAACTTCTACTGGGGTGAGTCCGTATTCATTGGTTTATGGGATGGAGGCCGTTCTACCTATCGAGATTGAGGTTCTGTCATTGCGAGTATTGGCTGAGTGCCAAATAGCCGAGGTAGATTGGCAGCAGAGCAGATTTGAGGAACTTAAACTCTTTGACGAAAGAAGACTGAAAGCACTGTACCATGTCCAAGGTTATCAACGCAGAATTGCCCGGGCTTTCAACAAGAAGGTTAAGTCCAGGAATTTAAAGGAAGGAGATTTGGTACTTAAGGACAACCGGGCTCCCATCCACGACCCTAGGGGCAAGTTCAGACCTAATTGGACTGGTCCCTACATCATTAAGTCTATCTGGTTAGGTGGAGCTGTGGTTCTGATGGATCTGGATGGCTTAGAGTTTTCACAGCCGATCAACATGGACAAGTTGAAGAAATATTACCCTTGAGAGGCTCGCTAGGTCGAAAACCCGAAAGGGCGACCTAGGCAAAACTCAGAGCACAAAAAATTTGAAATTATAAAAACTGAGCTCGCAAGGTTGAAAACCCGCAAAGGGCGGCCTTGGCAAAAGTTAGAGCGTAAAAGGAGAGCGAAAATACCCGAGCGAACCTAAGCCTGAACTACGTAAGGCTTGATTCCCGTCTTTGGGATACGTAGGCAACTTCATCTTGAAGTTCAGCCATAAACATTTTCCCCGATCAACTTTGTCCATTTGATCATCTTAGTCATCCTTGTCCATCAGCATTCATCGTGATCTCCGGTGCAGTGCTTTTCAGACTAGGGGCAACTTTCCGTTGCTGTGCAGTGCCGCGGTGCTATGCAGACTAGGGGCAACTTTCCAGTTGCTGGAATCCGGGGTTGTGCATCTCAGTGACAGATCTCAGGCGTGTCCAGTTCTGATCCATATCGAAAATAATTTTGAAAAGTTTTAATAAAAGTTGACTTTGTTTGAACTAATCTTTTTACAACTAAGACCATTTTTGGACCAAAGCGGAAAATTTTCAGTACCCACAACCTTCAATTTCATTGATTTCAAAACAGAGTTCTCCTGCTCTTGCATACAAATTGAAGTTGCTTTTTATTACATTCATGAATAAAACTTGAAAGAACTAGTAAAAGCAATAAATCCGGGGCATAGTCAAGTCAGGTGTCCCTGCGCCCCCTCCCGGAGCTCGTAGAAGCCTCTGATGCCAAGCTGGGCCCAGTCTGTGCCTCCTCATTGAGCCAGTCCCAGCACTCGTCAGACAAAGCACAACTGAAAGTGGAAGAAGGGGCCAGGAGCTCTCGAGTCCTCCATGCTGTGGCATAACGGGCAAGCTGTGCGCCTCGGACCGGGAATGCAGCCGAATACTCTATCCCCTCCGATGGGCAAGTCTGATCATGGCCAAACTGGCGCTGGAACCGGAACGGGAAGTAGAACACACAGTGGGTCAGACCAATCAACTGAATCCCGACCAGTCAGGACATGCCATAGCTCATCGCCGGGAGATTGAGCCAAGGACAACGCCAAGCAATGCGATCTGCAGACAAATTGCACATCCAATCAAACCACCACCCTTCGTCAGGGGCATCGACTAAATGTTGGCGAAAGAAGTAGCCGCGAGCTGAATAGGCTGGGCAAGAGTCCACAACCTGCAATTTATCCATCAACCATACCTGGGGAGGGATGGAAAATGAGAGAATAAAGAATAGAGAGATGTACGATGAGAGAAAAGCGAGAAAAGGGTTTTGTGAGAAAAACGAGCCTGAGGGCCGAGTGACGTGAGCCATATATATGTGAGATTGGGTGGGAAACATTACCTGCAGCAGTAGTGGACTCCCTGCAAATCTGGTCGTCTCCCGGCGATAGAAAGCATCCTAGCCCATCAGCGTCTCAGCCAATGTCATGGCGATACAGCTCTTTCCTTCTTTCAAGCCTTGAGCAACTTCAATCAGACGAATGCTAGATCCACCAAAGCCTGGAGCGAGCAAAAAGTGAGATAACATACACAAGCAAAGGGCGTGTTGCCGAAAACCTTGCCAATAGTGGTTGCTGCGGTCACCAGCATCAGAAAAGCGATGGATCAACCCGAGAATGTCCAGTTCCCCATTGCAGATCAGAGACCGAGCATCATGCATGGTGAGCCCACACATCCCCCCTAAAGCTTGGGCGTGGCCGAAGCGAAACTGGGGCAAAATCTCTTCATAGCGTTCAGATTCCATCAGAATTTGAAAATCTTCGAAAGTTGGACATACCTCTTGCCCGCCGAAGCTGAAAACATGCGTCACTGGGTTCCAAAACCTCACCGCAGCATGGAGGAAGGGGAAGTGCAGCGGAGTGCGGCTCAGCGTGAATAGTGCATTCAAGCCGAAACCCTGGAAATTCAATTTTTCCGAGCCATCTAAAGAAGACTTCCAAACTGTGAGATTTTCGGCAAGGAAGGCCTCCATTTTGGTGAAAAACTAAGTTGAAATGAATCAACCACGAGTTGGGGCTTTTAAAGAGGATAAGACACTATTCGGGGGACACGTGTCAAAAATTTCGTGGTTGCAGAGCTAAGTGGCCGGCCGGCCACCTTTTCTGGAAGACCGGCCACCTTCCTCTCCTCAAATACAGAAAACTAGCCGGCCGGCTCCCAAAAGTGGCCGACCATGCTCCAATGTGTGTCTTTGGCCCTGTTTTACCCTCCAGAGGAAAGTTCCAAGCATTTCTATGCATCGGGAGTGTCGAAGGCCTCAATTTCCCTCAGTTTTGGATGCGTTCCGTCGCCCAGATCGTCCGAAATACACTTTGTTTATTGAGTTGTTGTTTAGTCTTGCTTATCAAGTTGTTGTTTTGCTTATCGAGTTGTTGCTCTGTTAGTCGAGCTGTGTTGTTTATCGAGTTTTGTTTATCGAGTTGTCAAGTTTTGTGTACTTGAGTTGTTACTCTTATTTGTTGTATTTTGCTTATCGAGTTGTAAACTTGCTAAGGTTTTGTTGTATCTTAGTAAGTTAAGTTGTTTAATTCGTTGCGTCGGTTCACTACCTGACTCGGTAAATACATAATGCACATTTTCATTCAAATCTCATTTTTGTGCAGAATGATGCGATGCGATGCTGAAAGCATAAAATACAATACTTTTTCAAAAGCTGTTTCATTCCATCATGCTTCCTTTGTTACAACATTTTGCAAACAAGGGTACAAGTTTTACAGAAAATAAAACTGCCTAATAATGTACAATGTGCTACAACTACTAGTAAAAAGGTAAATAAAACAGGGGACTGCAGCATCAATGCTCTCAGGGGCGGGAATAAGAGGCCCTCTTCATCCTCTTCTGCGAGGTAGCCTCTACACCACCACCATCATCCAAGTCGGAGCTACTATCCTCGGGATCCCCCTCAACCTCGCCTTCACTCCCCGAATCAGGATCGGAGCCACCCTCTCTATCAGCAGATGTCTCCGACTGACGATCTGCAGTCTCCTCCTCCTCATCCTCACCGAGCTCCTCCTCTACAATGTGTGCCCTGCGTCTGCGAGATGACCCCCCTCCCCGAGCTCCTCGAAAAGGCCTGGATGGCCCAGCTCCTCGAGAAGGCCTGGATGGCCCGGCTCCTCGAAAAGGCCCAGATGGTCCACCTCTCCAAGAAGGCCCAGGTGGCCCGGCCTGCGGCTGAGCATATACCGGAGGCATCTGAAAATAGAGAGTTCAATTTGAATACATCAGCTCAAACATGTACATTAGAGGCAAATACAAGAAAACTACATGAAGTAGGTACATGTGAATACAGTGTGCAAGTGGGATGTGTGTCAGATGTGCTCTACACAAGTAGCCTATCAATGCAGAAGAATGTTCAAAATCAGCATATCAGCAGAAGTATGATAAATGCCAGAAAACTAAAGGGTACCTGGAAGCCCATGATAGACAACTGCGCCTCTCTCCGCAGGACCATCCCCTCAAGTGAGGCTACCATCTCGAGCACCTGATCCATGTACTCAACGGGGGGCTGCAGATGCAAAGGAAAGGGTATCAGTAAAGGAATGAACATCCAAGTATCTGAGTAATGAATCGAAGCTGTAAAACGTACCGGTGGTGAGTCGGGGTCTCTGACATATCGGTGGCCAGGCATCGGAGGCTCTATCGGGATCGGAATCGGAGAAGTAGTCCCATACTGCCACCCCATCAACTCGGTCGGCATGTCCGGCCATCCAGGATGATGAAGAGTCGGAGGAATCGGGGGAACCAGTCCACCCCCACCTCTAGATGTACCGGCCCTGCTAGTGGAAGGGGCATCCGCAGCCCGAGCCTGGGCCTGGCTCGAAGATGGCATGCCAGTAGGCCTCATCGTCGGAGTGCGAACTCCCGTCAATGGAGGCATCAGGTATATGTGACGGTAAGTGGCATAATCTCCCTCCTCAAGATGCAGCAAGGCGTCAGTACCCAGCATAGCACTAGTAACATCCCGGGAGGAGAGCCTGTCAGCAATCCGCATACCAACTGGGGGTGCTGAGGGAGGGTCCTGAGAAGTATAGCCCCACACCTGACGCAAGAAGCGCTCCCCCAGAAACCAGGCCCTACCAACTGGTCCTTCGAATAGGATCCTGTACTGGGAGGCACCCTGTCCTCCGGCAAATTGGAATCGAAGACCTTCACCTAAGGGCGTCTAGGGTTGCCATGTGATCTGCGGATAACCGATGCATAAACCAATCAGAAATCGGGAAAGTACAAGACAAATCAAAGATGAAAACAGAAAGGACTGAGAGTTCTGAAATACTTCCGTCGACCGCACCGTGTTGAAGTACTGCCGTAGATAAAGGAGAGACTCCCGAGGTCTTGGCCGGTGCTGGCCCTCGAATACAAGTGAGTACGGGGTCACGAGGGGCCCCTCTACCACCAACTCCGGGGCTAATGTCGGGAAGTACACATAGACCCATAACTGTGGAAAACAGTGCAGAATGTAAATGCAAAGTGCTGAGGGTAAAATACAGAGTGTAGAGTGCACCGTGTGTGCAATGTACAAGTAATAAGGAGCGGAAATGTAAATCAAGAGGGCGGAAAGTACCTCCCAGGCTCTCCAATAGCCGCCAAGCAAGTCCCCCCGTCCGCGGGAGGTCGCACTCATGTAGCAGTAAAGAGTAGCCAAGCCGGCGCCACCCCAATCATACCGTCTGACCTGTGATAGGTCCACCAAAGCACTCAACAGATATAGCCCAATAGTGTTCCCCTATCGGCAAACAAAGTGGTCCCGAAGAGGAACATCAGAAAACCACGGGCATACTGTGCTGCCTCCTCAGGAGTCCCGGGCTCCATCTCCACCCTCCGAAAATGGGAAGAGAACCAGGTGTATCGGACCCTGCCCGAAGATCTATCAACAGGCGGGGCGAGCCCCCAGTAAATGTATCCAAGCGGCCTCCCACTGGCCCATGTCCTCGTCATAAGGGATAGGCCAACCTCCCACGTCAAGGCCAGTCAATACGGCAAAGTCAAGCGGGGTCATAGTCAAGTCCCCCGTCGCAGAAAAATAGAAGGAGTTGGTGGTGTCCCACCATCTCTCCACCAAGGCAGCCATCAGCGTCCTCCTCGCGGGACAACGAGATAGCCCAGTGCAGAAGGGCCCGAACCCCGCCAAGTCACCTTAATCCCGGACAGCCTCCGGGAGCTCGGCATACCAGTCCCTCGCTGCGGTAGAGCCATACCCCTGCACAGTGCGAGAAGTCACCTGCATTCAGAATGAATACATGCTTCAGCATTTTAGTATAAAATGAATGAGCTGCGTGCAAATGAAATGAATGAGCTGCGTGCAAATAAAATGAATAAGCTGCGTGCAAATGAAACGTATGAGCTGTGTGCGAAATCAAATCAGATACAGAATATCGAGCTGTGTGTTCAGAAAACCAGTGTTTGGGCTGCGTGTTCAACTCTCAATCAGTGTGTGCTACGTGTTCACCTTCAATTCGAGCTGTGTGTTCAGAAAATCAGTGTTTGGGCTGCGTGTTCAACTCTCAATCAGTGTGTGCTGCGTGTTCACCTTCAATTCGGGCTGTGTGTTCAGAAAATCAGTGTTTGGGCTGCGTGTTCAATCCTCAATCGGTGTGTGCTGCGTGTTCACCTTCAATTCAGGCTGTGTGTTCAGAAAATCAGTGTTTGGGCTGCGTGTTCAATCCTCAATCAGTGTGTGCTGCGTGTTCACCTTCAAATCGGACTGTGTGTTCAGAAAATCAGTGTTTGGGCTGCGTGTTCAACTCTCAATCAGTGTGTGCTGCGTGTTCACCTTCAATTCGAGCTGTGTGTTCAGAAAATCAGTGTTTGGGCTGCGTGTTCAACTCTCAATCAGTGTGTGCTGCGTGTTCACCTTCAATTCGAGCTGTGTGTTCAGAAAATCAGTGTTTGGGCTGCGTGTTCAACTCTCAATCAGTGTGTGCTGCGTGTTCACCTTCAATTCAGGCTGTGTGTTCAGAAAATCAGTGTTTGGGCTGCGTGTTCAATCCTCAATCAGTGTGTGCTGCGTGTTCACCTTCAATTCGGGCTGTGTGTTCAGAAAATCAGTGTTTGGGCTGCGTGTTCAATCCTCAATCAGTGTGTGCTGCGTGTTCACCTTCAATTCGGGCTGTGTGCTCAGAAAATCAGTGTTTGGGCTGCGTGTTCAACTCTCAATCAGTGTGTGCTGTGTGTTCACCTTCAATTCGAGCTGTGTGTTCAGAAAACCAGTGTTTGGGCTGCGTGTTCAACTCTCAATCAGTGTGTGCTGCGTGTTCACCTTCAATTCGGACCGTGTGTTCAGAAAATTAGTGTTTGGGCTGCGTGTTCAACTCACAATCAGTGTGTGCTGTGTGTTCACCTTCAATTCGAACCGTGTGTTCAGGAAATTAGAGTTTGGACTACGCGTTCTATTCTCAACCAGTGTGTGTCGTGTGTGCACAATCAATTTATGGGTTGAGTGTTCGAAAATTCAAGCAATTGAACTGTGTGTTCAGAATGTAAACAGAATGCTATGTCATGGACTAAACATTCTGAATAAACTGTGTACTCAAGATAAGCAGTCAAACATGGCAAAGGCACCGAATGCATGTAAAAAGCAGAATACGTTGCAGAAAAGGGTAAAAACGAAGTAAATACCTCTCATGCCTCATGGGAGAGGTGGTACTCTGGCTCCTGCAGAAGGAGATCCCCGGGTGCTCACTCGTCAAAATCGGTGAAGTGAAAGAAAACAGCCCGCGAAAGAACATGTGCCGGTGGTTCGTACCTCTCGGGTATGAAGGGTCGAACCCTCGGAGGCAGAGCCATAATATCGGGATCATCTCCGACGCCCGGAGGACCTCCACCGTGAGGGAAATGACCAGCCATTTCAGAAAATCTGCGAAAAGGAGCAAAAATGAGTAAAAATGAGCCAAAATTGGAAAAAGTCAACAAAAGTCAACTCTCGGGAAATGAAAAAGTCAACAAAAGTCAACTCCCGAGAAAATCTTCCAAATGTTGAGACAAACTCACCTCAAGTGGTGAAAGTGAGAAAAGAAGCACCGAAATCAAAATTTAATCAGTTCAAAGTGCTTAAAACTGAAAGATTTCGCGAAAACAACTTGCGTGGGACGTTGGAAAACGCGTATAGAGCTCAGATCTGAAGAGAAAAATGGTTTGGGAAGGTAGAGAAGATGTTTTCGGAGCTGATGTTGTGAGCACAAAGTGTTTGGCCGAATGGTTTTAAAGAAAAGAGGTTGAAAAGACAAAATTGCCCCGAAATTGGGAAAGTGGCCGGCCGGCCGGCCCCCTTTTCTGGCAGGCCGGCCATTTACTTTTCAAAAGTGGCCGGTGGCCTCCCCCTGGAAATAAAAGTGGCCGGTGGTGTTCCCAAGGTGCCCACCAAGCTCTCTGCAAATTTTGAGGGGGATTGGAGTCCCCGGGACCTGAAAAAGTACAAGAGGAGTGCACTTTCTGTCGCGAAATCGCTCCGCCGGAACCCCAGCTTCAACTTTCGATGCGTGTCTCATCATTACTCATCGAAAGTGAGATACATCCTCCTTGAACATGTTGTAACCTCTCTGGGAGGTGAAGCGGAGGTCGCGATTGAGTCACTCTCGCCAAAACGCGCACTCCCTTTGCTCGTTGTTTTGCGACAAACGTGCATTCTAGTTTACACTTGTTCTGCATTGTTGAGCACATAACATGCATTTTCACGCACATACTTGCATTGTTATGCACGTCTCTTTGATATCACCAAGCCTCTGTGCTTAAACTCGCGTTGTCACGCACGTTTCTTCCCACATTGCGATGCACTTTTCCATCGACACCGCGATTGTCTGCATTCGATATCACATTGAACATATGTTGTTAGATATGTTGTGCTTGTTGAGTTTCTTTCTTTTGCAGGCATGATATTGTATGTACGGTTTATTTGAAGCTGGTGCGACCAGATGAATCGCGCAGGTATCGTATCTTCTCCGTGTGAGACGCGACGAGAATTGAATAATTCTCTGCATTCCTAACTACATGAGATGTAGTTGTTGCTTTGCATTCTTGCTTAAAACTGTTGCATCTATTTGCGAATACTTGCTTCATTATAGCTTACCGCATTTGCATGATCATCAAGTCACATCTGGCCTTGTGCATACCGTTTTGCATTTTGCCCCCTGCCTGCGGGCATGCCTGCGGGCACATCTCTGTTTATCTCACCTGTTTGTCTAAGTCTTCGGCCTTGTCAAAAATGGGTCGTCTCTGGGCTTTGACATTCACTCCTGTCACTTATGACTTTCGAGTTCTGTCAAAGAGGGGCAACTGTAGACACCCCATTTTTGACCGACCTTAAGACTCAGACGTCACAAATTGAGCGCTTGGTGATGTTGCATATCGTGCTCGTTCAGAAGTTTCAGAGTCTCGGCTGCGAGCCTTGCCTCCGGACTTCCGGACTCTTTCATGCTTTGCCTCGGTTTGCGAACCAGGCTCGGTTTTCTCTGTTTCTCTTCCAGAAGGGAGGGAGAGGTCTTGTAGATCATCTCTCAGTGGCCGTAGGCTACGTTTCGTGGTCGTAGGCCATTTTGCCCGTTTGGAGTCCGGTTTCCGATTTTTCGGAGCTGTTGGCCATGTGCCTCGGTTCGGGACCGCTTAACCATCTCCGTTTGCTCCGGTTTTTGGCATGCATCTTATTTACTCCCTTTTGAGGGACACTGTGGTCTGAGAGACTAACTTCGTGGTCGAACACCCATTCTGGTGTCTAATAGTCAGTTTTCGGGGCCCGGGCTGCGCGTTTTGGCCCCCGAACCTTCATTTGCATCGGTTTTGGTTCATTTTTGGTGGAGACCTCTGTTTCATTGTTAGAAAGGTCGTAGAGGGGTGGGAGGCCAGTAATTGTTCTGACAACCAGTTTTATTCCTTCATCGCCCTCCGTCGCCCGTTTTTCTCACTTCAAAGCCAATGTTGACCACCCTAAGGCCACTTTTTCTTGCCCTAAACCACATATTTGTGTTGTAGACACCTGGGAGGCCACAAAATATCATATGGGCCGGCCAGTAATTGTACTTGAACCCTTTTGAACCCCTTTGAAAAGTGGATTGTTCTCTCTCCTGGTTCACATTTCCAGGATTTTGACCACATGGCTGTGTTGAGCACACATGGAAGGCCACCAATATGTGGTGGCCGGCCAGTAATCTAACTTGACCCTTTTGACCCTTGGCCGACCGGCCATAGGGAGGGTCGGCGGCCACCTGCAACCTGGATAATGGGCCGGCCTTCCTCCTCTCTGTGAGTACATTCCAAATATGTATTTTTGGGCTCTGGTCCGAACTGTAAATGGCCTTATTTTGACCCCCTATCCATGTTTCATTAAGGGTCTTTTGCTGTTTGAGGCATCATTTTTGCTCTTTGTGTTTAAACCTCTTTTTAGGCCTTATTTTGCATAGTATTTTAAGCTTGCTTGTGCACTGTTTTGGATTTGGTCATAAACTGTAAAATATCATGTTTTGGGCCCCTCTTCAACATTGTTGAAGGGCCCTTCTCTGTTTGGGGCCAGAAACCACCACTCGCTTCTTTGTCTCCCTTTTGGCCCATTTCTGGCACAATAGTTTAGCCATACTTGTGTCTATTTTCGTGGCTTGTTGTAAACTGTAAAATGCCATGTTTTGGGCCCCTCTTCAACATTGTTGAAGGGCCCTCATCTGTTTGAGGCCAGAAACCATGACTTACTTCTTTATCTCACATTTAGGGCCATTTTTGCATGTTGGTTTAGCCTTATTTGTGTTCACTTTTTGGCCTTGCTTAAAACTGTAAATATGCTTGTTTTGGGACTGTCTTGCTTCTGTCTTCACACTTCATGTTCAAATAATGCATGCTTTGCATGGCCATAGGTCATTCCATGTGCCTAATTTCCTGTTTCGGGATTCATTTCTTGCATCGGATGCCATTTTGCCATGTTTCGGGGCTGTTTTGCATCATATTTTGCTACTGAAATTTGCATGCTAGTATGTCATATTCCATGCCTTGCCATGTCTTGTTAGAGTGGCATTTGGTGCCTTAGGATCGGTCTTCGGTTTGCGTGCACGTGTGCACGCATCTCGAGTGTCTCATTGCCATCTAATGGCCTCCTATGTGAGTGTGGCTAAGGTCCACTTGTGTTGGTGTAAGTCCATTATGCATTGTGTATGCCATTTCATTTCATAGCATTGTGCATGTTAGGGTGTATCTTAGTTGCATTCATGCATACCATGCATATTGCATTATGTTCGGGTTAGGAGTTAGCCCGAGCACGGGAAACGAGGGACGTTTCGTACTCCGAGTAACAGAATGTGTCTCAATTCCCAGTCGCCGACACTCCGGATTATCCATGATGGAGTCTTGGTCTTGTTGTGTTTTCATGTGCATTCATTCCATATTGAGTTGTGCAATTCGACTCCTCGGCCATCATGCATCGAGATGCGTGATTGGTGGCACGAGGATCGAGGCATGCATACATATGTGAAAATACATTGCCATGCCCCTTTCTTGCTCTCTGTTGCAGCAAATCAAGAATCAGCAGCCTTCCGGAACTTGGCGCGCTTTCCAAGAATTATTGCAAAACAGAGGCTAATTGGGGCATCACAGTGGATTTCCGCGCAAAGGCAACCCGGATATGCATCATTCATCATCTGAAGAAGAGTCGAGGCAGTCCCCAGCCTGCATACTAGTTTACTGCTTTCTTAGTTAATTTGTTAATTAATTAGGATTTTTGTATTTATTCGGATTGTAATAATTTATTCGGGACTGTATTATTTATTTGGACCCTCCAAGCGAGGGCAATGTTGTAATAAGTGTGCGTGCGTGTGATGTATGTCTTCCAACCCCACGTCTTTCTCCCTTTTATTTACCAGCTTATGATGGTTAGATTAGGGCATATTTCAATTAGCATACAGTATGATAGCATGTTTGCATTCATTCATCTGTTTTGCATGCACCGGGCTCGGCGCATCATACTAACTGCATTTGTATTTCAATTCTAAGTTGAATACTTGTTAGCTGTTGCATCTCATATGCCATGTTTAGAATAGCCGAGCCTGCTATAGTTGCATTATTGCATGTGTTGCATTAGGCATTTCTGTATAATTAGGATCATGTATGGATTTCTAATTAGCTTCTGTTTTGGCTTGGAGTACTCGGTAAGTTTTATGCTTTAGCATCCTTGCATGTGTGTGAGTGACTGCCATGATAGCATGCTTACCATGAGGCTATGTGTTTATATGATATACCTGCTTGAATGCCTGTGGGTGAAGGTTGGGTTACTTAGATTGGAACAATTCATTCACTGTGAGTTTTAAAGCCCACTAGATAGTGGCAAAACCATCTTTTCTAAGCCCACCCGAGGGTGGCAAAATCCGCATTTTAAGCCTACTTGCGAGTAGCAAACCATCTTTTAAAAACAAACATGAAATGTTTTGTTCCAATTCAGGCGACCCGGTCTATACTTGTATGCTGTGCGCATCACATAGCAAATCTAGGCTAATAACCGGAATAAGAACGCATAATGTTTTCAAAACTAGATATCATGGTTAGTAGAGGCCGATCTTTGATTGGGCGAGCGGGGGTGCTCACGAAGTGACCTTCCCCAATCGTATCCAAGTTCCCGAGCCGAGGCAACTTTGGTGATGACGGACACGTGGCCTTAGGCAACGAGTAAGGGTTTCCTAAATTTTCCAAAATAAAATATTTAGGTGGCGACTCTGTATCTGGCAAAGTAGTCCATGTTTAGCACTTCTTTCAAAAAATCTATTTTCTCAAAACGATTTGCTGGATTTAGACTCTTTGGTTCAAGATCAAGAACCGTGACACGAATCGAGTCCGAGCTGTAACGAGGTCCCCCGCGGGCTTGTTACAGCCTAGGCCTGTGTATTTCTTTTTATTTTCGTTGTACCTAAAAATAATAATAATAATAATAATAACAATAAATAATAATCTAAAAACTAATTGATACACCTACTTAGAAGAAACTACTCCTAAATAACTGTTACTCTTAATTTTCAAAAGTTTGTGGATATGTTGGAAGGTTTTTCTTTCTTCGAATTCCTAACTTTTGTTTCCTAACATTGGCCACGATTGATGCAGCCATGTGTTCTTACCTGATGCATGCAAGTGAAACTCTCTACTACTTGGAATGACTGTCCACTTACAGTAATTACCTTCAACTCCTTCCTACTTCGATCGCTTGATTCATTCGGTCATGTGCCTTGCACACTTGTTATACAAAGACACCTTTCCACCTTTCAATCTTCAATGTGGACCACAATCAAAAAGTCTTGAGCTATGTTAGCACCTTTGTTGACAAACTAAATTTAATATTTTAGTACCAATAATATTTTAATTAAATAAAAGTCAAATTTTTTATTTTTTATTTATAAGAATATCAAATGAATAAAGGTAAGCCTTCTTCCACCATTTGCTTTCTGTCTCTCCCTCACAGGTTTTAGGTTTGGAATTTGGACCATTGTTATTTTTATTATTTCAAAAAACTATTTTCTTTGTAACAAACTTTTGACCCCCTTGGTGACTTTTTTCAATCAAATTTAACTTGAAATTAAAAAATAAAATAAAGGCAGGCCAGCCTACCAAGACAAAATGACATAGTTAATATCAAAGAAAAATATCAACAAACTTTGATGTTAAAACTGACCCTTGCATTGTTGATTTTCGTTCTGTCAAGAAATGTTTGTATGGTGAAAATTGCCGGAAGCATCAATGATTGGTTAATTCATAAAGCGTCTTTCTGTGCAGGAACCGAAACAGTTCAACGATTTCCTGCGCCATCTTTGTAAATTTTGCCAGGAGAAAGACCTTAACACCTTCTGTGAATTGCTTGCGTCCAAAGGGGTCACTTTGATCTCCAAAGACTGAAGCCATAGACAGGTTTGCTGTTGATACTTTACCCACATCTTGTTCGGTTTCAAACTCGAAAGCTGTTTTGAGATTTTTGTTTTTCATATGCTAGTCATTAAAAAAAGGAAATTAAAAAAAAAAAAAAAAACCCTAGATGCTCCTAATCTACGCCTATCTAAAAAGTAAAATAGTTGTGAAAAAATCTGAAAAAAAGCTTACTAAAGATATGAACAAATAAAAGCACATTTTCTATCTTTAGTTAACTTTTTGGGATTTGGTGCATCTAGATTAATTGCATCTGTAAAGCAAAAAAAAATCTAAAATACTTAAAAAATTCACTAAAGACGTGAAAACACGAAAAACAAAAAACAAACAATTTTCGTAAACTAAACCAAACAAAAGGGTTTTTCAACTTCTGGGTTCCATATAGCGAGCACTATTTGTCATGTTAGCTCATCTATTCCTGCATTTTATTATTTTTTGTTTGCATTTCTTTCCCTGATCAGTGACGTTACTGATGATGAGGCTAAGAGCTTTTTGGTTAAAATCGAGCCAAAACATGAGCAAAGAGAACAGTAAATAGCTCAGTACTACATGTTTTGATGTTTTGAGGTAAATATTCTCGTCTTAGATCTACTGGATTTGAAAGAATTCACATCTATGTACTGACTAGCATTCTGGACTAAATGCTAAACGAACTACTACAATGAAGCTACTAGCTTGTAAGGAAGAACATCCGTCTGTCCTTTCACTTTTGAATGATTGAAATGGAACATCGGGACTTCCTATATTAGCTTGAAGTTAATACTTTGTGATGAGCTTTTGTGGAAAAATATTTGATGAAGATGATGTTTGATGGTTGTGAATCTACACTTTGCAAGTATATTTTTTCAGACACCATTCATCATTCAAGGCACAGTTCAGGAAAAAAAAAATGGGTTTCTTTCAGCTTTGAAGAAAAATTGTGTACAGTTTATTTATTTATTTTTTTTGCATTGCTATGTTATCCTAAAATTCAAAATTACAAGTTGCTTTAATGTTGAGGGTTCATTTTTGTTGGAATGTATGGTGCAGGGCCTAAATCCTTCTAGGTTCCAAAATGGCTTGGATTTTCAAGATGTTCCTTCCCTGTTTGGAGGAATTTGAACCCCAAAATGCCTGTGCAGATCCTTAAATATGTACACCTCTCCAAGTAGGGGTTGTAAAATGAATGATATTGCTAAAATTTGGTTCGTAATATAAACAAGTAAAATTTGAATACATTTTGAAATTTGTTAGGTCGTGTTCAGATCATGGAGAAGGAAAACAAGAGGTGAAGGAAATGAAAGAAAAATTATTTATTGTTTTTTTAATTTATTTCTCTCTACAAATTTCTATCTAAATCTTATATTCAAATAGAGTTTAAATGTTTGAAGTTTAGCTTGAACTGGGATCATAAACATATATGCCCTAGATAGAATTAAGAAATTAGTTCGTTTTCAATTTGATTGAAGTTTATTTGAGATTAATTTTAAAAAATAAATAAATTAAATTTAAATTTATTTTTAAACAAAGCTTATTAATGGAGATCACTTTGAGATGAACAATATGTTTTTATATATATTTTTGGTTTATAAAAGTGAGGATTTTGAGTATCTCTATTTTATAATGGAATAGAGTTTTTTTATTTCATTTGATAAATTTGTTATCATATCAATCATGCTTTTGAAAACTGGACCGATTGACCCACTGATCAGTCCAGTTTTTGGTCCAGATTACCCCCACATAACTACCCCACATAACTATTTGTATTGAAAACTCGATTTGGATCAAGGCCCCCCACATAACTATTTGTATTGAAAACTTGATTTGGATCAAGCTTGTCCATTGAGCCGTTAGGTTGATGGCGGTATTCCACAACATGTAGAAGGATTTGAACCTCCAACCTTTCATAATGTATTGTAAATACTAATCATTATTCACGCATTTGTTGCTTTTAATACTTGAACAATTGTATTATAAATTTGTTTTAGTTTGTTTATTTTATATGTATACTTTTTTTTGTTCCCTTGAACTTATTTTTTTTTTTTTTACAAATATATTATAAAATTATTTATGACATAATTATGATATCATAGTTTGATTTCGGTTTACTCACAGTTAAATCAGTGACCCGTTCACCTAATCGCTTTTTCGGTTCATTTATTGGTTTGATTTTCAAAACATTAGTATCATTAAAAATCAGTAACAAATAAGTTTTAAAATTTCACTTAATTACTTTTGATTTTAAAATAAAACTTATTGACGTGAAATTTTTGTTTTTATTGATCATAAATATTTATTTTTTTATTCATGAAATGGAGAGAGGATATAGATGTTGATGTAATTCACCATATGTGGTTGGATTTAATATATATATATATAAGAATCGTTTAATTGTTTGAGATTTGTCTTCTTTTTTTTGATTTTGTTCTTTCGTTTTGAATAATTTATTAATAATGGGCTATATGTTGAGGGAATGTTTTATCATAATTATTCAAACATTCTTGGGTGTCTCTATTTACACACCACATTTAGTCTCAAGGCACATCACTACTCAGTTCACACATTTAATAATTTGAAACAACATAATTTTTCTCAATCACACATCACAACGTTTCATTTTTGCTCTTGGTCTCACATCACTTTTTTTTTTTTTTTTTTTTTTTTTTTTTTTTGATCAGCAAAAAAGAGAGAACCTTTATAGATGGCAAATCATACAAGAGATGAGATTACATCAAATAAAGGGAAGGAATTTGGTGAGGAACCAAACCCGAATAGAAAAAAACAGGAGAACAGAACAATACAAAATGCCAGAAACAAGAACCTAAGCCAAAACAATACAAAATGCATACTTCACCCTTTGCCAACAGCCCAGAACCTTAACTTAGCAGCCCAAAGAACCAAACAGCTCCAAACACTTAACAACCCACACTTAACACCAGACCACCAGCAACTTAATGGCCCACAACTAAGCCTAGCAAATTAGATCAACAGACCGGCACTCGCAGCCATAACTTGCAGCCAGCTTGCCCACTTGCATAGCACAACGACCCAAATTGACAGCCCACTATAAAATCAGCACAGCAAATCCCTTTTCTTTCCAGAACACCTTTCCTGAACTTTCTTCTTTTCTCTAGACTGCCAATCCCTCTTATATTCCACGATTGAATCTTCATGTAGGCAATTTTTCACTCTTAGTTGCCTTCTCCAGATCGATAGCTTCCAGCTGCTTCAATTTGCTTAAAACCTCCTCATCATTCCCTCCAAAATCAATGCCAAGAGCTTTACCCAAAGCCAAGGTAGCTTCCGGCTCAGACAAAGCGAAACTCCCTCTACTGGACTTGCTTGCCATTGAGAGTGAAATGGTAGTTGCTGAAGATCGGAAGACAGCTCCCTTACGCAAGTTCAGAGTCGCTTTCCCGAAGCTAGAAGGACCAACCCGAAGCTTCCTTCTTGTATCTTTCCTCTGAAAGCTGGAGCATTTTGGGGATGAACTGGTAACACACAGCCCCTCGGTTAGCTTAGGATGGGGATGATCCAAAGCTCCTACACTTCGGATCATCGGAGCAGCATGTAAGCTTGGGCTGCAAATATTTATAGGGACCAGCCCAGCAGTGAGAGAAGCTTTCCTGCTTGGGCCGACATCCAAATTGTCCAAGATTGGATCCGCACCTGATCCATTACATTCATGGGCCACATTCAGGTCCACTATTAGATTAATCCCTTGACCCATGTTATCAGGCCCACACAGAGTTTTAATCAATCCAGAATTTTGAATTTCAATTTCAGTCCTCCCGCCATCATCAATGGCTCTCACCTTGGGACTCTTCAGCAGTCTTGCAGCGCTCTCCTGACACACATAGCCGTTTGCTTCTGACATGCCTTCCTGCAGATCTGACTCAACCACCATCGAAACGTCTCTGAGCTGGTCATCTTCCGCCATTGTTGCTGCTATCATGTTGCTGCTATCATCTTCCTCATACTTGCTCTCTCCATCTGCAAACTGGGTGCCCACTTTTACAGGATTACTATTTCGGATTCCTCCGGAGAACTCTTCAGATGGATTGCAAAGACCAGGGACCTTCAAATCTTTGATGATAATGATTTGTTCCTCGCACACCCTAACTGGGTAAAGAACACCCTCGCATTCTAGGCTGAGAGTTTGATTAATGGGAGCCATAAAGTTTGTTGCAATCTGCACCTTTCCATATTGAAAATGATTTAAAGTGCGAGTATCCTCATCCACAGCAGTCACAATACCCCACATCTTGCCAATGTTGATGAAAGTGTTACAACTCCAAAGATTGAGTGGAACTCCATAACAACTAAGCCAAACAAGTCGTTCTTGGACAATAGACATCCCCTGTTTCCATTCGAGGACTGAATCACACCATTCATTTAACCAGCTCTTCATAAACAAGAGTTTGTCCTTCATAATCTCCTGAGATTGAAATGTTAACACCATATCTCTTCCACCACCGACTCTTACTTGAACTTCCCCAAGATCTCTTCTTGCTAATTCTTTCTTAAAGTCCTCCACAACGTAGAGTGGCTTTAACTTGGCAATGACACTCATATATAACCAGCCATTCCCTTCCTCAGAGGCTTTGATAATGCAAGAGGTGTTAGGTCCTGCTGCCTTGCCACTCACCACCTCCGCAAAAGATCTCTTGCCTTGATATCCCACGTGAGTGCTGTTAGGCTCCGCTGCAAACTTTCTAGGCTGCGTTGATGGTCCAGCCTTATGTTTCGTACCATATTCCTTACCGTAATCTGCCATTTTAACCTTTAGTGCTCTATCATCGCACCAGAGCCCATTGGCTTTTTGAATAGCCATATCCGCAGCAACAGAACAAGTATACCTGACAAAACCAAACCGGGATCTTGTCATTTTCCTCCTTTTGTTCGGAATGAAAGTATCAACCACAACACCATAGTTGGAAAATATTGAATACAGCCCTGTAGCTCGCATGGCTTCGGGTAGATTGTCCACAAAAACAGAGTGGATAGACACGTTCATCCTACTATTCCAAACTCCTCTTCCGCCATGACTTCGAACCACCGGTTGCCAACCTCCATCACTTGGCTTTGCCATTTTAGAAAGGAGACTTCTTCAATTAATATACAAAGAAACATGAGTTGTGCTCATAACAGAGGATACCCGTGACCCCACAATTACCCGTGAGATTTACGACCCTTCTCTTTCTACTTCAACCATTGTTGCCCCCACCCATCAAAAAAAATCTTAACTGTTAGACATAATTTTTGCCCTAGCCCTCCTCTCTCTCTAAACCCATGAAGACTCTCTTCCTCACTGACCACTGGCCTGAAGCTAGAGAGAGAAAGAGAGAGAGAAAGAAAAAACAGATGTTTCTACTTTCATATTCGATCCACAAGCTCTGATTTTTCTACATAGATTTGTTTAGTTACTCTGAAAACTCTAATCGGTCTCTCTCAATTCATCCAATCCATTGATTGGCAACAAGAATCGTACCCAGAATATGAAGATTTCACAGTTCTCCCATTGTTTGCTTTGTTCTTCCCATCTGTTCGTTTCTTTCTCAACAGATTTATATTCAAAGTACTATATATATATATATATATATAAGTTATATAATCACATTCGAACTGGGTCTTTGATTGTATCGCCGCGTTTGAAATTTAGATCATTCCACACACAAAAAAGCTAAAAGATTAAATTTTGTGTTTCAAATATATAGTTGTGAATGTTTTTTTAATATGGGTCAATCTTCATAGCATTTGCTCTGTTCTTCCCAACAGTGGCAGCTAGGGTTAGGGTTTGGATGTGTATTCAACTAAGCTGTGTATTCAGTTGTAGTCATTTTGGTCATTTTAAGTAAGGTCGTTATTGTAATAAAAAATAATTAATTAATGGTGTGTCTTGAGATAAAATATGGTGTGTAAATAGAGGCATCCAACATTCTTGGTCAAATATGTAACAGATGTTTTTCGTAATTACGAGAACATTTTGGGTCAATCACGAAACAAGTTTTTTCGTAATTATATAAATATTCTTGGTAAATTATGAAATATAAATCTTTTATTTTTTAACAAATTACAAACACACCCATAAGGTTTGTTTAAAATATGAATCTGTCTTGTAATACTATAAATTATAACTATCGTTTGTTATAAATTATCATTTAACACAATACTCAAGGAAAAAAAAAAAATCAATCCTCCTATGTAATAATAAATTATCAAAATTGTTTATTGAAAAATATGTCTCATATCATTAAAAAATTTTAATTGACTTAATGATTTATTTATTGACAACATGATTAATTGAAAAATATTTTTCATATCATTAAAAATTATTAATTTACTTAATGATTTACTTCTTAATAAAATTGATCATTTGTTATGCGAGTATAATTTATGTATTAATAAAATTAGTTATTTATATATATGTATTTTCTTCTATTTCTTTATTAGTTCAGTGAATTATCTTAGTAATTTTTTTTAGATGAAAAAATTATCTTAGTATTTGTTTTATATTTATTTGTTGATAAAAATTACATACCATAATTTTTGTTTTTAATAAATTCAGAAGAAATATTAGAGACTCATCAATTCTCCCAAAATGATATAGTAATAAAATTGGAGTCTATATCATTGGATGTATAACAAATCAAAGAATGATACTTATCATACCACATAATTCTATTATATATCTAATAATTTATTCTATTCAATTCCATAGAATAATGTTTTAATTTTTAAAAAATTATTAAAATACAAAACTTAAATATACTCTAATTTTTTTTTTTTTTTTTTTTTTTTGATCAGCAAAAGAAGGAACCTTTATTGATGGAAAAACATACAAGATATGAGAATACATCAAATAAAGGGTAGGAGTTTGGTGAGGAACCAAACCCGAAAAAAACAGAAGACAAGCAGAAAGGAAGGAAAAACTTTGCATACAAGAACCATACACAGTAGCAATCCTACACCGGATCGATTGAGTTCAGATATCAGGAGATAGCAGATGCCTAACAAAGATGAAACCATACCACTCAACTTGAGTTCACAGACACCAACAGCAACCACTGGATCCTAAGTTCCCACTGACAGCAATATGAGCCTATGACAGAATATAAGGCTGGATACATCTCCCTTGCCTAAATTAAATTGAGGCCAGTGCATGCCAAGCCCTTATGGCCCCACCAAGACTTTAACACATAATAAAAAATACTTCATACAGATCCCACACCACTAGCACGCCACCAGAACAGATCAGATCACACCCACCCCAGCAACAGAACACACCACAGCAGATCAGATCCAACATGCCCAGCAATCCAAGGCAGATTCTTGAACACTTCCGATGCTTGAATCTAAACTCCTCTGCACAAGCTAGCCCTCCTTAATGCATACCCAAAACATGATTCAAAGATTTCAGAACTTCAACCCACTCCCGTCCAGACAGCAGCAGCCAAAACACCACCAGACCAACACCAACTAATCATCATGACAGTAGCAAGCCAAACCACAGATTCTGGGTTTTCCCCCAGGCGAACCACACAACCTGAATCTAAACACCAGCAGCAGCCACAGGCCCTGAGATCCAGCATACTATAGCACATAACCAAACTTCCTTCATACAAATCCCACAGCAGCAAAACAGAGAGGACTCAAGCTGATAATTTGCCAAGCATCAAGTAATCAGCATGGAAAATTCTCAGGATTAAATGAAAACATATGGCACCAGAGTATGGGCTTACGAGGATTCCACTTGTGCTCCAAACCACCACAAATACTTGAAAAACAGCCTACTGCACTCAATGGATAAACAGAAATAGAGACAGCAGCCACCCCAAAACACCAGCCACCACCACTCCACCCCCACTCACAGAACCAAACAGAACAAGCCTACTCCTCCAAACCAAGCCAATACACAAAATAGGACCTAAGCCACACCAATCCAAAATGCATACTTCACCAAACAGCAGCCCCATCCCCAACCTCAAACCAGACTACCCACATTTTCAGATCAGCAGACATAACCTCACACAAAGAAGAACAACACATAGCAACTTGCCCCCAATACAGCAGAACAACCCAGCAGCACACAGCCAGAACTCTTCTCATCACAGCACCCAATCAAACGCTGCAGAGCACCAACTGAACAGATTAATCCCTACTGATACACGATCTAATCTGATGGAGATTGAACACAAAATCATGAATAGGATACTGCCACTCCCTTGAATTTGTTCTAAGCCAAAGAGCCACTCTAAACTTAATCAGATCAGAGAGGGTCTCCACATCCGCAACTGCGTTATTGAACACACATTCATTTCTTTGCTTCCAAAGGGACCAAATGGTTACAAGAGGGACACACCTCCAAATCACCCTCTCTCTCTTCTTAAACTTACCACCCTCCCACCACTGAAGCAAACTGTCAACTGTGCTAGGCATTGCCCAATCCAGACCCCACCAAACTAACAAGGCCGACCATACCTTCCACACAACATGACAATGAAGGAGTACAAGTAGGACGGACTCCTCATCCCGCTTACAAAAGCAACAAAGGATAGATGTACTACCAGGGAGGACCCCTATTTTCTGAAGGAAGACCGAGGTCTTAACCTTCTGTTTCCACGCTAACCAGCCAAAGAACTGGACTTTAGGGGGTAAAACCTTATTCCACAGCATTCTAACAGCACCCAGATCACTTCCACCACCACTTGAACTGATCTTATACAATGAAGCTACTGAAAAAAGACCTGAAGATGTGGCTGTCCACTTTGGGACATCAACACACTCCCTCGTAATTAATGGACCGGATGAGAGGACCGAAACCAATCTCAGCAAGTCTACTCGTTCCCATTCAAACAACTCCCTTCTAAATAATAAGTTCCACTCCCTTGAGGTTGCCTTAAGATCAACAAAAAATCTAAGAGCTCCTTTCTTTTCCTTTGACAAGCTAAACAATCTAGGAAATTCAACTCTCAGACAGTGACCTTCGCACCACCTATCCTCCCAAAATCTTACCCTATAGCCATCTCCCACCTGCACTTTGAAATTATTAAGAAATCCCTCCACCAAAGAAGGATGGAGAGAGGCCAAAGAGGAAATATCACACCATAATTTTGACTGCCTCCAGCTAACCCCAGAATTCGGCAACCAACAGCACTCATCAATGTTGTATTTACTGCAAATGACTTTTCTCCACAGAGCTTTTGTTTCACAAGCAAACCTCCACCACCACTTCAGCAACAAACAGGAATTAGCTACTCTAACCTTTCTGATGCCCAGCCCTCCCTTAGCAATACTTTTGGTAACCTCCTCCCATTTGACAAGATGAACCTTCCTCCTGAGCTCTGAGCCACCCCATAAAAAAGCTGCTTGGATTCTTTCAAAATCCTTAGCCACTCCCTCCGGCATCCTAAACAGAGATAAATAATAAACTGGTAAGCAAGAGAGGACTGACTTTATCAACACCAACCTACCCGCAAAAGACAACATTCTCCTCTTCCACCCTGCCAGCCTAGCTTTAACTTTCTCAATAACTGGCTTCCATGCCTTTCTCTTGCTTAAACTTGCTCCCAAAGGAAGCCCAAGATAACTCAATGGTAAAGTGCCAGACTTGCAATTCAGATTAGCAGCAAGCTCTACTAGGACATCTGAATCCACTCCAACCCCACAAACCACACTCTTGTGAAAGTTTATTTTCAACCCAGATACTAGTCCAAAACATCTAAGGATCCTCTTGATATTGACTACCTCCCCTTCAACGGCCTCACAGAACAGGATAGAATCATCTGCAAATTGCAGATGGGATACAAGTACCTCATTAACTCCTACTCTTACACCCTTAATTAAATTCAACTCTACTGCCCTGGACAATAGAACATTCAGACCTTCAGCCACCAAAATGAATAGAAAAGGAGATAGAGAGTCACCCTGCCTTAGACCTTTTTGGGGCGAGAATTCTTCTGTGGGAGAACCATTCACCAGTACTGATAGCCTAGCTGAGGAGACGCACTCTCTAATCCAAGCAGTCCACCTATCCTCAAAACCAAATCTAGACAACATAGAAAAGAGAAAAGCCCAATTGACAGAATCATAGGCCTTTTCAAAGTCAAGTTTCAAAATCACCCCCTGCCTTCTGGCCTTCTTCCACCCGTCAACAACCTCATTAGCTATTAGAACTCCATCCAAAATATTCCTGCCACTTAGGAAGGCAGATTGCGCTTCACTAATAATCTCGGGCAAAACCTTTCTAAGACGACATGACAACACCTTAGATAAAATTTTGTACATAGACCCCACAAGACTTATGGGCCTAAAATCTTCCAGCCCCACTGCTTTCTCTTTTTTTGGCACTAAGGTTATAAACGAGCTATTGATCCCCTTAACCAATCTGCCATGGGTATGAAACTCCTTCATAAATTGGATCACATCCCCCTTTACCAACTTCCAATGCTTCTGAAAGCATAACAGGTTAAACCCATCCGGGCCTGGGGCCTTGTTACCATCACAGTTTTTTACAGCCTCCCATATTTCTTCCTCTGTAAATTCTGCTTCTAGCATGTCGAAGGCCTGACTGTTCCTAACAGATCTGAAGACACCATCTAGGGTTGGCCTGACTAACCAATCCTCTGAGAAATGCTTCTTGAAATGACTATACACTTGCTGTTTAACTTCCCCCGGATCTTCATACACTCTATCCCCAGCAGCAACAGAATTAAGCCCATTCCTGCTTTGCCTACTCGTAGCCATCACATGGAAGTATCTAGTGTTCTTATCCCCCTTCATAGCCCAGTCGAGTCTCGCTTTTTGAAGCCACATCCACTCAGCCCGTCTACTTAACTTCCAAACCTCAGTATTCACCTCTTTTCTCCTTGCCTTCTCAGAATCTACAAGAGCTCTATTTTCTGCTAGCAAATCCAGCTTGTTCAACTCCTCTTCTGCCTTCTTGAGGTTAGCTAAGACATCCCCAAAAACATCTCTATTCCAATTGCGCAAAGCCTCTCCTAAGCAACTTGAGTTTACTTTGAAGAACGAAACCTGCCCACCCATCTATATTTAACTCCTTCCACACTTTCTCCAAAAAGGCTGAAAATTGAGGGTGTAACAACCAGGCATTGATGAATCTAAACGGTCGAGGGCCCCAATCCCTTTCGTCCTCCATGAGGATTAAAGGACAATGATCTGATAATATTCTAGGCAAACCCCACAACTTGAGTTTAAACACTTCTAGCCATTCTGGATTAACTAGAAACCTATCTAACTTGCTCCACTTATCCCCCTCTTGAGCACTGCTCCAAGTAAACCGCCTACCCAGCAAAGGAATATCTGACAACTCACAGGACTCAATGAAGCTATTAAATTCCTTCATACCCCTGTCCCTTCTAGAGCAGCCTATCCTCTCACCCACACTTCTGATTTCATTAAAATCACCACCAAGACACCAAGGCTTAGAGAAACTAGATTTCAACCCTACTAGAGTATCCCATAGCTTCCGTCTCCTTTCCACCATAGTAGGAGCATAGACATTAACTAGAACACACTCAAAAGAATTGAGAATAGTACCTGCAAGGAGGATAAAGCTCCTATTGCAACAGCAATCTGAAAGTTGGAAAATCCCTGGATCTCAAATGCATAACAAACCTCCTGAATTACCTTCTGAATCTACATATAAATACTCCATATTGGCTCTTGGCCAGAGGGCTTTAACTACTAACTCAGAGCAACTTGATAACTTAGTTTCTTGGAGGAAAACAATATCAATTTTCCTGCCCACAATCAGACTTCTAATCTTGCCTCTTTTCTCCCTTCTACCCAATCCTCTGCAATTCCATGTTAGCATCTTCATTAGCAAACCAATATAACTCTGATATCCCTGAATACAACTCTTACTTACCTCTTCTTACCCTCTGCCATCCTCCCCTTGTCCTTTAGTTCCATTTCCGAAATCATCTCTAATGCCTCAGCTTCCTTCCCCTCAAAATTAATCCCTAACAACCTCCCCACCTGAAGAGTAGCCCGAGCTTCTTCCCTTAATAATCTAGCTTCCCCTGCACTGCTACTAACCGAAGATGAGGTCGGTATAGCTGCCACCCTCCGGCCTGAAAGTGACTGCCTTAGCCCCTTTCTTACTAGACGATGCAGTCAAATTTCTAACAACACCCGTGAACCCACTGAACTGCATTTGGTTACATAGACCCACAACCTTCTTCTCGCCCCTCTTCCCTTTACCCTTCGCTACTTCCTTTCTTCTCACCAAGGCCTGCGTTAGCTTAGTCTGACTGGGTTGGGTACCCACTGCAGTAGGCCTACTCTTATTAGTTCCCTCATTGGGCCTAATTGCCCCACCCTTATTTGACAGACAATTTCCTGGGCCTGGACTACCTACAGCCTCGGAGGGCCCACAGTTGATTACTTGAGCTGGGCCCAAACAAACCTCTAAGTTGATACCTGGCCTTTCGAAACCCGAACCACTCATGCTCTGAATAAAGCCTGGTGTAAAAACCTGCCCCTCCTCCTTTTGATATGCCTCGTAACCACCCTTGTCGGAGCTTACCAACACCATCATTGCCTCTTTCTCACATGCACCATGTTCCTTTCCGAAGTCATCCACTGATTCATCAACAGCCGACGCATGCAGTAACCCTTTTTCTTCGTCCAACTCATCCTCTCTCTGCATCTGACCTGTCTCACTAACATGGTCCAGCTCATCCCTTCTGGCCACTTCAACAACTGAGTCAGTTGCCATGTCATACCTCTTCACCTTCTCCTCCCTGAGTTTGTCTTGAGGCCCCAGATCGGTACTGACAACGTAGCCGGACTCTTCATCTAGATTGATCTTACATTTGCACACCTCTTTCACCACTTCAGACACTACCCTTTGCTCCTCGCAGACTCTTACTGGATGGGTCTTGCCTTGACACTCCAGGGTGATTACTTGATTGATAGGCTCCATCCTTTTTGTTGCAACTCTGACTTTTGCACTATTGAATGACGCCGGATTACTAACATCACCTTGAACACTAACAACTTCGCCCCACAGACTGCCTATCTTCTTCAAGGTACTACTACTCCAAAGATTCAGAGGAATTCCATAGCAGCTTAACCATACCCACCTTTCCTGATCCAAAACTAGGCCAGCCTTCCATTCAGTAATAAACTCGCACCATTCATGGATCCATGGGTAAAACAGTGGAGATTTTGACTTCTTCTCTTCCTGTGAGTCAAACGTTATGATCACATCTCTGCCACCCCCTTCTCTTACCAGAACCTCTCTCACTCCTTTTATTTTTAACTCCTCTTTCAACTCTTGAGCACTGCGATTCGGTTTGAGCCTTATAATAACACTGTCGTACACCCATCCATTACCCACCTCCTCAACTTTCACTATCATGCTATCCCGGTATTGGTTGGTCTTGACAGTAGCTGCTTCTGCATAAGATCTATGGTCCCTCAACTGAGCCACATTTCTATCACCTTCTACAATACTGGACCTGCGATTAGTCCAGCCACAAACCCATGATTCGGAGTAGTGACCCTAGGCCTAGTTATCTCTTGGCTGTACTCAGCACTCTTAACTTCCAGGGCCTTATCATCTACCCACAGGCCATTAGCCTTTTGGATTGCCATTTTCATGGCCACCCGGGCAGTGAAACCTCACAAAACCAAACCTAGTATTCTTCACCTTGCGTCTCTTCTGTGGGATGAAAACATCTGTGACAATACCAAACTTCATGAACAGCTTATACCGCCCTTTTGGATCCATGGAGTTGGGTATATTATCCACAAAGACTGTGAACCGCCTGTCTCTTAGGCCATTATGCCCTGTATCTTGACGTCCTCGTCGATTGATCACCGGAATCCACCCTCCTTGTTGCATTTTTTAATTTTTTCTTGGCTATTTGATAGCACAAAATCATAGAAACACACTTTAACTTAAATATACTCTAATAATAGCACGGGACTTTGTAAACTAGTATATATATGGGACTGGACTTCCCTCAAGTTTGTATTGTTTGGCCTGTGGGAGTCCATCATGAGTCTCATTTCGATAATCCGAATCGTTCAATGTGTAGAACTCGTTGAGTACTATATACTTATGAAAAATCACGTTGATCGGATATCGATACCTATCTCATCGGATCAGATTTCTGTCAACCGTTTATTTTTTCACAATCTATTTTTTTTTATATACAAAACTGATTTGATCACGTAGTTGTCGATATCCGATCGACGTGATTTTGTATAGGTATATAGTACTCGATAAGTTATACACATTGAACAGTTTCAGATTATTGAAACAGGACTCATAATGAGTCTCCACAGACCCAACAATACTTTTTAATTCAATCATGAATTGAAGAAAAGTCAGCCCCATATATATATATACATATATGAGTGATGATACTTACCTCTAATTTGAGAGTTCTAAATAGAATTTTAGTGATGAAAGAGAGAGATAAAAAGAGAAGTGTGGACTTCACCTTTACATAAATACCTTCTACATCATTAAAGTTGATTAGAACTCTCCAATTAGAAATCTTAAACATTATTGATATATATATATGCAGGGTCATTGCTGTGACTGTCGCAGTTGTACTTCTGGCAGTGGGCACCGTTTGAATTTTTTTTCCTTGGTTCTACTGAAAAAAAGAAAAAGAAAAATTTAGCCATGTTTAGTTTGTACTTTAGAAAAGAAAATTTAAAAATGATTTAAGAAAACAAAAATTAATTGAAATTTTTTTTTTTGACTTTTCAAAAGATAAAATTATATAAAAATAATAAATATTCTTAATTTTTTTTTAATTTCTTTCACCAAATTAATTTTAATTTTTTTTTCTTTTTTTCTAAGACATGTTTATGAAAGCGAAACCAAACTTGACCATATAACTTAATTTTATATGTCTATACATATACATGCATACATATAAATAAATTAATTTAAATTATCACTCATATTAATATTAATTTAAATTACACTTTTATAGCATGATATAACTAAAATTATTCTTTTGCATTATAAACGTGACAATGTACTTTACAATAATTTTATTTATATATAGAAATACATATAAATAATTTAATCAATATTATCACATATATTTATTTAAAATGAGGTGTTTATGATCTTGTCGTAAAATGTTAAGGAGTCTTTGTGTATTTTTGCTAAATAATAAGGGTTCATTTGAGATGTGAGTTGACTTTTTGATTTTTTAGCTATTTTAATCTAGGGCTAAAAAGTCTCGTTTGGGATAGGTTTTTTTTGACTTTTTTTTTTTTATTTTTGTGAAAAAAAATGAAATGATTATGGTTTGGACATGATGTTTTGTCTTATTGAGTTAAAAAGTCTATTTTGTCTTTTTGTGATCAAAATAGCCAAAAAATCCAAATGCCTGGCATGCCAAATGAAGGCTAAGAGTGTTTGTGATTTAATTAAATACCATGGAATATTTGTGATATAAATTTCAAATGTCAAGCGATATTTATGATATATTAAAAATGTTAGGGAGTGTCTATATATTTTCATCAAACAAGAAGAGGTGTTAGTGTGTCTTATTTGTTTTGATTTCATAGATTGACTCCAAAATAATAATTAAAAAAATTAGATTATTTCAATTGAGAATCACAAATGTTATATTGGGTCTAAAATCTTTACATATTTTTTTTATGGAAGATGCACCAATAAATCCCAAATCCTTATCTTCTGACCCAATTGGTCCTATATTTTATCTTATGATCCAATTAGTTCCAATCTAGTGTTAATGACAAAATAACCCGTGTTCCACTCTGTTTAGCACCTTCTAGTAAGGGCAAATGAGGAATACCCCAATGTGGAATTGACTAAAATGCCCAAAACCCTTACTGTGTTGATGTTTGTTTTCCCTCCAAACAGATCGGAATCGAAGAGACTTGTATGGAAATTTTAACAGTATGCTGATGTTAATGGCGTAATGTTAGGCAGTGCAGTTGAAGATTCTTACTTGGCAATGTGAAATCCTTGTGGATTGGGACAATAGATTACAAATTTGCATTTTACCCTAAACCCTAGCAAATATGCAACCCCTTCCCTGTTAATACATCGACACCGGCGGACTGGGTGGCTGTGACGCTGTTATGCTTTGGAGCAGCAACCGGAAAACCTTTGTCATCCGGTGGAAGTGACTGTGTTTGGCAATAATGGCTCCAGGTACGTTAATCGTTTGTATACATCAGCCCTTGCTTTCGTTTGTGTTAGTGTGGTTGAGGTTTGCGAAAATTGTGATGTGTGTAATATCAGGCGAATTGCAGACTATTGTAGATTTGATATAGAGTTATTAATATGGAGGATTTTGTGAACTACATGCTTGTTGCATAGGGTAGTTTGGCAATGTTGTTGGCACATTAAGGGTTGTGAATTTGTTGTGTTCTATCGATGGTGTGGTAATGTTAGTGTGGTAAATGTAAATGTGATGGTAAAGAAATTTTGTGATCGGGTGTGTCCTAGAATTTTTTGTTAGAAGGAGGGGGGGGAAGATGGTTTTGCTATTTTGTTGGTGGTGCATATTGTCTTGTATTTGTGGGGGTTTATGTATGGTGTTTGTGGGATTTTTACATTGAATGCAATAGTAATGGTGTTCAGAATATGTGTCACTGGTGTACTTGCATATTTGAAATGGGGGGTCATTTTGTGTGGGGGTTTTTTGTTGGAAAGTCGTCATGATGTGATGAAGTGTGTTAGACAACATTCAAATCGCAGTAAAGTAATGACACATGTGTATGGTTTTTTAATGAATGAATGTAATCTGGTTAGCGTTACTGTAATTGTATTATGGTTTTGCAGGAATACGTAATTATGGTTCGTTGGGTTTGTATCTAATGTAGTTCAAAATAGTAAAATTAGTTTGTTGGAAAGTGATAATGCCTTATTTTTTATGGCATTGCATGTAATACGTCATCAATGTGTGGTATGTAGTGCAAGGTTTAAACAATGTTGGTGTGCCATGTTAATGTTATGTGCATGTTTTACGTTCCTGGTATGACATGGTGTAGACACCACATTTTTGACCGACCTTAAGACTCAGACATCACCAGTTGAGCGCTTGGTGATGTTGCATGTTGTGCTCGTCCAGAAGTTTTAGAGTCGCGGTTGCGAGCCTTGCCTCCGGACTTCCGGGCTTTTCTGTACTCTGCCTCGGTTTGCGAACCAGGCTCGGTTTTCTCTGTTTTTCTTCCTGAAGGAAGGGAGAGGTCTCGTAGACCATCTCTCGGTGGCCGTAGGCTACATTTCGTGGTCGTAAGCCATTTTGCCCATTTCGGGGCCCGGTTCCTGGTTTTAGGAGCCGTCGGGCCGTGTGCCTCGGTTTGGGACCGCCTAACCATCTCCGTTTGCTCCGGTTTTCGGCATGCATCTTATTTTCTCCCTTTTTAGGGACACTAAGGTCTGAGAGACCCACTTCGTAGTCGAACACCACTCCCGGTGCCTAACAGTCAGTTTTCGGGGCCTCGGACTGCGCGTTTCGGCCCCCGAACCTTCATTCTGCATCGGTTTTCGTTCATTTTTGGCAAGGACCTCTGTTTCATCACCAGGAAGGTCGTAGAAGGGTGGGAGGCCAGTAATTGTTCCAGCAACCAGTTATATTCCATCATCGCCCTCCGATGCCCGTTTTTCTCACTTCCAAGCCAATGTTGACCACCCTAAGGCCACTTTCTTCAATTCCAAACCACATATTTGTGTTGTAGACACCTGGGAGGACACAAATATCACATGGTCGGCCAGTAATTGTCATTGACCCTTTTGAACCCCTCCTAAAAATGGCCTATTCTCTCTCCTGTTTTACAGTTGCCAATTTTAAACCACAGGGTTGTGTTGAGGGCACCTGGGAGGACACCAATTTGTGGTGGCCGGCCACTAATTCAACTTGGCCTTTTTGACCCCTGGTCGGCCGGCCATGGGGGGTGGCCGGCCGGCCACCTGTAGCTCCAAAACCTGGCCGGCCTTGCTCCTCAAGGTGAGTACATTACAGCTGTGCATTGTTTTTCCCTCCAAAACCTGTATCCGGAGGGAACTTTTTTGGAGGGAAACTTGATGCAATTTCCCTCCCTTTCTTCCCTCCTTTTCTCCCCCTCTCTTGGCCATATAACCAGCCTCCCAGGTCTGGTTTAGAGGTTACAAAAAACCCCAAAGAGCTTTGCATACACATCTCCCTCTTCCTCTCTTCCAAACCCTCAAAATCTTCCAAGTTCTACACCCTTTCTTCATCATCACCTAGCACCACCACCACTACTCCATTTCCAGCAGCTTGCGGAGTTTTTCAGAGGCTAGGAGGCAGCATTTCTCAAGCCAAAAGGGAGTCAAGGATTGGTCCACAAGGGTAAGTTCATCTCTCCCTCTTTTGAGCTTTTTTTTTGCCCCATTTCTTAGCTCTCTTTGCTTGCTGTTTTGAGCTCCGACCAAGACTGGAAATATCATTTTTTTGAGCTCCTTCTCATCTTTCATTAAGGGTCCTACCCTGTTTGGGATCCCCACCTTGCATTTCCTTCATTACCCCTTTGTATGCCATAATCTTGCATAGTATTTTTGGCCCATATGTAATATGTTTTGGAGCATGAGATAAACTGAAAATAGGCTTATTTTGAGCCCTTCTTCAACATTGAAGAAGGGCTCAACACTATTTGGGACCTCCATATATCACTTGTCATTGTACCCCTCTTAGGTCCCCTTTTTTGCATGATTTATTAGGCTATTGTGTCTCTGTTTTTGGACCTTGGTCCGAACTGAAAATGGCCCTATTTTGACCCCCTCTTCATGTTTAATTAAGGGTCTATGGCTGTTTGGGACATCCTTTTTATACTTCATGTTATAGCCCTCTTGTGGCCTTAATTTTGCATGGCATTTTGAGCATATTTCTACACTGTTTTGGGCTTGATCATCTACTGTAAAAAGTCATATTTTAGGCCCCTCTTCAACATTGTTGAAGGACCCTAACCATTTCGGGGCCAGCATATATCAGTTACTTCTTTGCCCCTTTGTTGGCCCATTTCTTGCATGAGTTGTTTTCCATACTTGTATCTGTTTTTGGGGTCTGTCATAAACTGTAATATATCATATTTTTGGCCCCTCTTCAATATTGTAGAAGGTCCCTTCCCTGTTTGGGGCCAGCATTTGTGAGCTGCTTCATTACCTCTCTCTTTTTGGCCATTTTTACATGCTATCTTAGGCCTATTTGCGCTCACTGTTTGGCCATGCTTTAAACTGTAAACATGCTTGTTTTGGGGCTGCCTAGCTTCTGTCTTCATACTTAGTTAATTTGTTAATTTATTTTCTTAGTTAATTTGTTAATTAATTAGGAATTTGTACATATTTGGACTGTACTATTCTTTTATTCGGGACTGTATATTTATTTGGACCCTCTGCGCGAGGGCATAATTGTAATAAGTGTGCGTGAGTGTGATGTATGTCTTCCAACCCCACGTCTTTCTTCCCTTTTATTTACCTGCTTATGATGGTTAGATTAGGGCATATTTCAATTAGCATACAGTATGATAGCATGTTTGCATTCATTCATCTGTTTTGCATGCACCGGGCTCGGCGCATCATACTAACTGCATTTGTATTTCAATTCCAAATTGAATACATGTTAGCTGTAGCATTCCATATGCCATGTTTAGAATAGCCGAGCCTGCTATAGTTTGCATTTTTGCATGTGTTGCATTAGGCATTTCAGCATATTCAGGATCATGCATGATTTCTAATGAGCTTCTGTTTTGGCTTGGAGTACTCAGTGAGTTTTATGCTTTAGCATCCTTGCATGCATGTGAGTGACTGCCATGATAGCATGCTTGCCATGAGGCTATTTACTTATGTGATATAACTGCTTGAATGCCTGTGGGTGAAGGTTGGGTTATTTGGATTGGAACAATTCATCAAATGTTTGTTTTAAGCCCACTAGATAGTGGCGAAACCATTGTTTTCTAAGCCCACCCGAGGGTGGCAAATCCACGTCTTAGCTACCTGCGGGTAGCACCATCAAACCATTTTCAAACAAACAAACATGAAATGTTTTGTTCCAATTCAGGCAACTCAGTCTATACTTGTATGCTGTGCGCATCACATAGTAACCTAGGCTAATAACCGGAATAAGAATACACAATGTTTTCAAAAATAGATATCATGATTAGTAGAGGCCGGTCTTTGACCAGGTGAGCGGGGGTGCTCACGAAGTGACCTTCCCCAATCGTACCCAAGTTCCCGAGCCGAGGCAACTTTGGTGATGACGGACACGTGGCCTTTGGCACTGAGTCAGGGTTTCCTAAATTTCCCCATAAAAAATATTTAGGTAGCGACTCTGTATCTGGCAAAGCAGTCCATGTTTGGCACTTCTTTCAAAAATCTGTTTTCTCAAAACGATTTGCCAGATTTGGACTCTTTGGTTCAAGATTAAGAACCGTGACATTCGAGTCCTTTGAACTGTAGTGAGCCCAAATGAACAGAACGGGACTTAACCCTCCCGGGGCGTTCGGGGACGTCTGCAGTTTCTGGCGACTCCGCTGGGGACTTAGAGAACTTGACTCGAACTCGTGATATCTTGTTTTGACTACACTTGTGTGTTTCTTTGCATTGCATTTGCATTGGTGTGCCTAGGACACCGTGTTTGCCATCTGCTATTCCTGAACGGTTTGCCGGAGGCTTGTCTTGTCAAGGCATGACCATAAGGCTGACCGGTTGTGGGCTCTGCCAGTATGGGAACGTAAACCCCGGTTTTACGGGGGCACCCTTTTTGACCATTCGACCTAGTGCATATTCGGATCCATAGTGACCATTCCAAACTAGGACAGGTTGCTTACCCGTTTATAGGTTGTTTGAAACTGCTGTGTGCGTAGTGAAACCCTAGCTCCTGACAAAATAGGACAGGGAAACCCAACCCCAACATAGGGGTGTTTTGGCTCTCACTTATCTGTTATGTGCTTTAGAGTGCGTCTCTACAGGAATGCATGTATCAGTTTATGAGTTTGAGCATCAGGCCTGCGGGCATCAGTCAGTGTTTGAGAATCAGTTATCTGCGGGTATCAGATTCAGTTTTCGGGGACAGTGATTCAGGGATAATGATCGGTGTTTGAGGACAATGTGTATTTAGCTTATTAGCCGTGTGTTGTTATGCCCAGCCGTGTGTTGTGTATTGAATTTAAGCTGTTATGCTGTCCATTTATCTGGTTATTTATTTCCTTTTCGCTTTATTTATCTTTTTGCTAGGGGCAGGTTTTTAGCACAATTGCTTCCGAACCAGTAGATATTCCCCAAGCACTTTGGACAAGAGGTCGTCGGCTCAATCGATCTGAGGATCTGGTTGACGGACATCCAGTGTTCCACTCCCTACCCCCAGTTGTTAGGAGAAAGCCAAGGAGGCGCAGTGTGTCAGAGCAGGGATTACCGGGGCAGCGGGCTACTTTAGCAGCAAATAGTCAGGTTGGGGTTTCTGTTTCCGCCATAAAGATACACTTACCAATCAGTCAGCTGGACCAACAGAATATGGCCGGGATAGAAGAAATGATGCGTCAAATGCAAGAGAGCATGAGACAGATGCAGGAAGATGCCATCCGCCAAGCGGAATTTTCTAAGCAACAGGCCACAGTCATGGCCCAGCAGGCCGAGCTCATTACTAGGCTGCTACAGCAGAATGCAGCGTCAGCCTTACACTCAGTCCCTCCTCCACCAGGGGTCCCACTACCTGAGCAGGCACCGACCACCCAGAACACCTTGCCGAATGTCCAAAACATCCAGGAGGACACAGGCCTTCCAACGGGGCCGGCTCCGCCCTCGCTTCCGTCTCAACTGTCCAAGACCCATACACCCAACCACCCGGACTCTTCCTTCGAGTTCGAGATAGACCATACAGCTCTGAAATTGAGCAAGCTTGAGAAGCTTTTCAAGAAGTCCCAGGGGGTGAAGGCTATTCCGGATATCGAGGACGGATATACCGATGTGGCCGTGACATTGCCAGACAGATTCAAAATGCCCCAAATCGATCGCTTTGATGGATCCGGGGACCCCATGGTCCACCTCCGGCTATTTTCAGATATACTGCGGCCAATGGGCCTAACCAGACCACAAAAACTTTCACTATTCGGCCGAACCTTGTCGGGTGTGGCCGCCATCTGGTATGCAAAGCTGGAAGATGATGTCAAAAGAAGCTGGGATGAAATGGCTGAGGCCTTTGTTACACAGTACTCGTACAATACCCAGATCGAGATTACAACTCGTGATCTTGAGACAACGAGGCAGGAGCCCAAGGAGACTTTCTCCGATTTTGTGACTCGATGGAGGGCAAAGGCATCGATGATGACTTTGAGGCCTACAGACAAGGACCAAATCAGGATGATTGTGCGCAATCTCCAACCAAAATTGATGCAGAAGATGATTGTACTCCCCTTTCCCACCTTCTCAGACCTACACGAGATGGGGGTACAAATCGAGGATGCAATGAAACAAGGTCTGATTGACCAGGATCGGGAGCAACCCCGGAGGACATTTAACCGCAACAACAACGCAGGCCCGAGTGGCGCTGCAAACACAAGAGCTCCGGAGGTCAGTATGGTCACCACCATTCCCCCTCCCTATCCAAGGCCCGCGGCAGCCACACCTTTCTCTAGCGTATCTGGAAGCAGCACCCAAACCGCCAAATATCTGCCCAGAGGCCAAAGAACCTTTACACCCCTCTATATGCCCTTGTCCAAGGCTCTGGGGGTATTCATCAGGAAGAAACATTTGACGCCCCTAGAGCCGAGGCCACTACCAAATCCACTCCCTCCCTCTCATGACCCGGCAAGATACTGCGCGTATCACTAACAGCACGGTCATGACACCGACCGTTGCTTTAGATTGTGTCATGAGATCCAGGATCTTATTGACAAGCAGGTGATCGCGCCTCTCAAAAAACCCAACGTCACAACAAATCCCCTCCCACCACATAACCAAGCCCCTCCTCCCAACAGAATCAACTTCATCCAAACTGGGGTCGTGTCTTACGATCCTAGTATCTATATCACCCCATCCCACCTACCTAAGCCGGAGGTGATCCTTCCTGTCTGCACTGACTTGTGCATGATGGACATCTCCACAACCCAATCTGAGCCAAAGGTGGTGACCACCAAAGATGGGACAGGGTAGATTTCAGAGAAAAGTGGGGTTGTTGAGTTTGGGATGGAGCAGTCTGGAAATCTCGCTGCAGGAGCCTATGATCCAAGTGAATACATCCAGTCAGTGGGCCAGTCTGAGCCGAGTATGGGACTGCCAGATAAAGATGAACTGTGTGTGATTCAGGGGGACAGACTTGAACAGGGGGCGGATGACCTGACAACAATGGAAGAGGACTTTGCCAACCTCCATTTCTTCAACGACCAAGAATCAGGCGATGCAACAATCAACTGGTTTGAATATGAGGAGTCGGCAGAAGTTACCGGATGGTTGGATGATCAACCAGACATTGTGGAATATCAACCAGAACAAGGCCCGGCAGGGGCAAGAGTATCAGTGGTGGCCAGAAGGGCCGAGAGTCAGAATATACCGCCGGAGAGCGCCGGCACTAAGAATTTCGCTCAGAATTTGGGGTTTGTAAATACAGGGAATATTGACCAACCAGCTGTACTGACGCAGTTGGAACAACAAAGATTTGAGGATTCCGAGAGAATCAGAAAAGCTAAGACCCATGTGGGGGTCGAGAGTGCTGTGTGCACAGGAACAGGAAATGCTGTGAGCATGAAGACTGAAAGTGCTACGAGTACGATCATACCGGAGCCGGACAGGTGTCTGTCGGCTGCCGACGGAATGTGGTGGGAAGACGATGACTTATGTCTTGCCCACACAGACGAGGATTGGGGAAGTAATCAACCAGATGACACCTGGTATCTCGATGAGATTGCTCATATGACAAGAAGTGGGCGGTATTTCAAGCCTCCGCACTTAGACCAACCTGAGGCATCCGGGAAAGACAAGGAAGCTGAGAAACAGAGAGAGAAACAGATTGAAGAAGAAGCTGTGCTCAAGCAATTAAAAAAGATACAAGCAGACATCTCCATCTGGGACTGCTTATGGCATCGCGAGTACACAGACAGGCTGTCCTATCTGCTATGGACAAGGCCAAACTCTCCATAGACGCTACACCAGAGCAGCTGGTTGGGCTGGTTTTTCCGGGAGGAGGTTCCTCGGCTTTAACCTTCTCAGACAAAGAACTGCGGCCTGAGGGCGTGAATCATAACAAACCTCTCTACATCTCCATGGAATGTAGAGACAAGTGGATACCGGTGGTACTTGTTGATACCGGGTCCGCCATCAATGTCTGCCCAGCCAGAACAACATATGCAATCGGGTTGAAGCCCGCGGACTTCATCCCGACAACTCAGGTGATCAGAGCATACGATAATACTAGCAGAGAAGTGATGGGGACTGTCAAGATTCAGACAAAGGTTGGACCTGGACAACATGAGATAGATTTCCATGTCTTGGAGGTTCCCGCAACTTTCAACCTGTTTTTGGGGCGACTGTGGTTGCACCAGGTGAAGGCCGTCTCGTCCACTCTGCATCAGATGGTGAAATACCCCTATGGAAAGGGAGTAGCCATTGTGTTTGGGAGTTCATCGATCCACCCCCCTCCGGAGGTATTTACACCAGTCCTAGAAATCGAGCACGGCATGGAGGACGTGTTTATATCAGGGTTTACTCTGGCTGAGGCCCGGGTTGTGCAAAACATTATGGCTGTGAATGAAGGAGTGTACGTCAGTGCTCAATCCGTCTACCTCATGAACAAGCTACAACACGTCCCCGGGATGGGATTAGGAAGGAGCGGCAGGAAAGGCGTCGCAACATTAGCTGAAGTGCCACACAACCCGCATACCTTTGGACTGGGTTATCTGCCCACCAAAGAGGACTGGGTGAGGAAAGGGAAAGAAATGGCCGGTAGAGCCAGAGCAAAGCAGGCTGGGAAGCCATTTGACTTGATGCATAGGCCCATTCAGGGTACCCTGAACGGACGCTTCGTCCGGGAGGGGGAGGACTTTCCATTTTGCGGCTTCCCAGAGCCATGGCTAAACGTGGAGAACAAGCGCGTGCCAGGCTTCGAGATCTTCTTCGACCTGCAACTATCCGGGGATGACGTTGCCACAGAGCAGACAGACCCATCAGCTGAGGTTGAGCAGTGTAAAGCAGTGGATCCTGAGGGCACGAAATTTGAAATGGGGGTAGCACTGGCATGTCTACTCTCTGATCCTCCGATCGACCATAAGTGCTTGGGGGATAACTTCGAGGTTTCCATGATTGGGGATTAAATGGTTGCGAGCCAACCAGCAGTTATCTTGGATGCATCTATCGCACCCTCTCTCACTTGGCAATACGAGGAGGGATTTTTGTCCAGCAGCACCGGGTCAGGTAGTGAGTCGGAATCTGATTCCACCGAGTCTTGTGAGTCGGAATCAGATTCCAGCTCGATTGAGTCTGAGTCTGGTACTCCTGGGGATGTTAACCTGGATGCCACAGTCCTGTCTAGGTCGTCTTTTTCCTTTTCATTTGAGTCTGTTGTAAATGAATCGGACGATTTGGATGTGCTTAATGAGAATCAAGCAACTGTGGTTTCTGAGTACTTTTATGTGCCCTTAATTTATTGCATTAATTCAGACTTTCAAAATTTTGAAAACGACGAGGACGAAGTTCCTCCGGTTTTGCAACGATTAATTGAGCAGGAGCAGGAAAGATTTGTTAAACCCCTAGTGGACGAAATCACTACCGTGAACATTGGTACTGAGGAGGACCCGCGGCTGGTCCAGATCGGGTCCACGTTGTCTTCGGAGGAACGCGAGCGCTTAGTCGCTTTATTAAAAGATTTCAAAGATGTTTTCGCGTGGTCCTACGAAGACATGCCTGGAATCGATCCTGAGATTGTACAGCATCGGATCCCCCTTGACCCCGAGGCCCGACTTGTCAAGCAGAAACTCAGGAGGATCTGCCCGGACTGGGCTCTCAAGATTAAGGAAGAGGTCACCAAGCAAATCGACGCAGGCTTCCTGCTGGTATCTGAATATCCGACTTGGTTGGCCAACATTGTTCCAGTGCCGAAGAAAGATGGCAGGATCCGAGTATGCGTGGATTTCAGGGATTTGAACAGAGCTAGTCCGAAGGACGACTTTCCCTTACCGCATATTGATGAGTTGGTGGATTTCATAGCAGGGCACGCATTGCTTTCATTTATGGATGGCTTCTCAGGTTACAACAAGATAGTAATGGCACCAGAAGACAGGGAAAAGACTGCATTCACCACCCCGTGGGGGACATACTGCTATAGAGTAATGCCGTTTGGGCTGAAGAATGCTGGAGCTACTTATCAACGGGCCGCGACCACAATATTACATGATATGATCCACAAGGAGGTTGAGGTGTACGTGGACGACATGATTGTCAAGTCCAAAGAAAGAGAGGGCCACTACACCGCCTTGCATAAGTTTTTTCAATGGATCAGGGAATTCCCGGTTGCGGCTGAACCCTCAAAAGTGTACATTCGTGTTACAGTGGGAAAAATGTTGGGATTTCTGATTACACAAAGGGGCATCGAAGTCGACCCTTCCAAAATCAAGGCCATCCTAGAAATGCCCCCACCAAGGACTGAAAAGGAGGTGCGAGGCTTTCTGGGTAAAGTGTAATTCATAAGACGGTTTATCTCAAAATTAACCTTGACTTGTGAACCACTTTTTGGTCTCCTGAAGAAAGGCAAGAAATTTCAATGGGACGGCCGATGTCAAGCAGCGTTTGAGCAGATCAAAGAATATCTACAGAACCCGCCCGTTTTATCACCACCAAAACCGAGAAAACCGTTGATTTTGTACTTATCAGTGACTGAGACCACGATGGGCTGTATGCTCGCACAAGAGTCTGAAGACAGGGTGGAGAGAGCCATCTACTATCTGAGCAAGAAGATGCTAGAGTATGAAACTCGTTATACACCGCTAGAGAAGGCTTGCTTAGCTTTGGTATGGGCTACCAGGAAGCTGCGGCACTACCTGTTAGCTCACTCCGTAATGTTGGTTTCACGACTCGATCCCATCAAATATCTTTTCGAGAAACCAGCACTTATGGGTAGGCTAGCTCGCTGGTTGCTGTTGCTCTCCGAATTTGATTTGAAGTATGTCACACGCAAGTCAGTCAAAGGAAGAGCAGTAGCAGAGTTCCTTGCCGACCATCTGGTTGAGGGGGATGAAGCAGTTGAATACTTGTTCCCAGATGAAGTAATTTTGCATATTGACAACGAAACTTGGACGATGTACTTCGACGGAGCATCAAATCAGTACGGGTACGGGATAGGAGTGTTGTTGATAGCACCCGACAATTCCCGTATTCCCCTAGCCTTCAAACTCCGATTCAAAGTCTCGAACAATGAAGCAGAATATGAGGCATGCATTGCTGGCCTAGAAGCAGCCCTAGAACTAGGGGCAAGACGACTGGACGTCATCGGAGACTCGAACCTTGTTGTGTCTCAAGCAAAAGGAGACTGGAAAGTAAAAGAGGAAAAGATGATGATGTATCACCAAACCTTGGATTTGCTAATTCCTCGGTTCGAGAAGCTAAGTTTTACTCATCTACTAAGAGAGAACAACAGGTTCGCAGATTCTTTAGCAACTCTATCTTCTATGATAGACATCCCGTGTGGAGTCCGGATGCGTCCAGTCATCATTGACCAGAAGTTTTGCACCAGCCTATGAGTCGGTTGCTGCTATAGATGAGGTTCAGGACGAAAACCCCTGGTATCACGACATTTGGAATTTCTTAGAGAAGGAAGCATATCCGCCGGGGGCAAATTCCAAGGACAAAAGGGCAATAAGAAGATTGGCCGTTCAGTTCATCATCTGTGGGGGTAAGCTGTACAGGAGAGGTCATCTGGGAATGCATAAACTGTGTGTTGATGCCGAAGAGTCGAAGCGCCTAATTGAAGCCATCCATGGAGGAGAATGTGGAGCACATATGAATGGGGTAATGCTGGCACGGAAGATCCTCAGGCAGGGTACTACTGGTCCACCATGGAGGAGGATTGTATCGGTTTCGTCCGGCGATGCCACAAGTGTCAGATCCATGCAAATCGCATGAACATTCCGCCGACAAAGCTGTACAATATGACTTCACCATGGCCATTTTCAGTCTGGGGAATTGATGTGATCGGGGCTGTTACGCCAAAGGGGTCGAATGGACATGAGTTCATCCTGGTTGCGATAGATTATTTTACAAAGTGGGTTAAGGCTCAATCTTACGCGGTGTTGAAGGCTTCGCACGTTGCAAAGTTATCAGAAACAACATCATCTGTCGCTATGGGGTCCCAAATGAGATAATTTCAGATAACGGTTCCCACTTCAAGAAGGAAGTGATAGACTTGTTGGAAAAATACAACGTGGCTTTTCATAAGTCATCTACCTACCGGCCGCAGACTAATGGAGCGGTTGAGGCTGCCAACAAGAATATTAAACACATATTGCAGAAGATGGTGGAAACCTACCGGGACTGGCCAAATATGTTGCCGTTTGCTCTGTGGGGCTACCGGACTTCAATCAGAACTTCTACTGGGGCGACTCCGTATTCATTGGTTTATGGGATGGAGGCTGTTCTACCCATTGAGATTGAGGTTCCGTCATTACGAGTATTGGCCGAGTGTCAAATAGCCGAGGCAGGTTGGCAGCAGAGCAGATTTGAGGAACTCATGCTCTTTGATGAAAGAAGGCTGAAAGCACTGTACCATGTCCAAGGTTATCAACGCAGAATTGCCCGGGCTTTTAACAAGAAAGTTAAGTCCAGGAATTTAAAAGAAGGAGATTTGGTGCTCAAAGACAACCGAGCTCCCATCCACGACCCTAGGGGCAAGTTCAGACCTAATTGGACTGGTCCCTACATCATTAAGTCTATCTGGCCAAGTGGAGCTGTGGTCCTGATAGATCTGGATGGCTTAGAGTTTTCACAACCGATCAACATGGACAAGTTGAAGAAATATTACCCTTGAGAGGCTCGCTAGGCCGAAAACCCGAAAGGGAGACATAGGCAAAACTCAGAGCACAAAAAATTTGAAAGTATAAAAACTGAGCTCGCAAGGTTGAAAACCCGCAAAGGGCGGCCTTGGCAAAAGTTAGAGCGCAAAAGGAGAATGAAAATACCCGAGCGAACCTAAGCCTGAACTACGTAAGGCTTGATTCCTATCTTTGGGATACGTAGGCAACTTCATCTCGAAGTTCAGCCATAAACATTTTCCCCGATCAGCTTTGTCCATTTTTGATCATCTCAGTCATCCTTGTCCATCGGCATTCATCGTAATCTCCGGTGCAGTGCTATTCAGACTAGGGGCAACTTTCCGTTGCTAGGAGGTGCTGTGGTACCGTTCAGACTAGGGGCAACTTTCCAGTTGCTAGGATCTGGGGTTGTGCATCCCAGTGACAGATCTCAGGCGTGTACAGTTCTGATCCATATCGAAAATAGTTTTGAAAAGTTTGTTTTAACAAAAGTTGACTTTGTTCAAATTAATCTTTTTACAACTAAGACCATTTTTGGACCAAAGCGGAAAATTTTCAGTACCACAACCTTCAATTTCATTGATTTCAAAACAGAGTTCTCCTGCTCTTGCATACAATTGAAGTTGCTTTTTATTACACTCATAATGAAAACTTGAAAGTACTAATAAAGCAATAAATCTGGGGCATAGTCAAGTCAGGTGTCCCTGCGCCCCCTCCCAGAGCTAGTCGAAGCCTCTGATGCCAAGCTGGGCCCGGTCTGTGCCTCCTCATTGAGCCAATCCCAGCACTCGTCAGACAAAGCACAACTGAAATTGGAAGCAGGGCAGAAGTTCTCGAGTCCTCCATGACGTGGCATAACGGGCAAGCTGAGCGCCTCGGACCGGGAATGAAGCCGGGTACTCTATCCCCTCTGGTGGGCAAGTCTGGTTATGACCAAACTGACGCAGGAACCGGAACGGGAAGTAGAATACACAGTGGGTCAAACCAATCAACTGAATCCGATCAGCCGGGACATGCTATAACCCATTGCTTGGAGGTTGAGCCAAGGGCAGCGCCAAGCAATGCGATCTGCGGACAAGTTGCACATCCAGTCAAACCACCATCCCTCATCGAGAGCATCGACTAGACGTTGTTGAAAGAAATAGCCGCGGGCTAAGTAGGCCGACAAGAGTCCACAACCTGCAATTTATCCATCAACCATACCTGGGGAGGGATGAAAAATGAGAGAATAAAGAATAGAGAGATGTACGATGAGAGAAAAGCGAGAAAAGGGTTTTGTGAGAAAAACCGAGCCAAGGGCCGAGTGATGTGAGCAATCTACATATGTGAGGTTGGGAGGGAAACATTACCTGCAGCAGTAGTGGACTCCCTGCAAATCTAGTCGTCTCCCGGCGATAGAAAGCGTCCAAGCCCATCAGCGTCTCGGCCAATGTCATGGCAATACAGCTCTTCCCTTCTCTTAAGCCTTGAGCAACTTCAATCAGATGGATGCTAGATCCACCAAATCCTGAAGTGAGCAGAAATGGAATAGCATACACAAGCAAAGGGCGTGTTGCCGAAAGCCTTTTCAATAATGGTTGCCGCGGTCGCCAGCATCAGAAAAGCGATAGATCAAGCCGAGAACGTCCAGTTCCCCGTTGCAGATCAAAGACCGAGCATCATGTATGGTGAGCCCACACATTTCCCCTAAAGCTTGGGCGTGGCCAAAGCGAAATTGTGGCAGAATTTCTTCACAGCGTTCAGATTCCATCAAAACCTGAAAATCTTCGAAAGTTGGACATACCTCTTGCCCGCCGAAGCTGAAAACATGCGTCACTGGGTTCCAAAACCTCGCCGCGGCATGGAGGAAGGGAAAGTGCAGCGGAGTGCGGCTCAGCGTGAATAGTGCATTCAAGCCGAAACCCCAGAAATTCAACTTTTTCGAGCCATCTAAAGAAGCCATCCAAACTGTGAGATTTTCGGCGAGAAAGGCTTCCATTTTGGTTGAAAAACTAAGATGAAATGAATCAACACGGGTTTGAGGCTTTTAAAGGGGATGAGACACTATTCGGGGACACGTGTCAAAAATTTGGTGGCTGCTGAGCAAAGTGGCCGGCCGGCCACCTTTTCTAGCAGGCCGGCTACCTTTCCCCCCCTCAGATACAAAAACTGGCCGGCCGGCTCCCAAAAGTGGCGGGCCATGCTCCCATGTGTGCCATTGGTCCTGTTTTACCCTCCAGAGGAAAGTTCCAGGCATTTCCAAGCATCGGGTGTATCGAAGGCCTCCATTTCCCTCTGTTTCGGATGCGCTCCGTTGCCCAGATCGTCCGAAGTACGCTTTGTTATCAGTTGTAATTTTTGCTTATCGAGTTGTCGTTTTGTTTATCGAGTTGTAAGTTTGTGTCGAGCTGTCGTATTTTGTGTTTTGAGTTGTTACTCTTTGTTTACGCAATTTTGTTAAGTCTTGTTTATCGAGTCGTTAACATTGTTGTATTTTGCTTATCGAGTTGTAAACTTGCTAAGATTCTGTTATTTCTTAGTGAGTCGAGTTGTTTAATTTGTTGCGTCGGTTCATTACCTGACCCGGTAAATACACAGTGCACATTTCCATTCAATCCCATTTTTGTACAAAATGATGCGATTGCGATGCTGAGAGCATAAAAATACAACACTTTTTCAAAAAGCTGTTTCACCCCATCATATTTCCTTTTACAAAGGTACAAGTTTTACAGAAAATAAAAACTACCTAACAACATGCAAAGTGCTACAAACTACTAGCAAAAAGGAAAATAAAGCAGGGAACAGCAGCATCAACGCTCTCGGGAGCGGGAGTGAGAGGCCCTCCTCATCCTCTTCTGCGAGACAACCTCTGCACCACCATCACCATCCGGGTCGGAGCTGTCATCCTCAGGATCCCCCTCAGCCTCGCCTCCACTCCCGGAACCAAGACCGGAATCCCCCTCCTCAGTGGATGTCTCCGACTGACGGCCTGCGACCTCCTCCTCCTCATCCTCATCGGGCTCCGCCTCTATAATATGTGCCCTGCGTCTGCGAGAGGACCCTCCTCGAGCCCCTCGAAAAGGCCTGGATGGCCCAGCTCCTCGAAAGGGCCCAGCTCTTCGAAAGGGCCCAGATGGCCCAGCACCTCGAAAAGGTCCAGACGATCGACCTCCCTGAGAAGGCCCGGGTGGCCCGGCCCGCGGCGGAGCATATATAGGAGGCATCTGAAAGTGAAGAGTTCAATACATCAGTTCAAATATGAAAATCAGATGCAAGTACGGTAGTGAGTGGGGTGTGTGTCAGATGTGCTCTACACAAACAGCCTATCAATGCAGTAGAATGTTCAGGACCAGCGTGTCATCAGAAATATGATAAATGCAAGAAAGATGAACAGTACCTGCACATCCATAATGGCCAGCTGTGCCTCCCTCCGCAGGATCAATGCCCTCAAATGCGGCCATCACTCCAAGCATCTCATCCACGTACTCAACAGGAGGCTGTAGATACAAATGCGAAACTATCAGTAAAGGAATGAATGTCTAAGTATCTGACTGATAAATCAAAGCTGTAAAACATACCGGTGGCGAATCAGGATCTCTGACATATCTGTGGTCGGGAAGGGGAGGCTCCAGCGAGATCTGGTAAGGAGTCCCAAATCGCCAACTCGTCAACTCGGTCGGCATGTCTGGCCACCCAGGATGATGAAGAGTCGGAGGAATCGGGGGAACCGATCCACCCCCACCTCTGGATGTACCGGCCCCGCTGCTGGAAGGAATATCTGTAGCCCGAGCCTGGCTCGAAGACGGCACACCAATAGGCCTCATCGAGGGAATGCGCACTCCCGTCAAGGGAGGCATCAGATATACGTGGCGATAAGTGGCATAGTCCCCCTCCTCAAGATGTAGCAAAGCATCAGTGCCCAGCATAGCACTAACAACATCCCGGGAAGAGAGCCTATCAGCAGTCCGCATAGTAACTGGGGGTGCTGCGGGAGGGTCCTGAGAAGTATAACCCCATACCTGACGCAAGAAGCGTTCCCCCAGAAACCATGCTCTACCAACTGGTCCCTCAAATAGGATCCTATACTGGGAAGCGCCCGATCCTCCAGCATACTGAAATCGGAGACCATCACCCAAGGGCGCCCAGGGCTGCCATGTAATCTGTGGATGACCAGTGCATAAACCAATCAGAAATCGGGAAAATACGGGACAGATCAAAGATGAAAACGGAAGGGATTGAGAGTTCTGAAATACCTCCGTCGTCCGCACAGTGTCGAATTACTGCCGCAGATAAAGGAGAGTCTCTCGGGGTCTCGGCCGGTGCTGACCCTCGAATACCAGTGAGTACGGGGTCATGAGGGGCCCTGCCACCACCAACTCTGGGGCTAACGTCGGGAAATATACGTAGACCCATAACTGAGGAAAGCAGTGCAGAATGTAAATACAAAGTGCTGAGGGCAAAATGCAGAGTGTAAAGTGCGTTGTGTGTGCAATGTACAAGTAATGAGGAGCAGAAATGTAAATCAAGAGGACAGAAAGTACCTCCCAGGCCCTCCAATAACCACCAATTAAGTCTCCCTGCCCGCGGGAGGTCGCGCTCATGTAGTAGTAAAGGGTAGCCAAGCCGGCGCCACCCCAATCATACCTTCTGACCTGTGATAGGTCCACCAGAGCGCTCAACAGATACAGCCCCACCGTGTTCCCTCTATCGGCAAACAGCGTAGTTCCGAAGAGAAACATAAGAAAACCACGGGCATACTGCTCTGCCTCCTCAGGAGTCCCGGGCTCCATCCCCTCCCTCCGAAAATGGGAAGAGAACCAGGTGTATCGGACTCTCCCTGAAGCTCTATCGACAGGCGGGCGGGCCCCCAGCAAATGTATCCAAGCGGCCTCCCATTCGCCCATGTCCTCGTCGTAAGGAATGGGCCGACCTCCTATGTCTAGGCCAGTCAATACAGCAAAATCCAGCGGGGTCATAGTCAAATCCCCAGTGGCGGAAAAATGAAAGGAGTTGGTGGTGTCCCACCATCTCTCCACCAAAGCTGCCATCAGTGTCCTCCTGGCAGGACAACGCGATAACCCGGCGCAGAAGGACCCGAACCCTGCCAAATCAACTAAATCCCGGACAGCCTCCGGGAGCTCAGCGTACCAATCTCTAGCAGCGGTGGAGCCGTATCCCCGCACAGTGCGAGAACCAACTTGCATTCAGAATGAATACATGTGTCAGTATAAAATGAATAAGCTGTGTGCAAATGAAATGAATAAGCTGTGTGCAAATGAAATGAATAAGTTGTGTGCAAATGAAATGAATAAGCTGTGTGCAAATGAAATGAATGAGCTGTGCGCAAATGAAAAGAATGGGCTGTGTGTTCATCTCAAATGTTAGGGCTGTGTGTTCTACTCTCAATCAGTGTGTGCTGCGTGTTCACCCTTAATCCGAGCTGTGTGTTCAGAAAATCAGAGTTTGGGCTGCGTGTTCTACTCTAAATCAGTGTGTGCTGCGTGTTCACCTTCAATTTGGGCTGTGCGTTCAGAAAATCGGAGTTAGGGCTGTGTGTTCTACTCTAAATCAGTGTGTGCTGCGTGTTCACCTTCAATCTGGGTTGTGTGTTCAGAAAATCGGAGTTAGGGCTGTGTGTTCTACTCTAAATCAGTGTGTGTTACGTGTTCACCTTCAATCTCGGCTGTGTGTTCAGAAAATCAGAGTTTGGGCTGAGTGTTCTACTCTAAATCAGTGTGTGCCGTGTGTTCACCATCAATCTGGGCTGTGCGTTCAGAAAATCCGAGTTTGGGCTGCGTGTTCTACTCTCAATCAGTGTGTGCTGCGTGTTCACCTTCAATTCGGGCTGTGTGTTCAGAAAATCAGAGTTTGGGCTGCGTGTTCTACTCTAAATCAGTGTGTGCCGTGTGTTCACCATCAATCTGGGCTGTGTGTTCAGAAAATCAGAGTTTGGGCTGCGTGTTCTACTCTCAATCAGTGTGTGCCGCGTGTTCACTTTCAATTTGGGCTGTGTGTTCAGAAAATCAGAGTTTGGGCTGAGTGTTCTACTCTAAATCAGTGTGTGCCCTGTGTTCACATCAACGACGAGCTGTGTGTTCGACATCAAAATATGGGCTGCGTGTTCATCTCAAATGTTTGGGCTGTGTGTTCAACTCTCAATCAGTGTGTGCCGTGTGTTCACCTCAACAATGAACTGTGTGTTCGACATCGAAGAATGGGCTGTGTGTTCATCTCAGAATTCAAGTATTGGGCCGTGTGTTCAATTCACTACCGGCCCTACCGGTGTGTGCCGTACGTCCACAATCAATTTATGGGCCCAGTGTTCAGAAATCCAAGTGATTGAACTGTGTGTTCAGAATGCAAACAGGATGCTGTGTCACGAACTAAACATTCTAAGTAAGCTGTGGACTCAAATGAGCAGACAAACATGGCAAAGGCATAGAATGCATGAAAAATGCAGAATATGTTGCAGAAAAGGTAAAAACGAAGTAAAATACCTCTCGTGCCTCATATGAAAGGTGATACTCTGGCTCCTGTAGAAGCAGATCTCCGGGTGCTCGCTCATTAAAGTCAGTGAAGTGACGAAAAACGGCCCGCGGAAGAACGTGTGCCGGCGGGGCGTACCTCTCGGGAATGAAGGGTCGGACCCTCAGAGGCAGAGTCATGACATCAAAATCATCCCCGGCACCCGCCGTGAGGAAAATGACCGGCCATTTCAGAAGATCTGCAAAAGGAGCAAAAATGAGCAAAAATTGGAAAAAGTCAACAAAAGTCAACTCCCGGGAAATGAAAAAGTCAACAAAAGTCAACTCCCGAGAAAATCTTCCAAATATTGAGACAAACTTACCTCAAGTGGCGAAAATGAGAAAAGAAGTCCCGAAATCAAAATTTAATCGGTTCAAAGTGCTTAAAACTGAATGTTTTCGCGAAAACAACTTGCGTGGGGCGTTGGAAAACGCGTATGGAGCACAGATCTGAGTGAGAAAATGGTTTGGGAAGCAAGAGGAGAAGATTTCGGACCTGATGTTATGAGCTCAAAGTGTTTGGGTGAGTGTATTTAAAGAAAAGAAGGTGAAAAGACCAAAATGCCCGCGGACTTGGACGAGTGGCCGGTCGGCCACCTTTTCTGGCTGGCCGGCCATCCTCTTTTTGAAATCTGGCCGGTGGCCTCCCCAGGGGAAAGAAACTGGCCGGTGGTGATCCCTAGGTGGGTCCCAAGCTCTCTGCAAATTTTGAGGAGGATTGGAGTTCCCGGGACCTGAAAAAGTTCAAGAAAAGTGCACTTTTTGTTGCGAAATCGCTCCGCCGGAACTTCAGCTTCAATTTTTGACATGTGTCTCATCATTACTCATCAAAATCAAAGTGTATCCTTTTGTAACCTCTCCGAGAGGTGAACCGGAGGCCACGATCGAGTCGCCTTCGCCGAAACGCGCGTTTCCTTGCTCGCCGTTTCGCGACAAACACGTGTCCTGATTTGCGATTGTTCTGCATCATTGTGCATCTAACTTACATTCTCATGAACATACTTGCATTGTCATGCACGTCTGTTTGATATTACTAGGCCTCTGTGCCTAAGCTTGTGTTGTCATGTACGCTCCTTTCTCGCATTGCGATGCATTCACCCACCGGCACCGTTTTTGCCGAACTTTCGATATCACATTGGATATATCTTGCTGAGCATGTTGTGCTTGTTGAGTTTCTCTCTTTTGCAGGCACGATATTGTATGTACGGTTCATTTGAAGCTGGTGCGACCAGACGAATCGCGCAGGTATCGTATCTTCTCCGTGTGAGACGCGACGAGAATTGAATAATTCTCTGCATTCCTAACTGCATGAAATGTAGTTGTTGCTTTGCATTCTTGCTTAAAACTGTTGCATCTATTTGCGAATACTTACTTCATTACAGCTTGCTGCATTTGCACGAACATCGAGTTACATTTGGCTTCCTGCATATCGCTTTGCATTTTGCCCCCTGCCTGCGGGCACGCCTGCGGGCATATCTCTGCTTATCTTGTATGACTGTCTAAGTCTTCGGCCTTGTCAAAAATGGATCGTCTCTGGGCTTTGACATTCACTCCCGTCACTTGTGACTTTCGAGTTCTGTCAAAGAGGGGCAACTGTAGACACCTCATTTTTGACCGACCTTAAGACTCAGGCATCACCAGTTGAGCGCTTGGTGATGTTGCATGTTGTGCTCGTCCAGAAGTTTTAGAGTCGTGGCTGCGAGCCTTGCCTCTGGACTTCCGGGCTTTTCTGTACTCTGCCTCGGTTTGCGAACCAGGCTCAGTTTTCTCTGTTTTTCTTCCTGAAGGGAGGGAGAGGTCTCGTAGACCATCTCTCGGTGGCCGTAGGCTACATTTCGTGGTCGTAGGCCATTTTGCCCATTTCGGAGCCCGGTTCCCGGTTTTCGGAGTCGTCGGGCCGTGTGCCTCGGTTCGGGACCGCCTAACCATCTCCGTTTGCTCCGGTTTTCGGCATGCATCTTATTTGCTCCCTTTTTAGCGACACTGAGGTCCGAGAGACCCACTTCGTGGTCGAACACCACTCCCGGTGCCTAACAATCAGTTTTTGGGGCCTCGGACTGCGCTTTTCGGCCCCCGAACCTTCATTCTGCATCGGTTTTCGTTCATTTTTGGCAAGGACCTCTGTTTCATCACCAGGAAGGTCGTAGAAGGGTGGGAGGCCAGTAATTGTTCCAGCAACCAGTTATATTCCATCATCGCCCTCCGACGCCCGTTTTTCTCACTTCCAAGCCAATGTTGACCACCCTAAGGCCACTTTCTTCAATTCCAAACCACATATTTGTGTTGTAGACACCTGGGAGGACACAAATATCACATGGCCGGCTAGTAATTGTCATTGACCCTTTTGAACCCCTCCTAAAAATGGCCTATTCTCTCTCCTGTTTTACAGTTGCCAATTTTGAACCACAGGGTTGTGTTGAGGGCACCTGGGAGGACACCAATTTGTGGTGGCCGGCCACTAATTCAACTTGGCCTTTTTGACCCCTGGTCGGCCGGCCATGGTGGGTGGCTGGTCGGCCACCTGCAGCTCCAAAACCTGGCCGGCCTTGCTCCTCAGGGTGAGTACATTACAGCTGTGCATTGTTTTTCCCTCCAAAACCTGTATCCGGAGGGAACTTTTTTGGAGGGAAACTTGATGCAATTTCCCTCCCTTTCTTCCCTCCTTTTCTCCCCCTCTCTTGGCCATATAACCAGCCTCCCAGGTCTGGTTTAGAGGTTACAAAAAATCCCTAAGAGCTTTGCATACACATCTCCCTCTTCCTCTCTTCCAAACCCTCAAAATCTTCCAAGTTCTACACCCTTTCTTCATCATCACCTAGCACCACCACCACTACTCCATTTCCAGCAGCTTGGGGAGTTTTTCAGAGGCTAGGAGGTAGCATTTCTCAAGCCAAAAGGGAGTCAAGGATTGGTCCACAAGGGTAAGTTCATCTCTCCCTCTTTTGAGCTTTTTTTTTTGCCCCATTTCTTAGCCCTCTTTTCTTGCTGTTTTGAGCTCCGACCAAAACTGGAAATATCATTTTTTTGAGCTCCTTCTCATCTTTCATTAAGGGTCCTACCCTGTTTGGGACCCCCACCTTGCACTTCCTTCATTACCCCTTTGTATGCCATAATCTTGCATAGTATTTTTTGCCCATATGTAATCTGTTTTGGAGCATGAGATAAACTGAAAATAGGCTTATTTTGAGCCCTTATTCAACATTGAAGAAGGGCTCAACACTATTTGGGACCTCCATATATCACTTGTCATTGTACCCCTCTTAGGTCCCCTTTTTTGCATGATTTATTAGGCTATTGTGTCTCTGTTTTTGGACCTTGGTCCGAACTGAAAATGGCCCTATTTTGACCCCCTCTTCATATTTAATTAAGGGTCTATGGCTGTTTGGGACATCCTTTTTATACTTCATGTTATAGCCCTCTTGTGGCCTTAATTTTGCATGGCATTTTGAGCATATTTCTACACTGTTTTGGGCTTGATCATCTACTGTAAAAAGCCATATTTTAGGCCCCTCTTCAACATTGTTGAAGGGCCCTAACCTGTTCGGGGCCAGCATATATCAGTTACTTCTTTGCCCCTTTGTTGGCCCATTTCTTGCATGAGTTGTTTGCCATACTTGTATCTGTTTTTGGGGTCTGTCATAAACTGTAATATATCATATTTTTGGCCCCTCTTCAATATTTTAGAAGGCCCCTTCCCTGTTTGGGGCCAGCATTTGTGAGCTGCTTCATTACCTCTCTCTTTTTGGCCATTTTTGCATGCTATCTTAGGCCTATTTGCGCTCACTGTTTGGCCATGCTTTAAACTGTAAACATGCTTTTTTTGGGGCTGCCTAGCTTCTGTCTTCATACTTCATGTTCAAATTATGCATGCATTGCATAGCTATAGGCCATTCCTTGAGCCAAATTTCATGTTTCGGGATTGATCCCATGCATCGAGTGTTGTCTTGCCATGTTTCGGGGCTGTTTTGCATCTCATTTTGCCTCTGAAAATTGTATGATCATATGCCATATCCCATGTCTTGCCATGTCTTGTTAGAGTGGCATTCCGTGCCGTAGGTTCGGTTCTCGGTTTGCGTGCGCGCGTGCACGCACTTCGAGTTGTCTCATTTTCATCTTATGGCCTCCTATGTGAGTGTGACTGAGGTTCACTTGTGTTGGTGTAAGCCCATATTACATTGTGTATGCCATTTCATTCTATAGCATTGTGTATGCTAGGTTGTATATTAGCGCATTGTGTATGCCATCTCATCTCGTGCATCGTGTATGCCATTTCGTAGCATTTTGCATGTTAGGTTGTATCTTAGTTGCATTTCATGCATGTCATGCATATCGCATTGTGTTCGGGATAGGAGTTAGGCCGTGCACGGGAAACGAGGTACGTTCCGTATTCCGAGTGACGGAACGTGTCTCAATTCCCCAGTCACCGACACTTCGGATCATCCATGAGGGAGTTAGGTCTTGTTGTGTTTTCATGTGCATTCATCTCATATTGAGTTGTGCAATTCGACTCCTCGGCCATCATGCATCGATATGCGTGATAGGTGGCACGAGGATCGAGACATGCATACATTTGTGAAAATATATTGCTATGCCCCTTTCCTGCTCTCTGTTGCAGCAAAATGAAGAATTAGCAACTTTTCGAAGTTTGGCATGCATTTCAAGAACATGTGCAAACAGAGGCTAATTGGGGCATCGTCATGGATTTCCGCGCAAAGGCAACCCGGGCATGCATCATTCATCATCCGGAATGGAATCAAGGCAGTCCCTAGCTTGCATGCCAGTTTATTTATTTTCTTAGTTAATTTGTTAATTAATTAGGAATTTGTACATATTTGGATTGTAATATTTATTTGGACTGTACTATTCTTTTATTCGGGACTGTATATTTATTTGGACCCTCTGCGTGAGGGCATAATTGTAATAAGTGTGCGTGAGTGTGATGTATGTCTTCCAACCCCACGTCTTTCTTCCCTTTTATTTACCTGCTTATGATGGTTAGATTAGGGCATATTTCAATTAGCATACAGTATGATAGCATGTTTACATTCATTCATCTGTTTTGCATGCACCGGGCTCGGCGCATCATACTAACTGCATTTGTATTTCAATTCCAAATTGAATACATGTTAGCTGTAGCATTCCATATGCCATGTTTAGAATAGCCGAGCCTGCTATAGTTTGCATTTCTGCATGTGTTGCATTAGGCATTTCAGCATATTCAGGATCATGCATGATTTCTAATGAGCTTCTGTTTTGGCTTGGAGTACTCGGTGAGTTTTATGCTTTAGCATCCTTGCATGCGTGTGAGTGACTGCCATGATAGCATGCTTGCCATGAGGCTATTTGCTTATGTGATATAACTGCTTGAATGCCTGTGGGTGAAGGTTGGGTTATTTGGATTGGAACAATTCATCAAATGTTTGTTTTAAGCCCACTAGATAGTGGCGAAACCATTGTTTTCTAAGCCCACCCGAGGGTGGCAAATCCACGTCTTAGCCTACTTGCGGGTAGCACCATCAAACCATTTTCAAACAAACAAACATGAAATGTTTTGTTTCAATTCAGGCAACTCAGTCTATACTTGTATGCTGTGCGCATCACATAGTAACCTAGGCTAATAACCGGAATAAGAATACACAATGTTTTCAAAAATAGATATCATGATTAGTAGAGGCCGGTCTTTGACCGGGCGAGCGGGGGTGCTCACGAAGTGACCTTCCCCAATCGTACCCAAGTTCCCGAGCCGAGGCAACTTTGGTGATGACGGACACGTGGCCTTTGGCACTGAGTCAAGGTTTCCTAAATTTCCCCATAAAAAATATTTAGGTGGCGACTCTGTATCTGGAAGCAGTCCATGTTTGGCACTTCTTTCAAAAATCTATTTTCTCAAAACGATTTGCCAGATTTGGACTCTTTGGTTCAAGATTAAGAACCGTGACATTCGAGTCCTTTGAACTGTATTGAGCCCAAATGAACAGAACGGGACTTAACCCTCCCGGGGCGTTCGGGGACGTCTACACATGGGGCATGAAAGTATGAGTTAATTTGGTGATTTGTTTGATTGTGGAACATGTTGTGGTGTTGGTTGGTGTGGTTTGATTGGTGGGGTATGCTCTACTAATGTTATTCATGATGTTTTGCGTGTGTTGTTGGCAGTTTTAGTTTGTCCCTGATTATTTTCATGTAACAGATGTTTCAGGTAGTAGTGGCAATAGGAATGGTAAACGGAACATTGTCCCGAGGTCATCGCAAACGTCGACAAGGTTGGCCATAAAAAAACAATCAAAGCTGCCATTCAAGAAACAAAAAAAGGCTAGTGATACTGTTCGGAAAGCTAATGTTGATCCGTCGAGGTTGATGTACCGATCCAACATATCAGGACTGATTAGCACAGTGCTTGAATTGGAATTACGGGATGGACATATTAGACAGTTGCAGAAAACCTTGTTTTGGGTGATGATTGATGTTATTCGTGTTCACGAGCTTGATCCGAAATCGTTTAAAAAGTGTGATGCCACGGTATGTTGAATTATACGAAGTTACAACTCTGAAGATGAGAAGTTCCACATTGGTGGAGCTAAGTTACCATTGCGGAACAACGACATCAGGTTGATATTTGGGGTACAATGTGGGAAGGAGAAGTTGGATTTGGCATAAGGTGGGAAAGGGCCCTTCGATTTCATGCAAAGACGTTGCGCAAATGTTAGCCGGATATCTTCAAAAGTTGTAAAGGATTTGCTGGTAGAAGCAATCTGTGGTCGTACAGAGTGTGACAAAGAAGACGTGGCGAAATTGCTGTGTCTTTACGTTTATGCAAAGTTATTTTTCGCAACCTTTGGCGAGCATATAAGTTGGGCGTTTGTTCGTGTAATCGACAAACTGGACACGTTAAAACAGTATGACTAGACTGCAACGATAAAGAACACGTTGATTGGCTCGCTAAATGAGATGCACAACAGGCCAGAGAACGTGATTGGTTGTGTCGTATCGTTGCTGGTATGTACAATACCAACATGCCAAGCACATACATGATTCAATAAAATAAACACAGTCTTAAATCATTACGCGTATATTTAATGGTTGTTTGATGTTTTGATTTCAGTTTCCAATTTGTGAACATTCGACCATTATCACCCTGAAATGCCCTAACGTGACACCAAGGTTTTGTCGATGGAACATTGAAACAGCTGTGGGGAAACTGAAAGTAATAAATTTGTCAGCAGAAGGTTGCATTGAGGTATGGAATAAAACCCTTTCCATTTTGTTTTTATTTTTTCAACGCAAACATTGAAGTTTATGTGTGTTTTATTTTTTATTTTTCCTAGGTGCAGTGTGGGAAACTTGTTGGCACAATTACTAAGTGTCATATTCTAAAACTAGCTGCTGCTACGAATGAATCGAAAGAAGGTGGTAGAATTAGGATGGATGTGGATCTAGCTAAAGTGTGAGATGGGCGTGGGGCTATTGTTGAGACAGATGATATGGGCAGCGTAGAGCCAAGCTTCAATTGTTGACAGCCAGACACACCGAATGGTGGTAACATCAAAATGGAATGTAGAGATAATTATGAGAATAAGAATACTGGTACACTGACTAGCAAGGAAAAAGTGGGTGGGAAGATGGTGGTAGGTGGAGAAGTGTGGCTGGTATTGTTCCCTGATCTTCTAGACCTGTCCAGTACTTCGGATGGTGAAGCCGTGGGTGAAGAACAAGGGGGGGTCAATGATGAGTTGAGAACTTGTAACATTAGAATTACTGAGTTGGAGAGCGAAATTAAGAGTAAAGACGCACGGGTACGTGAACTGGAACATCGTGTCGAAACGATGGAGAAACTGCTCGAGAGGTATGCTGTTAATTTGTTTGTAAACTTATATAGTGTGATTGTCGAGAAGAATTCTGAAATTGCTCGACTTAGTAAGCTGGTTGATCGATTGGAGTAAAAAATAAGCAATTTGGAGGATAGTCTTGATGATCTTAAGGTGCACGAGGTCACGCAATGTGTTGTCAATGATGGATCCAATCAGCGAACACCAAGTAATAGTCTTTCAGGGAAAGTGAGTGGTTCTGGCAACGTGACGAGTGGTGAAAGTGCGTAGCAGTTTGCGTGTCCTGCAGGCCAACCCAAAGACGTTGGCATCACCGAATTAGAAATTGTTAAGAACGAAGTTGGGATTGAAGATTTGACGGTTAACTTTGCCCATGGGAATGTACGTTCGACTGTGGCAGGGGTGGAGGGTAACTGCAGTCCTCGAAATGCACAGTCAGTGTCAGGTGGAAATGTAAATGTTGGCACAGCTATCGTTGGTGTGCAAGCTAGTTGTGAACACACAACGACTGCAACAAGTTCTGGGCCGAAAATGACGTCATTGGTCAAACGGGTGAAGAACAAGCCAAGACGAGAATTTAGGTTGTTTGACTACAAATATCCTGGCATATTTGGGCGACCACAAGTGCCAATGTGAGACTAGGTAAATCATTTGAGCCCGGGGTGATTTACAGTGTTGAGGACGTCGAGGTAGAGCGTAAAACCTGGCATGGTTTTGGTATGAATAGAAGGCACACTGTGTGGAACATGTTGAAGGATGAAGATAGGCAACTACTACAGAGAATGTACAGTTTAGAAGGGGACGGGTAGGTTGTTCGTATGAAATGTTGTACTCTTTGACATGTAGAAGTTGTAAATGCTGTTTTATGTGATTATTAAATTTGGTTTATGATGTGTAGGTTAATACTATGGGACGGTGGACACAATGGAATACAAGTGCATTTCACAGACATCAAAGATTTGGTGTACCAGAACTCCATCCATGGGAATGTAAGCTGGTCTCGTATAATTTATCGTTGAGTAATTTTATTTTATTTTTTTTAGAAAAAACCCCTCATGCACATAAAAACATTGTTTCATTCGTATCGTGGTTAATGTGGCTGTGACGAAATGACAGATGAATTTAATAACACACCATTACGAATATGTAAATGCATGCACTCCCACTTGATGGTGACAAAATGCTAGTAGCACATAGTGGACATAAATTTACAAAATGTTATTACTGGTGCACTGGAATTGTAATGGGTAACATATGGTGTAGGTAATCGATGCATACGCTGTTATGTTGATTGAAATGCATAAGATGGTGTCTGGAAGACCAGAATATGTGGGCACAACATACATTTACACTAGTGTGTGTTCGGTATGTATCTCGACTATCGTTTGTTTGCACGAAATCTGAAAATAATATTTGTCGTAATGAAATCTGATACGATTGGGGTGGTTTTGGACAATTGTGCAGGATATGATGCGAAACAATAGCGTTGTATCACAAATGAAGTACTTGAACGTTCACATGAAGGCTGTGCGAGGTTGCAGATACACACTTTGCCTGATCTACAATGCCAACCATTGGACAGTCATAGCACATGATTCAAAAAGTGGGAATTGGAAACATTACAACTCCATAAGGCCAAGACGTGGAGTGCGTGATGAGCATTACAATGAGGCTCTAAAAGTTGTAAGTACAGCAATACCAGCAGTAGTTTGTATATGATTTTTTGTCGAATTGTAGTGGTGGTGCAATGGTAGTTTATCAATTTTAGTTTTGAATGTGCATAATTGACGAATTATAATTTTGGAAGTTTTAATGTTACCCTATACACAGCTAAACTAACATGTGAAAAATCAATAGAAATAATGAGTGGCTAACCACCACAACAAATTTGTGAAACCAAGAGTTACAGCTAAGGGCGTTGGGGCAGACCTTTTTGATGGCACTTTTGTATTTGTTGTGGATTGTCCGCAACAAGTTCCAGAGTCGTAAGTAATGTTTATATTAGATTGAGTTCATTGTTTTGATGATGTATTGCGTAAGTGACGTTGGTATCGGTGTTTGTGAATGCAAGTCGGATTGTGGAATTTTTGTGTGCTTCATAATCAGGCAGTACATTCGTGGGGCAGAAGTCGATACTACGATGGACGGTCTGACACCAATTGGCCTACGAGCTGCGATTGTGGACATGTTCTTGAGTGACCCAGGCAGAGGACTCCGTGGGAGGACATTGTAAGAGGTGTTCACGTTACTCATTCCAGAAGGTGCAATAACATGATACGATGTTTTATTTTTGAAGTTTTATGGACGTACATAAATGTTTTGTTATTCTGTGAAAATAGAACGTTAGGAGGGAAAAACTGGTTGGGTAGTTGTCCTACGTTACTTTATTGTCATATAGAATGGTGCACCAACGGTTTAAGTGTTGGTTAGAATCCGTTATTTTTTTGACATAAATGTTGATATTATTTGGTAAGTAATTCAAATAGTTTCTTCTATTCCATATTATCAGCTTTGAATGTTACGTTCGAGAAAGTTATTCTTTACATGGCTACTAGTATGTCATTGTCCTTCCGTTACCGTATGGTTGAGATGTGATGGTAATGTCCGAGTAATGTGAACAGTATGTTACATTTTAATGTGCATGTGCATAGCATTGTTTTTTAATGCCAGATGGACCTTTGTATGTAAATATGGTATGATCTATACAGAAGTTGACATGCTAACAGTGAGTTTGGGAAACCTGTTTTGCCACCATGGGATTAAGCGTGGTTTGATCTCTACGGAAGTTGACATGCAAAGACAATGCGCACATCGGCTACGTGTTTAATATGGCATGATAGTAGATTAATTTGCCATTGTCATTTTAATTATAATTGTAGAGACACCATTTCACTGTAACATAATATTACATTGGCATTCGATTTATTTAAAACAGTAGGTTTTGGATTCATGTTTTGTATGATGTACACTGAATTGCAAACAGACACCCAAACATAAAATTCCATTGCCATTCCGATTATTTGAAACAGTGGGTTTTGGGTTAATGTTTGGTATGATGTGCACATATTTGAAACACAAACGACACCCATTACTGTTATGGTACAGCAACATGAAAGTGATGCCATAATATAATGACCACACTGGTTGGGTGTTAAAGGTGCAGTGCGTGATTGTTCAACAATAGGAACCGAAATGGTAGCTGAGTTAGAGAAAAGTGTATATCCTACGAAATTGATTTAACCAATAACAGAAAGTAAATGACTGATTAAAAACAATGTGGAAAACAGTTTGGAAAACAAAATACGTTAGTCCAACAGAACCTCAGTTTGTCAGAGAAAAAGTTAAATCATATGGCAGACCGTCTATAACGGCTCTTTGCATGTCTTCCTATTGTGATTGCCCAATTTTCCGCAATGCCCACAACGTATACGTTGCACTACCTCGCCCTTAGACGAAATTCTCTTCTGTTTGGGCCTACCGGGAGTATGCTTGACCGTTGGCGGTGCTATCAAATATTCAATTAGGTTAAACGTCGGCCTCTCCACTGTTGGGATGGGGTATATAGTTCCGCTATAAATAGCTCGAAATGTATCAATGCAGAATGCAGAGTCTATCGAATCGTAAATGTTTCTCCTACTATTATGGAATGCAACGACAGCATGAGAACACGGGAACCCATTTATCTGCCACTGAAAACAAGAACATGTCTGTGTGACGACATCAACCAACACCGATGGGTGGGAGTGAACCTCGTACACATCATCATTAGCCTGGCTCACACACCATGCCCTGTTGTCGTTATACGCTGCAACCAATTTTTTCTCCATTTTAGGGCATATTACACCGGCCCATTTAGTGCATTTAACTCTACGGTCCGACATCTGCTCCATTATTTGACCCCTTATCATATTAACCAATCTAGTAATAGGAAGATGACGGGCCTTGTCGACCTAATTGTTGAAAGATTCAACAGCGTTTCAGCACATCTCCTCCGTACCGTCGGCCCCTAAAAAATAACAAAAATCAACGTTTACGAAGAGCATAAATTATAAAGAAAAAATAAAACATACTACAAAAAAACATGCTGGAATTAAAAATACTCCATAACCCATTAAACGGATCGTGAAGTACCTGAAATACGCATTAGACCAGTGTTTTGGGTGCAAGTCTTTCATAAAATCTTCAATCACAGCTGGGTTGGACTTCTTTAGTACCTCAAATTTCTCATTAAAGCAAGTAACAGTGGGCGCGTAAGCACATTCCCTCAACTTGCGCATCAACTGAATTTCGTGCGATGCATTAACATATTTCATTCGATCCCGCAAGTTCATTTGGAGATGCAACAAACAATATGCATGATGCATCAAAGGGAAAATTATTGGCATAAAGTGTAATAATCCGACGTGGCGGTTAGATACGAAAGTTAATGTCCACCCGCCCCCAACAACTTCTTTCAAACGAAGAAACCATTCATAATTGGCTGAATTCTCGGAATCAACAATAGCAAAGGCTACTGGAAACAATCCTACAACCAAACATGCAACATAAATAGTTTGCCATGAGTTTTGTACAACCATCCACACAAAATAAGTACGACACATTTTGAAAAAGAAAAATGAATAAGCCTACCATTGTGTTTTACATTACTGTGCAGTTCAATTTGAGGACATCCTATTTCAATGTTGTTATTTTTTTTTTTTTAAAAAAGAAACTCATTTGGAACATATGAAAAATGGAAGTAGCTGTTTACTAGTACGTGCACAAAATATGGAATAAGAGAACACACCATTACCTTGATTGACGTCTTTAGCAGTGGCCGCAAGCAAATTACCTTTAAACTTACATTTAAAAAACGTTCCATCCAAAAATAGTAGAGGTCAACAATGATTGAACCTATCTATACAAGTGCGGAATGATATAAAATACCTGACAAACCTCCCCGTTTTTTTGTCAAACTCAAGGTTAATGTAACTGTTTGGATTTTTTTGCATAACGGAATCGCTATACCACCTAAGTTGGTCGAAGAATGTAGCGTGATCCCCATACACTTTTCCTTTCGCTTTCTCAACACCCAACCATGCCACCCGATAACTAATGTCCAAACCATACTCGTTTTTCAAATCAAACACAACATCAATAGGGCGTGTTAATGGCTGATCGCGCACCCAATCCGCAACAACAATAGACACCAAATCAGACCCGTACGAGGGTTCCTACGAGTACGTACAATAGCCCCACAAGTATGCACACTATCGAACCTCTTAATACTTAACACCCCACTTGACGGTAACATTCTCGCATGAACTGACCACGAACAGTTTGTTGATATAGCGACCCTGGTTTTCCCTCCATTGATTAGTGTAATCCGGACTTGGTTCCGTGGATGTTGGTTGTTGTATATATCTTGTTTTCGTCCTTCAATACTTTGTATTTGAGTTATAGGATGTTTTGGGCAGGTTTGTTACAGGTTGGGTGTGATTGGGAGCAAATGGTTGCTGCCCAGAATTTTGGTCCTTCGCTTGAGCGAGCTCTTTGTTTTAGATCCTTCGCTCGAGCCCAGTTTCCTTCACTTGAGCGAGAGTTGAGTTTTGTGTCTGGTGGCTCGAGCGAGGAGTCCTGCGCTCGAGCTTGCATCTGCGTCTCTTTTTGACTTGATGGTTTTGATTCTTGGCTCGAGCGAGCTTTTCTTCGCTCGAGCGAGCGAGGTCTATGTTTTGGGTTTCTTCGCTCGAGCGAGCATTCTGTCGCTCGAGCGTGCTTCTGGGTTGCAGACCTGAAGGTTTGGATTGTTGGCTCGAGCGAGGCTTCTTTGTGTCTGGTCACTTGAGCGACCACTTCTTCGCTCGAGCGAGCCTGTGCTATATCAGTAGACAGCAGCGGGTAAACACTTCACTTTTTCATCCTCTTTTTCTTTCAAACCCTAGATCCGAGCTCTCTCTCTCTCTCTCTACACACCTTCTCTCTAGGGTTTCATCTATTTTTAGTGTGTTTCCACCCTAAGTTCTTTGTAAGAAAGATAGAGGGTTGTTTGGGCTACGTTTTAATCTGAACAATAGTGGATTTGGAGCACTTTGGTTTTTTCTTCATCTACTCCTTTGGGCTTCTAACTTCGAGGTAAGGATACCCTACTCCATCTTATGAGCTTTGTCTTTAATTTTGGTCATTTTGATTAGTTGGTGATATTGGGCAATTTTTGGAAAAGTTGGGGGTTATTGTGTAATTTGTAAAAGAGGGGTTTTCAAATATTAAAAACCCATATGTATGTAAGACTTGGAAAATGGCATTATTAGTGTCAAATTGAGGAAATTGAACCTTAGGGTTGATTCTTGGTAAATGGGGAAAATGCCCTAATTATTGTGATAAATTAATTGGTATAATTAATTTGGGAGTTGAAATCCATGAAATTGGGAAATTATAGGGTTGAATGGTGTAGTTGGATTAATTTATCACTCACCTATGAAAATGTTGAGATTATATCTGTTTGATGCATTTATTATCTATTTAGAAATAACTGTTTTGGGCTATCGGTGGAGGATAGTCTTGATTGTTGTAGACACTGTGTAATAACCCTGACCTTCGATTAATGCTAATCCATGATTATTTATGCCAACAGTAATTTAGAAGGAATCCAGATTTAATTTGCATATGTATTGCATTATCTTTACGTTTCTATCTGTTTGCCAGAAAATAATCTGTTCATGTTTAGACTTTGAACTGCGAATTGAAAGCCTTATCGGCGTTCGATTTCGAAATTGACTTGATATATGTGTTAGTTAGGATTTATAGAATTTTATGGTAGGTTTAATTAAAATTCGGTTTGGAACAATTAAATTAGATTAAATAATGTTAATTTACACTTGTTTGAGTTATTACAAGTTTGCCACCTAATGGCTTGATTCTAGACAACCTTTAATTGCCTTATTACATATTGGATGCATCTTTGCTCATCATCTTGTGACCAAAACGTGAGAGAGGGAGAAAATTGAAAGATTTGGGTCTTGGTTCAAGAATTTCATTCACAAGAAGGAAGCTTGAAGATTTGTTCATCTAGTTCATAATTCTAGCACCTAAATTCCAATTTAGCATCTAAGGTATGAAACTAAGCCTTTAACATTGGGTTGAGCTAATTTATTCATGAATTCTAGTAGTTGGAGCTAGAAGATGTGAGAATCAAGCTTAAGGAGTAGAAAAGTAGATCAATCCATGCATGCATGCATGTTTCATGGCATTTTGGAGTTTGATTTTCAGGAATTCCTTCATGCATGTGTTGAATCCATTCTAATTTTGGAAACACAATGAGTTTCATGTGATTTAGTAGCATTTGATCATGTTTTGGAGGGCCTTAGCTCAAAAATGTATATGCATGTGAGGTTCATATATTGATTTTGAATTTAAGTTGAGTTTGTGCATAATTGAGATCCTTTTGGGCCATGATTTCTTGAATTGAAGCTTTAAACATATTGTTTTATGAGCCTTCATGTGTTTCCTTAATTTTGGGCCCAGAAAAACGAGTTTTGGATGGTTGAATGTTGAATTTCATTCTTGGAGGTCAATCTGGATTTTCCAGAAATTTGACCCATGCTCGAGCGGTGACTTTCACGCTCGAGCGTGAAGCTTGAGTACATGCACTTCCGCCTTAGCGGCGAGAATCACGCTCGAGCGTGAAATGCGTATACCCAGAAGTTTGTGTGTTTTGTAGTCTGCTCGAGCAGGGGAAGCCACGCTCGAGTGAGGGTCTATGTCACACGCTCGAGCGGGGGTCGAGCGCCCGTCGAGCGTAAATTTCATGCATCCAGCACTTTTTCATAAGTTTACAGTCCGCTCGAGCGGGGAAGTCCACGCTCGAGCGAAGCTTCATTGTCTGCATGTATGCTCGAGCGGGGAAAGCCACGCTCGAGCGTGGACCTTATTTTTAGCAAATTTTGAGAAATGTTTTTCAGTGCATTCTTGCATCTTCATTCCATCCTAGGCATTCCTAGGCCATGTTTGAGACCCCATAATGAGGATAAGAGATTAGAAACACACTAAGAGCCAACGAAATAAGTTTTGTACAATTAGAACGTGTGTTTCAAGTGTGTATCTGTTATGTGTTGTGTAGGTCACATGCCACGTATCATTTGACCAAGTTTACTCCGTCTGTCTGTCTCAAGGCCCACTGTGAGTAATAACTCTGTAAAGTTATGTTCAACTTAAGTATTTTCTGACTGGTATTGTATGATCTGTTTTTTGAAATGCTATCTTACGAATTATGAATGAATGTTCGATTTTCTGAAAAGTATTTGTGGCACCCTTAGTACACGTGGCCCTCGCCCGGGGGTAACAATACCGCGACCAATCTGCACGTGGCCTTCGCCCGGGGGTAACAATACCGCGGCTAATATGCACGTGGCCCTTACTTGGGGGTAACAATACCATGGCTACTTGCGCGCAAGATATGGACCTTTATGGTCGTTGGTACCAACTATGCATGTGGGTCTCTGGACCAAATTGATCTGATAGCTAATGGGTGTACCACGTATGATCTTATGCAAAATATGAATATGAACATGAGAGCGTATCTAAATCTATTTCTGCTATGAAGTCTGAATATGCTCTAATTTAAATACTGGATTCTAACTTGTGCTGGACATCATTCATACAATCCCTTTACTCCGCTATTATTCACTAGGCTTTCACTCACAGTTTATATTATGTATGTAGGTGAGCCGGCACATGACCAGGGCCAGAGTTGACGGCCTTCTGTTCTGTTTTGTCAGCCAACTGTTGCGCCTCCCGAGGAGGTTCCGGTCGAAGTCTAATGCTATGGCTGTTTTTGTATTCATGCTAGTCTCTGTATGTGTTTTATAAAGACAGGTCTTGGGATGTAAATACTTTGTAAATATTGGTGTCCTTTGACTGGCATGCTTATGTATATATATATATAAGTTTTGAAATGTTCTGTCCCATGTACGTTATCACAGCTCATTGGACCTTGTCTATTTTGTATTATTGCTTCCGTAGCCCCTTATTATTTGCTAATTTGTTCAGAGGCCTTTGGTGATGCACGGATTACTGTCCGGTTACGGTGCTAAACCTACAGGGGCGGGTTTGGGTCGTGACACACTATATGTTGATTAGGCAAAATTGAAACTAATCAAACGTGTTATGTCATTGAATATGACAGTTGGAATAATACATCAAATATGTGTATTGATCAATCATTGCATATGACAAGTGTTTTATTACATTGTATATGCATATTGTTTGGGAGGAGATAGGGGATGTACTCCATGGTTTGAGGGGAGATAGGGGATGGACTCTCAAATCTTTTTGGAAGGAGATAAGGGATGGACTCCATTAATACAACAAATATGTGTATTAAATTGAAGTATTGATACAACAAATCTGTGTATCATTTGTGAAGTATGGAAGTGTTTTAATATGATGCATCAAATTTGTGTATCTATCATGAAATATGGAAGTGTTGGTATATGAGTTATAGTCTCATTGAATTGTTTGGCCAGCTTCTGAGCCACGTATATGAAATGATTTGGATAAGTAAGGAAAGTGGAACGTAACATGGACATGATTGTCATGGAACTGGATTGTGATATAAAATGGTTTATAAGTGTTAATCATCTATCAAATGCTATTGTTTTAGTCATTGCTTATATTTGGTTTAGCATCTCTCTATTGGGCTGTGGCTCACCCTATATGGGACATCATTTTCAGGTACAGATGGTATGCCACCTCCAAGGACATAGCTTAGGAGGCTAGAGTCTGAAAGACTTTTTGTGATATCTTTTATGTATTACATGTAAATTCAAGCCAATGGCTTAATGTGTTTTGAGTTAGTACTCTCTTTTTGTGTAACCAAGTGTTGGCTTAGAAAGTTGTAAGCCCGTTGGGCATTTACTTTTGTTGTCAACATGTAATACATTTGTAAGGAATACTCTGATGAATGGAATTAAATTTTGTTTACTTATGTCTATGCATGTCAATAATGTGGGTTTCTATGTATTATTTTGAGGGCGTTACAACTTGGTATCAGAGCGTACCGGGTTCGAATACTTTGGGTACGCGGGAAGTGGTTAGTACCACAATGGGTTTGTCTCGTTTGTTAGAGACTTAGGTATAATGTTATGTGCTTATGTGATGACATGTTTAAGTGGTTATATGGGTATGGAATGTAATTTCTAGGATGTTGATTGGATCCTTGGGTTTCTGGGAGTCTTGTTGGAAAAGCACTTGATCAATACTGTTTCTAACTGGAACTCTAGCAACGCCTCGGGACTATCATTATCCGGAAATAAAATTCGTAAGTGCTTATGTGATTATGTGTTTACGTGGAATGAATTATTGTTGTCCAATGCATTAGGACGTGAGTGTTATAGCTTCGGCACATTTGTGAATGTGCTAATGTTCTTCGTTACCTTTATTAGGATGTCAGGACGAGGACATGGTGGTAGGTGAGGTAGGCCTAGAAGGCAGGAGATGCCCATACCGGATGACATTTCGGCACAGCAGGAGGGTGTTGGCCAGGCCAATGTGGCCGAGCTAGTAGGTTAGCAGGCCATGGGCGCCTTAGCCCGCGCGATGGCAGGAGCTTTGAGGGCATCTATGGACATTCTCAGAGCTGAGAATCAAGTCCAGGCCCAGGTTGTTGATGCAGGGCCTTCTTTTTTGAAGAGGGAGTTCTTTCGATCAAATCCAGATGAGTTTGTGGGTGATTCGAATGAGCCACTTAAGGCTAACGAGTGGTTGGAACAGATGACAAAGACGTTTGAGATGCTTGGCATCGAAGACGGGGCCTTGAAGGTGACCTTGGCGTCTTTCCAGTTGAAGGGAGATGCGGGTCCGTGGTGGAAGTTCATGAGGGACCGTATTGGTGGTACATGGGAGGCCTTTGTAGATGCTTTCCAGGAGAAGTTCTTATCTCCAACTGTCAGGGAGAAGCTGAGGGACCAGTTTTGTCAGCTTAAGTAGCTGAGTTCATCAGTGGCTGAGTTTGAGGCCACATTTACCAGTTTGTCCAGGTTTGCACTTGAGCTTGTGGCGTCTGAGGAACGCCGTTGTCTGGAATTTGAGAAGAAATTGAGACACGGGCTCAAGACTAGAGTTGGGGGTTCCATGACCCGAGACTATGGGCGCCTTGTGGATGCTGCGGCCCATATGGAGATTATGATGCACGAGGAGGAGGAGAGGATGAGGGGCTCCAAGAGGAGTCAGGATGGCCAGGGGGATGGTTGGAGGCAGAGGGGTTCTAACCCTCAGCAGTCCCAGGGTGCTTTGGCGAGATCTACCTTTCCAGTGCCGAGTGCAGGTTCTGGAAGAGGCAGTCAGGGAGACATTACTTGTTACAAATGTGGTCAGCTAGGCCACAAGTCTCCAGCTTGCCTGCAGAAGAGCGGAGGGCAGAGAGCAACTTCATCGTCGGCTCGTCCTCAGAGCCAGAGTTAGGGCAGAGGTCAGCCGCTCTTTTGTTACCAGTGTGGTCAGACGGGGCACCTGAAGAGGTTCTGCCCGCAGTTGAGTGCCACATCGGATGCGTTTAGTTCTAGGCAGACGTAGAGTTTTCAGCTAGCACAGTCTGTTCAGGCCTCGAGGGCCAATCAGGGAGCTTTATCATCCTAGTCTGTGCAGCAGTCTTTTGCTCCTAGGGGTGAGCAGGTTGATCAGAGACCTTCTGGGCGTGTGTATGCTGTTACCGCGCAGGATCTTGTACCGGCTCCATCTGTTGTGAGAGGTACTTTTTTGTTTTGCAACTCGGTTGCCAATGTGTTGATTGATACGGGAGCATCCCATTCCTTTATATCTGCTGCATTTGCATCTGTTTTGGGGTTGGAGTTGGCACAGTTAGCATCTCCTATATGTGTTGTATCACCCGTCGGGGGTGAATTGATTTTGAAACAGGGGTGTCGGGGCTGTGATATAGAGATCGCCGACCGCCGACTTCCATTCTCTTTTGTAGTTATGGCTATGTCGGGTTTCGATGTGATTTTGGGTATGGACTGGTTATCGTCATACCGGGCTATTATTGATTGCTACCGCTAGAGGGTCACTGTATGTACCTTGAGTGGGGATTATTTTCATTTCTTGGGGGATCGGGTTAGTAGTGTGTTGCCACCGGTGTATGATCTACGAGGGCGGAGTGAGCTTAGTGGCCTTCTCGCTAGCTTTATGAGTGGTGAATGTGATGAGACCTAGACTGTATTGCCGAGAGTGGTTTGTGAGTACTCGGACGTCTTTCCCGAGGATTTTGTGAGTTTGCCACATCATCGAGAGATTGAGTTCTCTATTGATCTAGTGCCCGGCACGGCGCCGATTTCTATGGCACCATATCGTTTTTCCCCAGCCGAGTTGATTGAGTTGAAGATTCAGCTCCAGGAATTGCTAGATAAGGGCTTTATCCGCCCTAGTACTTCGCCATGGGGAGCACCAGCCCTCTTTGCTAAAAAAAAAGATGGGGCTTTGAGACTTTGTATCGATTATTGGAAATTGAATCGGGCTACGGTTAAGAATAAGTACCCTATGCCCCGTATTGATGATTTGTTTGACCAGTTGAAAGGGTCTCGTTGTTTCTCTAAGATAGACTTGAGATCGGGTTATCACCAGCTGAGGGTCAGGGAGGAGGATATTCCGAAAACGGCATTCCGCACGCGGTATGGCCATTATGAGTTTCTGGTGATGCCTTTTAGGCTCACCAATGCACCAACAGTATTTATGGACTTGATAAACCGGATCTTCCGGGAATTCTTGGATCGTTTTGTAGTCATTTTCGTGGACGACATTCTGATTTATTCACCTTCTGAGGAGGAGCACGAGGAACACTTGATAGTGGTGCTTGAGTTGCTTAGAGCCCATAGGCTGTATGCTAAATTTGGGAAGTGTGAGTTCTGGCTAAGAGAAGTCAAGTTCTTAGGCCATGTGGTCTTCGGGGAAGGGGTGTCTGTTGATACATCCAAGATTGAGGCAGTGCAAGATTGGGCACAGCCTAAGAGTGTTTTTGAAATCCGCAGTTTTCTGGGATTAGCCGGATATTACCGCCGGTTTGTGGAAGATTTTTCCAAGCTAGCTTCGCCGTTGACTAGGTTGACGCGGAAAGGGGTCAAATTTGTATGGAGTGAGACTTGTGAAAAGTCGTTCCAAGAGTTAAAAGTTAGACTTACCACCACTCCGGTTTTGATTATTCCGAAAAGAGGTTTTGGTTATGCGGTTTATTGTGATGCCTCACGAGAGGGTTTGGGTTGTGTGTTGATGCAAAAGGGAAAAGTGGTAGCTTATGGCTCGCGGCAATTGAAAATACACGAAAGGAATTACCCTACACATGACCTAAAGTTAGCAGCTGTGATTTTTGCCTTGAAGATTTGGAGGCACTACCTCTATAGTGAGAGATTCGAGGTATTCTCGGGTCATAAGAGTCTGAAGTATCTGTTTACACAGAAAGACTTGAACTTGAGGCAGAGGAGGTGGATGGAGTTTATTGAGGATTACGACTTTGAGTTGCACTATCATCCGGGGAAGGCCACTGTTGTGGCCGATGCCCTTAGCAGGAAATCGATTAGTGATGTAGCTTGTATAGCCATCCGGGAGTGGGAGACGTTGGGTGCACTTGGCGAGTTTGATTTGCTTCTGGGTGAATCTGTTGAGGCTACAGCCTTGTTTTCTGTAGTTGCGCAGCCTACACTTGTGACTCGAGTGTTAGAGGCACAGAGAGGTGACTTTGAGGTAGAATCCCTCCGAGAGAAGATCTCCAGTAGGAACGTTGAGAAGGGTTTGACTGTGTATCCCGACCTGAGTGTGAGATACCGAGACCGTTTGTTCGTGCTGGAGTCTTGTCGAGAGGAGCTATTCCGAGAATTTCACCATTCACATTTTGCGATGCATCCGGGAGGCACTAAGATGTATCGTGATTTGGGTCGCCAGTTTTGGTGGCGGGGTATGAAGAAAGATGTGGCAGTTTTTGTATCTAAGTGCCTTACTTGTCAGTAAGTGAAGGCCGAACATCAGAGGCCAGCGGGTTTGTTACAACCCTTGCCTATTGCCGAGTGGAAGTGGGAGCACGTCACTATGGACTTCGTTGTAGGTCTTCCGAGGACTCAGCGGGATAGTGATGCTATTTGGGTGGTTGTAGACCGGTTGACTAAGTCGGTGCACTTCATTCCTATGCGCTTGAGAGATTTGGTAGATCATCTTGCCGACTTGTATATTCGGGACATAGTGAGGTTGCACGGGGTCCCAGTGTCGATCGTCTCAGATAGAGATCCACGTTTTATTGCTAGGTTGTGGCAGAGTTTGCAGAGTGCCTTGGGCACTAGGTTGACCTTTAGCACGGCTTATCATCCTCAGACTGACAGGCAGTCCGAGCGTACTATTCAGATCCTTGAGGATATGCTTCGAGGTTGTATCCTTGACTTTAGTGGGTCGTGGGAGAGGCACTTGCCCTTAGTGGAGTTTGCCTACAACAACAGTTTCTAGTCGAGTATTGGTATGGTACCGTTTGAGGCCTTGTATGGCCCGACCTTGTAGGTCTCCAGTTTGTTGGGCCGAGGTGGGTGATGCACCTTTGTTGGGCCCGGAGTTGGTGAGGGAAACGACGGAGAAAGTTGAGCTTATTCGTAGGAGGCTTGTTACAGTCTAGAGTCGCCAAAAGTGTTATGCCGACCGTCGGCGGAGGCCTTTGGTATTTGAGGTGGGTGATCATGTTTTTCTGAAAATATCACCTAGGCAGGGTTTGATGAGGTTTGGTAAGAGTGGGAAGTTGTCCCCTCGGTTTATTGGCCCTTTCGAGATCCTTGAGAGGATTGGCGAGGTTGCCTACCGTTTAGCTTTGTCGCTGCAATTGTCCGGAGTTCATGATGTGTTTCATGTTAGTATGCTTCGGAAGTACAAGCCGGATCCATCGCATGTATTGGATTGGACCGACTTAGAGGTTGATGAGGATGTCTCGTATGAGGAGAGACCAGTTCGGGTCTTGGATAGGCGGATCAAGTCTTGCGAGGCAAGGCCATTTCCTTGGTAAAAGTTTTGTGGAAACATCACGGAGTGGAGGAAGCCACTTAGGAACGTGAGTTGGAGGTCCAAGAGAAATATCCGGATCTATTTGTGGATGTTTGAGCATATGTTGTATATTTTGTTGTATTGATAAACCTTAAGAGCATTGTATGTGTTTTGAGTTGTAAAACATTATATATGTTTGGTCTATGGAAATATTATGGAAGTATTATGAATTATGCCTTGAGAATGGAAATTTATTTTAACATTGTGTATGTTAAATATGTTATAGAAATGAAAATATGTTGTTGGCATTGGTTATATAATTGAATTTTGGACTATATGTTGAAATTGGTAAATTTCAAATGAATGCATGTTGATAATGCACGTTGGAAGTTGTTTATTGTGAAATGCCTCTTGAATAGAGATGGGATGACCGGTAATGGTCAAGATGTGGAAGGTTGAACTATGATGTTATTGAGAATTGAGAAAAACTTGTTTTTAAAAAACTTGTACCTAATTTCGGGGACGAAATTCTTTAAGGGGGGAAGGTTATAACGACCTTGGTTTTCCCTCCATTGATTAGTGTAATCCGGACTTGGTTCCGTGGATGTTGGTTGTTGTATATATCTTGTTTCCATCCTTCAATACTTTGTATTTGAGTTATAGGATGTTTTGGGCAGGTTTGTTACAGGTTGGGTGTGATTGGGAGCAAATGGTTGCTGTCCAGAATTTTGGTCCTTCGCTCGAGCGAGCCTTTTTTTGCTAGAGCGAGCTCTTTGTTTTAAATCCTTCGCTCGAGCCAGGTTTCCTTCGCTCGAGCGAGAGTTGAGTTTTGTGTCTGGTGGCTCGAGCGAGGAGTCTTGCGCTCGAGCTTGCGTCTGCGTCTCTTTTTGACTTGATGGTTTTGATTCTTGGCTCGAGCGAGCTTTCCTTCGCTCGAGCGAGCGAGGTCTATGTTTTGGGTTTCTTCGCTCGAGCGAGCATTATGTCGCTCGAGCGTGCTTCTGGGTTGCAGGCCTGAAGGTTTGGATTGTTGGCTCGAGTGAGGCTTTCTACGCTTGAGCGAGGCTTCTTTGTGTTTGGTCGCTTGAGCGACCACTTCTTCGCTCAAGCGAGCCTGTGCTATATCAGTAGACAGCAGCGGGTAAACACTTCACTTTTTCATCCTCTTTTTCTTTCAAACCCTAGATCTGAGCTCTCTCTCTCTCTCTCTACACACCTTCTCTCTAGGGTTTCATCTATTTTTAGTGTGTTTCCACCCTAAGTTCTTTGTAAGAAAGATAGAGAGTTGTTTGGGCTACGTTTTAATCTGAACAATAGTGGATTTGGAGCACTTTGGTTTTTTCCTCATTTACTCCTTTGGGCTTCTAACTTCGAGGTAGGGATACCCTACTCCATCTTATGAGTTTTGTCTTTAATTTTGGTCATTTTGATTAGTTGGTGATGTTGGGTAATTTTTGAAAAAGTTGGGGGTTATTGTGTAATTTATAAAAGAGGGGTCTTCAAATATTAAAAACCCATATGTATGTAAGACTTGGAAAATGGCATTATTAGTGTCAAATTGAGGAAATTGAACCTTAGGGTTGATTCTTGGTAAATGGGGAAAATGCCCTAATTATTGTGATAAATTAATTGGTATAATTAATTTGGGAAAACATGAAATTGAGTTGAAATCTATGAAATTGGGAAATTATAGGGTTGAATGGTGTAGTTGGATTAATTTATCACTCACCTATGAAAATGTTGAGATTATATCTGTTTGATGCATTTATTATCTATTTAGAAATAACTGCTTTGGGCTATCGGTGGAGGATAGTCTTGATTGTTGTAGACACTGTATGTTGATTAGGGAAAATTGAAACTAATCAAACGTGCTATGTCATTGAATATGACGGTTGGAATAATACATCGAATATGTGTATTGATTGATCATTACATATGACAAGTGTTTTATTACATTGTATATGCATATTGTTTGGGAGGAGATAGGGGATGTACTATATGGTTTGAGGGGAGATAGGGGATGGACTCTCAAACCTTTTTGGGAGGTGATAGGGGATGGACTCCATTAATACGGCAAATATGTGTATTAAATTGAAGTATTGATACAACAAATCTGTGTATCATTTGTGAAGTATGGAAGTGTTTTAATATGATGCATCAAATATGTGTATCTATCGTGAAATATGGAAGTGTTGGTATATGAGTTATAGTCTCATTGAATTGTTTGGCCAGGTTCTGAGCCACGTATATGAAACGATTTGGATAAGTAAGGAAAGTGGAACGTAACATGGACATGATTGTCATGGAACTGGATTGTGATATAAAATGGTTTATAAATGTTAATCATCTATCAAATGCTATTGTTTTAGTCATTGCTTATATTTGGTTTAGCATCTCTCTATTGGGCTGTGGCTCACCCTATATGGGACATCATTTTCAGGTATAGATGGTATGCCACCTCCAAGGACGTAGCTTAGGAGGCTAGAGGCTGAAAGACTTTTTGTGATATCTTTTATGTATTACATGTAAATTCAAGCCAAGGGCTTAATGTGTTTTGAGTTAGTACTCTCTTTTTGTGTAACCAAGTGTTGGCTTAGAAAGTTGTAAGCCCGTTGGGCATTTACTTTTGTTGTCAACATGTAATACATTTGTAAGGAATACTCTGATGAATGGAATTAAATTTTGTTTACTTATGTCTATGCATGTCAATAATGTGGGTTTCTATGTATTATTTTGAGGGCGTTACAGTTGACGCCGCAAACTTACACACTACTATAATTCAAACGGAACCATTTTTAATGTACTTGAATTGAAATCCACGTTCAATGGCATACTTACATAGAACTTCATGGAATTCAGTTGCTCCACCATCAAAACATTGTCCCACATGGGTAATCCCATACGCCCATTGCGCCGACAAAAATGTCTTCGATCTATTCGGATAGTATGTTGGTAACAAGTCCATATGGTCATCCACGCAACCATTCCAACTAGCATCTCGAGAAATTCCCCCATCCTCTGTGGAATCCACCACACCACAATTACCCCCCACACCAACACTACTTTTCTGAATAAGGACCTCAATGTGATTTATCCCAGCAAGGCACAACATGTTTTGAATATCGTCGTCACTATCCACCTTAAACTTCTTATACCCGGGAACATCGAACAACAAACACACCGCACCTGGAACCCATCCATCGAACTTCCCACAAAGATCATCAACAATCTGCACGAATGACGAATCTTGATGCAACCGAATAAGAACATTTACTAAACCGTACGAACACACCAACAAAATCCCTCCGTCCATACCTGTGAACATTTGTTGAACCCATTACTATGGCAACATACCCAGGAAAAACATAATAGAACATTTTTTCTTTACATGCAATTGGTGTAACTAATCGAAGCCATCCCATTGACTGATCACAGAAAATGAGGGGGGGAAAAAAACGAATAGCGGTGGTCACTGGGAAAAATAACGCCTACCACCGGGAAAAATGGTGCTCATCGTTTTCTGTCTCCAAAAAACAATGGTGGAAACAATGTTAATCAAGAAAAACAATGATAATCAATAAAAAATGGTGAAAACAATGTTAATCAATAAAAATGGTGGTCACTGTTTTCTGACAGATCACAGAAATGGTGAAAACAATGTTAATCAATAAAAAATCTCCACAAAATGTTAACATTACCTAACCCAATTGAAAACATAATAAAATGTTTAAGGAAATAATCATGCAAAGCGTATTCATCGGAAAAAATAGTACTGTTGGCTTTTTGGCTTTTCGAGGGTTATATTTGTAAATGCGAGCGTGCCAGCAAGGATCAATCAGTCCTTACAGAAATTATAATTGCTAACCAATTATCAGACGATTGTGTTTTAGTTCTTTCAACCTCAATGAAGAGGACTTTTACTGGTGGCTTAACTTAGGAGAAATTAAACAAAATAACAGGTAAATGACGAACAATTGAAGTATTTCATTAAAATGAAAACTTACAATGAGCCAAACTCAGCCTCGTAGAGGTTTACAGCAACAATCTACTTGAAACTACTCCTATGAATGAAGTGCAGTGTAGGAATTTAAAGTGCAGGAATGTAAAGAACAGGTATTTAAAGTGTAGGAAATGTAAAGACTAGAAATGTAAAACTAGAAAAGAAAATATGAAGTAAATGACTGGTTTGTTAGATTTGAGTCTGGGGGCTTTTTCTGGGGGCTTCCCTGCTATTTGTACTTGTCAAGGATGACCTTCGAACTGCACTTCAAACCGTCGAACTGCTCCTCCATGATGGTCGATCATGTTGCCTTATAGGTAGTTCCACTACGCCATCACTTGCAGTTGAGCTTCCCTCTTATATTTGAATTTGAATATGAGTAACCGTTGAAGCCACGTCACCTTGCATCTCTTTACTGATCCAATGCTACTCAGATCACGCAAGAACCAATATTAACTGCCACGTGTACGATGAGGATCGAAAACTTGAATAGTCTTCCTATATTACCCTTACTCTGCCACGTGTCAAACCGTAACTGGCTTATGCAAAATATATAGCCAACATTACCCCCCGCACTAATATACCTAATACTTGGTGATATTAGTGGATCATAGTCGTGCATGGGCTTTGTGCTTTTAGAAACACAACCGTCACCCATTGATGATTACTTGCATTAATTTCATTTCCAACCTTTGGAATATCCTCACCACCTTAGTAATCGAGCGGACTGATATCCTTTTCATGGCTGAATCAAACTTCTTCTCTATTGATAAAGTACATGAAAAGTCATCTGATGATGTTGTTTCTCTTCGAAGGAAATTCCATACATTAATTAGCCACCTTTAATCAACTTCCTGTATTTAAGTCATGGAGGCCTTCGCAAATTATCGATCTTTGGACTACGAACATATTACCCTCAATCCTTTAATTCAGAAAATTGCAAATATGGACATAGGAGATTCTTCTTCACAGTCTGCATGGGATAGAGCTGTGGCTCCTTCTACCTTCGAGGGTTCTGGGATTTCTGGCTGGTTGGAATCTGAGACTCGTGTCTTAAGGGAGCGAATTAACCATCATTTTGTTGAGTTCACTGACCCTTTAGATTTCCCTTCTAATGCTTGAAACTCGGTAGTTTACCCTTATGTGCCCATCGACCTCCGACGTAATTTGGAGGACAATTTACTTGTAGCATGGTACACATCCTCCATGCCTACAAGGATAATGTCTACCACCCGATGCCTAGAAGAGGCCCAAGGGCACAATCCATCATCTTTAGCCAATAGGGCGAAACTCTGCTCTTCCAACTGGCTCGATTACATTAATGCCTTTGTTCCTTCTGCTCTCACGCCATCTCCTGAAATGGAAGCATCCACATCTTCTTCTCCATCTCCTGAATTAGAAGCATCCACACATTCTCTTCCACCAAATCCCTCTTGGCCAGAGAGACTGGGGCTCGCCCTTTCTGCGGATAAGGTCTTTCTTCCTTACATGCCTCCATCTTCCCCTACTCCAGCTGAGCGAAAACAAGCCCAGTTTTTGCTTGCAGCCTTCTCTCACTTGCCTTTTGACGTTCTGGAGGACGATGTTCCTCTCGAGAACTTTCGATGGGCTTGTGATATTCTAACGCGCGGTCAGGTCCTTAGCCCCATTGCTCAAGCAGAACTCCACATGTTTCTAGACCAACTCTCATTACTCCTTCACTGGCATCGAACTGCCATGGCAACTGCTCAATCTTTGGACCAACTCTCATCCCTTCAAGTTCATACCCAGTACGAAGCAGAGAAACTCATCGAGAAATTCGATGACTTCCAGAATAAAGACTTTGCATACGAGGATGATATGGATATAGGCGAACTGGAACGAGGATTGAAAGAAGCAGCATTCGAAACAAAGGCCGAAGAGCTTTTTTATCAAGTGAGAGCACATCAACTTCAGCAGCCAATACTGGAAGAAATGGAGAATAGAATGAAGAAAGAAAAGAAATTCATCGACCATAGTTGGACAACATTTCATGATCTTGTTATTTATTCCATTCCTTATTTCTATGAGCTTGAACTTGTACCCAAAGAGAGTCATTCAATGTAATTGCTTTTTCTTTAATACAACTAAGATTGTTTTGGCATTATTTGATTTTGTCTCCATTCATCTTCAAAAGCAATTTTAGAACTTCTTTCTGAACAAACTCATCCTTCGAAACTGGACACAATTGTTAAAACACTAAAATCAACATGAATTCTTCCAACTTTTGGAATACAATTGACAATTTTGCTGATTTTCATTTAGAATCAGTGCTTCAAATTTAACAATCTTATCCTTCGAATATAGATCCAATCAATTCCAATAAGGATGCTGAGATGAATTTTCCAATTTATGGACTATGGTTACCAATTCTTGTTGATTTTTGTTTAGAATTGGTGCTTCGAATTCAACACTCTTTCCCCTCAAAGCTTGTTTTAATCATAACCAAAATATAGTCATGGTTAGTACTGACTAGTCTTACAACAGTCCATACTTACAACAATATGGAAACTGCTCTTGGGGTACACTGTTTTAACCGAACAAACAATTCTCTGTGTATATACAAACCAACTATTGGTTTAGATGTTTCGAACAACTATTTACTTCCTCAAAGGTTCTCAAACTTTGCCTCAAGGGTATTACTTTTGTTAAGAAACCTATTACAGGTCCTTAATCTCTTCGAAGTAAATCCATCCTTGAGTATTCTTACATTTTTAAGCATGTAGTATGCTTCAAAGCTGACTTCTGTATTTCGAAGCCGTTGTTGTTTGATTTTTGGCGCCAAAATCTGGTTTCGAAGCCAAATATCTTACTTCGAAGCTGGCATCACCATCCAGAATGTGCCCTTCCCTCCAAAAACTATCAATATCGGAAGAGAGTACTTTTAGTACTTAACGACTTATGGGATATATTTTTCGGACACAAAGGCTTTTAAAACCCTTTTGTTTCGCGTTCTGGAATTACTTACGCTCTTAACGTACAAACCCTCATCAGTCTTCCACTTCTTTCTACTCTCTTCTCACTTTCTAAAAAAGCGTACTATCAATGGCTTCTTCTTCACCAAAAGTGCCAGTCATAGAGCGTATGAGCTCATCTGTGGCCTTGAAAAGACTCATTGATGCAGAATGTGAGAAGTACAATGCTGGGGAGAAAAGCGCTATCGATGGGCGTATTTTTGTCTCTCGTCGCCCTCTCGTCGCCATGTGCAACAAGATTATGTGCTCGGGCCCATATTCAAAGAGATCCTTAATGAGCTCCCAGCCCTATATCCTCGTCTGGAGAACCAATGTCTCTTTTATGAAGGTGGTCTCGACTGGAGGAACTGGAGAATCAATCGCCCTCACCGATGCTGGCCCACGGTGAAACCGGAGTGGCAAGAATGGTATGACCGGGTCATCCCTGCTAGGACACTGGACCTTCAAGAGCTCTGTCTTCTCGATGCTCTCCGACTATCTAGGGTAACTATCTCAGAAGACCCTTTCCTAGTTCCTGCTGCTTTATGTTTTTGGAACCCTATCTTTAATTTCTTTCAATTTAGATGTGGGATGATGGCCCCTACTGTTCTTGATATTTGCCATCTACTAGAAGTATCCCCTATTGGTACCCCCATTACACCAGATTTCCCTGACTTAGCAGTCCCTTTCTCCCTCCCCTCTCTTAACTCATCTTACAGTGATTTTGTTAAAGCTGAGAATAAAAGAGAGGGCCTGGTAACTGATAGGGAATTCTTTTCCTTCTTGTTATATTGGCTTTGCAAATTCCTCTTCTGCACCTCCTCCCAAAGAATCATGCCTGAATTTGCCCCTTTTGCCAAAGCCTTTGTTTTGCAGAAAAGGGTAGCCTTGGCCCCATATGTTCTAGGCCATGTATATAGAGTTTGTTCCCTCTTTTGTGAGAAACCCTTAGATGCTAGTCAAGGGGGGCCATTCTGGATCCTTCAGCTTTGGCTTTTCGGCTATTTTACTGAATTACAATCCAAATGCCTTAAATTTTCTGGGCTACACTCTCTTACCCATGGCATAAGGCTGGCCAATGCTTCACTTTCTCCCTCTACTTTTGCCTTTTATTTCTCTTTCTTCCATCAACTACCAGCTGCCCCTCCTACTCACCGTTTCCGTCCCTTCGAACCTAGCATTGGTCTAACTTGGGTTGAATAATTTCCTAAGTGACAGGCTCTGTGCCTCGCCTGCTCACAAGGATATATGGGCTTCCCTTCTACTTCCTAGAGAGCTATTTATCGGGACTACGAATCCCAGAGCTTATACATGCATAGCTGAGCCTTATTGTCCTGCTCAATTTGCTAGACAATTTGGCTTCACACAAGGGGTCCCAATACCTCTCTGCAACAACACCAATTTGAGCCTTACTAGAAGAGATTTGAAGGTTCGGAGGTTGAGGCTAGAAGAGGCAACCTTCAAATTTATAGATGACTTGGCCAATTTTGAGTATACCCCTTTCATTCCTCAAGGTACCGTATTGAAGAGATACCAAAATTGGTGGATGAGCAATATGGAGGTCTATTTGGCCATTTCACCTCAAAACCTACTAAAGGTGTTGGATGTGCCCAAGCCCAAGGGAGCTGGAACTGTTACTTCTTCCACTGTGCCTCTCACAACCCAGTCCATTCCTACTGCCTCAACTTTTGCTAAAGTCACTCGGGCTACTTCGAAGAAAGGTATGTACCTTTGTTTTCTTTCCTTCGACTGTCTCTATAATGCTGGTTATCTTATTTTTAATTCTTCTTCTGTGAAGGTGGTCAACAACAGAAGAAGAGGAGACTCCTTGAGCTAGAAAAGGAAATATCTGAGGTTCAAGTAGAAGAAGAAGATCAAGAGCAGGAGTCTCCCTTGAAAAGAAGGAAAAAAGTGATTGACTTGGTTCAACAGAAAACAGCTGCTAGAGAAGTAGAAGAGGAGTTCTTTTCCAAAGAATCCGGATCTCAGACTGAAGAAATTGAGAAGGAAATTGAGAAGGAGCCGACAATACCAATACAGAGAAAAAAGAGAAGAAAGATAACTGTCTCTCCTTCTGATTTCGTCGAAGACTCCGATTCCGAGACCATTGCCGAAGCAATAGAAAAAAGAAGAAAAGTGGCTGCTTCAGCTACTAACTTGGTTGAAGATCCCGTCCACGAAGCAGGTGCTAAGGCCATAGAACAAGAGTATTCCAAGGCCATAATTGTCTTCGAGAGGGCTGAGAAGAGACGGCAGCAACAATTTCTGAGAGATGAAGTTGCTGCTGCTGACGCACTACAAAGGGAAGCTGCAAGAAGACAACAGACTGCCGAACATTACTCTCTTCGCAGCTCTCCCATCAGTGCCAGCGCTTCTGGAACAAGTAATTTCTTTCATGCCTCTATTCTTTTCTTGTCAAATCTTTAATATTGAGACTTGACATTACTTTTTATTTCTTTACAGCAATAACCACTGAGCCTATCTCTCAATTTACTTCTCTTTCGAGCCTTGCTCCTCCTTCTCCTTCCAAGGAAATTCCAACTGCTACCTCTTCTTCGAAGGCGGCTAATTCCCCAATTGAGGGTGCTGGTAGTTCTCCAACTCATAATTCATCACCTTTGCCTACTTCCAGCCCCTCCTCGCTTGATTCATTGGTGGCTAAGACCATAGAGACTGCCAAAAATGCTCCATCCATTTCTTCTATCCCCATGCAGTCCTCTGTGCCTTCCACCACAACACTCTCTGCGCCCCTCATGTCTATGGATGAGGTTGATATCTTCGAAGGAAGACTAACTAGTCTCTTCGACGTACCCTCTACCTCTCCAACATTGAATGTTGAAGCTGAGCCATTAGTTTTGGCTAACTCCTTGCTGGAAATTTTTTAGAGCTTTTCTTCCTCCAGTAGCAAACCTTCTACTCCTTCGATAGACTTGGACACATGCCTGGAACTGTTGATTTCTTTTTTGAGGATCCCCTTCGAGGCTCTACAAAGGCCTATAATCAGAAATGGGTTCCTTCAATGCTGCAAAATTGCTGAGCAGTCTGGCATGAATGTTTCAAGTCATCTATCTTAGGCAGCAGCTAATGTCGATTTTTACATCAGCATTTGTCAGGCCGCCAAGGCTGAGGATGAGAAATTGGCTGGTGACCAGAGTTTTGTTTCCCAAGTACATACTGAAGTGTCAAAGCTTAAGGAACAACACTCCTCTACCTCCCACTTTCGAGTCCAGCTGCTGGAGAGGAAAGCTCAGCTTGAAGAGGAGCTGTCCGCAGTGAATCAAGCCCTAGTCCGAACTGACACTAAACTGCAAATTACCAACCAAGGACTGGCTGATCGAAAGGAAGAGATGGCTGCAGCTATTCGACTGTTTTCAGCATTTACCAATAGGAAATCTGTTGTACAAAAACAATTAAAACACTGTAATGATTTTTGGGCCAATTTGTGGCAAAATGTACTTAATTCTTTATGAAAGAACAAATTTTTGTCCATCATTTGAGCAGTCTTATGTTCTTGTGCTTAGTGTTTATTTTATTCCTTGTGTTTCCCAAATTGTTGAAAAATAAGGCTTTAAATATCTGCCATTAATCTTTTTGGGATGTACGTAACCATTCAAATTTCTTAAATGGTATGCTCCAAAAGGCAGAACTCTATGAATTTGATATGGTCCTTCCCAGTTAGGTGACCATTTGCCAAACTTATGGCTTTTAATTCCTATTGGGAGTATTGTTTTCCATACCAAATCACCTTCATCAAAGCCAATGTGTTTGACTTTCTTATTATAATTCTTGGCTGCTTTCTTCTTTTGGAAAAGAATGCTATTTAATGCCAAAATTCTGGCTTCATCTATGCTTTCTAACTTCAAACACATACTTTGATGGTATTGCTCAGGATTTAACTGATCTTGGCATCTTACCCTCAAAGATTTAACATTAATCTCCACAGGTAAAACTGCATCATGCCCATATACTAAGGCATAAGGAGTGACTCCTGTGCTTGACCTTGGGGAAGTTCTGTAAGCCCACAAAACATCCAACAACAGGTTATGCCAATCCCTAGGATTATCTTCCACAACCTTTTGTATTCCCTTTTTCAAGGACTTATTGGATGATTCAGCTTGACCATTGGCTTGTGCATAATAGGGTGTGGAATTAACAAGGCTAATTCCAAACTCTGCTACAAAAGACCTCACCATTTTCCCATCGAACACAGTCCCATTATCCACAGTTATGGTTTGTGGGATGCCAAATCTATGGATTAAATCTTTAATGAACCCAATGACTTCTGTCTGGTCTACAGCTTTGTATGGCTTGGCTTCGATCCACTTAGTAAAGTAATCAGTGGCCACTAGAATGAAACAATAATGCTTCGAAGAAGGTGGGTGTATTTTTCCCATCATATCCATGGCCCATACTCTGAATGGCTAAGGCTTCACTACTGCATATAGGTCAGTTATGGGCACATGCCCTATTGTGCCATGCTTTTGACATGCCTGGCAACCCTTTGCATATTCTATGCAGTCTTTAAGGATAGTTGGCCAATAGTAGGAATGCCTTCGAAGCAACCATCTCATCTTTACACCAAGCTGATGAGCACCACAGATGCCTTCATGAACCTCAGCCATAGCTGTTAATGCTTCTTTTGGACCTAAACACTCCAGCAATAAGCCGTCTCCCCCCCTTTTGTAGAGAGCATTACCGTATATCATATATTGCATAGACTGCAATTTAATTTTCCTGCTGGCCTTCGAAGATGGACCAGCCAAGTACTGCATTATTGGATGCCTTCAATCTTGTTCTTGTAAGCCATTATGATTGACTTCCAAGACCACATTCCTTTTATTCAAAGGTGGTATCAATTTCTGATATGTTGTTTGGCTTATGTTCCTTTGGGCATTATCCCTTCTCTTGAAGTTCGAAGCTTTCTAAGCCACATCATTAGCTCTATTATTCAAGAATCTTGGAACATGAGTTACATTTGCTATTTGAAATTGAGAAAGCAGATGTAATGTAACAACATAATATGGCAAAATGCTTATGCTTTGACACTTGAAAATCCCTTTCACTTGGTTAACCACCAATTGAGAATCTCCAAATATGTCAACTGCATGAACTTGTAATCCAATAAGAATTTCTAGTCCCACTATTAGGGCTTCATATTCAGCTTGGTTATTAGAACAGGTAGCTTCATCCACTCTGAAACCATGTGTGGTTTCTACCCCTTGTGGAGACTTAATTACAATACCAATTCCAGTTAAGTCATTGGCTTTCGACCCATCAAACCATATCTGCCATGGCTCAACACTAGCCATACCAAGTTCCATTATCTCTTGGCTCTCTGTTTGAGATGGATGGTCTGCCAGAAAATTGGCTAAAACTTGCCCTTTTACTGCCCTTTGAGGGACATATTCTAGATGAAATTCTGATAAGGCTAGTATCCACTTGCCAATTCTTCCCCTCAACATAGGTCTAGATAACATGTACTTAACCAAATCTGTGGTTGCAATTACCAAGACAGTTGTAGGTAAAAGATAGTATCTTAATTTCATTGCAGCAAAGTACAAAGCAAGACACAGCTTTTCAACAGCTGAATATTTACATTCACAAGAATTTAAAAACCTACTAAGGTAATAAACAGCTTGCTCCTTGCCTTCTTCATTATCTTGGGCCAAGAAAGCTCCCAATGAATCTCCTGCTGCAGTTATGTACAACTTCAAGGGCTTATTACCCTTTGGTGGCATCAGCACTAGAGGGTTGGCCAAGTAGGCTTTGATACCTTCCAAAGCAATTTGATGCTCTGCTGTCCACTCAAATTCCTCTTCATCTTTCAGCCTTAACAAGGAAGAAAATACTTTAGTTTTCCCTGTAGTGTTAGAAATGAACCTTCGAAGAAAGTTAACCTGTCCAAGGAACCTTTGTAATTCTTTCTTACTTGATGGAGGCCTGGCTTCAATGATGGCTTTAGCTTTATTCTGATCAATCTGTATTCCTTTCTTGTGCACTACATAACCCAAGAAGTTTCCAAATGACACACCAAAAGCACACTTAAGGGGATTGAGTTTTAACATGAACCTCCTCATTCTTTCAAAAGCTGCTTCTAAATGAAACAGATGCTCCTCCATGGACTGGGATTTCACTACAATATCATCAATATAACATTCTAAATACCCTCCAATGAGGTCATGAAAGATAGTGTTCATAGCCCTTTGATATGTAGCTCCAGCATTCTTCAGACCAAATGGCATTTTAACCCATTCAAAAGTGCCAATATTTCCAGGACATCTGAATGCTGTCTTGTGGACATCCTCCTCTGCAATGCAGATCTGGTTATAACCAGAGTGTCTATCCATCATTGATAAAACTTGATGCCTTGCTGAACTATCTACCAACAAATCCACTATAGGCACAGGGTACTCATCTTTTGGAGTTGCTAAATTCAAGTTTCTGAAATCAATGCATACCCTCATTTTACCGTTCTTCTTAACCATAGGCACAATATTAGATAGCCATTCTACATACCTGGCTATCCTAATAAAGCCTGCTTTGAGTAATCTAAGAATCTCCTAATTTACTTTCTGGATTACTTCTGGACTCATTCTTCTTGGTTTTTGCTTGTATGGCTTGAAGTTAAGTTTCATAGGGAGCCTATGTTCCACTAATGACCTATCCAATCCTGGTAGTTCATTATAAGACCATGCAAAGCAATCTTTATATCTCTTTAGAACAACTAACAACTGGTCCCTGTCCAGAACATTCAGACAAGCACTTATGTAGGTGGGCTGCTGTACAGATCCTTCCCCTAAATTTACTTCTTCTAAGGGGTCTTGTGTCTGAGAACTTACTGAAGCTTCTTCTTTGATTTCTTCTATCTTCGAAGCAATCTCCCTGCTTTGTTCTGCTCCCAGGTTCTTTAATTCAACATCTTTGCCCTCCTCCTCATAGACAAAGTCTGTCCACAAGGTTTCTTCTTCCTGTATCTCCTGGACTTTTGTTTCAATGTCCAATGCACAGTATTTATCAAGGGTCAAAACTTTGACCTGTTGCTGCTTCTGCTTGCAGCCAATTATCATGGCTTCTCTCTCTTGCTCCTGTACTTTCTGGACTATTGCTTTTACATCTAATGTTGAGAATTTAATCAGAGCCAAGGACTTGGCTTCTTGTGCTTCATCTCTTTGCCTATAACCAGGCATCATTGTCATCTTTAACGACAACCTCTTTATCAGCATTCTCCTGGACTAAGTGCTTCAGGTGTGTCACTTCCTCATCAGCCGTCACTTCGGCTGAGCCATCAGGTTTCCTCAGTATACTGAGTGGTGTCACTCCCTCAATATACAATTTGGCCTCTGCAAAGTCTGCACAGGCTATGAAGGGTTGAGGATCTGCATCAATTTCCTGTATCTCTCCATTGCCTAAGGCCATCATAATTTTCTGATGCAAAGAGGAAGGCACACATTTGTTAGTGTGTATCCAATCTCTCCCAAGTAAAGCATTGTATTTAGCATTACTGTCGATTACGAAGAATGCTGTCATGCAGTCCCTGGTTCCCACACTCAAGTTAATGGGTAGAATTCCCTGAGCCATCTGTTTATCTCCAGCAAAGCCAGCAATGGTTATGCTAGTTGGGATCAACCTGGGATTCTTTTTCCCTAGTTTCTTCAAAGAAGATTTCGATAGTAAGTTCACTGCTGCCCCATTATCTATCAGGACTCGGTTCAATTGTATCCCATCGAAGAAAGCCTTGATGTACAAAGGCTTGACATGTTGTGTCATAGAATTCGAGGGATATTCAAAAGGATATGAGAGGTTAATGCTCACCTCTTCTTCACTCTCATATTCAGTTTCCATTGGGGTTGCCATTCCGGAATCATCCTGTACCATACTCACTTGTGAATCTTCACTAGAGACTGGAATTGGATCAACTTCTTGACCATCTTGGTTCTCATCCCCAGCTTCACACTCATGAGGTAGAATATGTACCATATTAACTGATACTGGAGGAAATGAGCCAAATTGGATGGCTGGTTGTGCCTGTTTCCCCTCTTGGCTATCTTGATTAGTTACCTCAGAAGCATCCTCCATGCTGCATTCTGGCACTTCATTGCTAACAAGTTCCTTCGAATGGTTTTTCTCGACTGGTTTTTCAACCAGAAATGTTTGCTCAGCCATGAAGGCTTCGAACATTTCTTCCTCCACCATTTCTTTCTTTTGGCTTATGCCAATTTCTTCTTCTGTCTCGCTATCACTCTCCATCAGGGCTTTCTCCAATCCTGCTAAGCTAGACTTCTCTCTGGCTTTTAGTTCAGAATGAACCTTGGCCAACTGTTCTCTGCTGCAACCCACTTTGCTTTGTAGCGTTGGCTTTGGAGTATGGTCTGGCTTTGGAGTCTTTTTTCCTTCTGTCTGGACCAATGAAGAGCTCTCTCCATTTTCTTTCATATCTTTCTGGTACTGAGTGTACCTGTGCTGAATCTTTCCCCTTTGTGATCTCGAAATGACTGGGACCATGTCTGGTTCCTTTGTCTTTGGGTGTTTAAGCAATGCCCAATTGTTCGGAGCCACCAAAGGAGGCTTAACCATCCTTCTTTGGTTTCCAACATCTCTCTGGGCATGCACTTCCCTAGGTTTGTTTTGCATTACAAACCAGTCTGGAACTCCAGGTACCCACGAACTTACTAACTCAGATGTTGAACTGCTTTTTTCTACCTTCGAAGCCATCTTCGAAGCTGGCTGTGAAGGTAAGTGCATGGCTCTGACCTCATGTTTCGAGCCTGATTCAGGCCTTCGATGAAGGTGGCCACTTTCTGTCCTGCGTGAGGTTGGTCTAGGGGGCCAATCTCTGGCTTTGATCCCATAACTTGAACTCCTCTCCAGTCCTCTTTCAGAATGACTGCTCTCCATTCTGTAATAGTTAGGTGGCCTGGACTCATACAAGGGCCTCTTGCCTTTAGCATGCATTCTATCGACTGCTGGTTCAACTACCAATGGCTGCTGCCTAACACTAGCCGGATACGGCCTTTTGTTATAAGCATTGGTTGGTTTAGGGCGTCTCTGCACATCCCTATAGTATTGCTTCCCATCAATTGGAAGCCCATTCAACCATTTATAACTCAGTCTGCACCTGGGACACATCCTTTGCATTACTGCTGCCTCTAAGGAATCATCATCCAGTGATTCTTCATCAGAGTGTTCCCTCTGGTGTGAGAAACCTTGTCCAATAACTGGCAGATTTCTGGTGTCCTTTTTGATGGTTGTCTGGTTAGCAACATGCATCTGCACATTGACTTCTTCCAATTCTATCAAGGACAAGTTCTGGAAGTCTGACATAATGACATTGGCTGCCACCTCTCCAACTTTTGGAAATGGATTACTGTCGATCCCCATGGCCTTTTCTGCTTTGGCTGGGAATTTCAAACTTCCTTTCCGAATTTGTTCTTGGATCCTGTCTCGAAAAACAATGCAGTTTTTAGTCGAGTGAGACCAAGAGTTATGCCATTTACAATATACTTTTCCTTTAAGTTCATCTGGAGATGACAGTTTTACTCCTTTAGGTAACTTAAGGAAGTTGGCCGCAAGCAAATGATCAAAAATGTCATCTACCTTTGTTAAATCGAAAGAGTACTTTCTGTGAAGGTCTTTCTTTTTAAACTGCTGGTCAATTGTTGTATCCTTATGAATTAATGCCTCACAGATCACATGTTCTTTGCCCACAATCTCTGCTGCATCGATCTCATAATTAGGATCCCTATAATATGTCTTGTACGATGCATTATTTCGATCTTGTTCCTCCTCTAGTAATGCTTCATACCTAGACACCTTATATGTCAGTTCTACCAAATCTCTGAATTCAGTTGAGTCAAACTTCTTTCGAAGCCTGAACTCTAAACCATTTTGAGCCAATCTTACGAATTATGGCTCTGGCAAGATGACTCTACATTTATTTCGAGCCCTTTTAAATCTAGCAATAAACTGAGTAGCCTTTTCTTCAGGCTTTTAACTCAATCTTGCCAAGTCTGCCATGGAAACCTCTGGCTCCGATTGGAAGAATTGGGCATGAAATGCCTCTTCCATTTGTTGCCAAGTTTGAATGGAGTCAGGTGTACGGTTGATGTACCATACAAATGCTCCCCTAGTTAGAGAATTTGAGAATAATCTCAGTTTCATGTAGTCGTGATTAGTAAATTCACCGAATTGAGCAGCAAACCTAGCAATATGCTCTACTGTTGATTGATTTCCACTCCCATAGAAAAGGGTAAAATCTGGTATTCTGAACCCCTTTGGGTATTCATGTACCCTATCTATCTATTCTGGGTATGGTTTTCCGTATACAGGAGTCTGGACCCCCTGAGCCATCGGTCCACACATCTCCCTAACAATATCAGCAATTTGGTCCCTAGGGACCATATTTTGTGCCTACTGAACCACTACTGGAGGGACAAACACAGGATTTGGTGGACAAACTTGTGCTTGTGGTCCTCTTGGTCCATAAGGTGGTACATTTGGGACTGGTTGTCCTTGTGGTGCAGGTTGCTGTTGGGGGTGTGGGTAACCCCTTTGAGCCTGTCTTGCGAAAGGACCTGCGAAAGGTGCTGGAACAGGTGTTGTGTCCCTTCCATTTGTGGGAAAACCTTCCAACCTCCCGGGTATAAATTCGAATAAGGGATTAGTGAACCCCCTTGTACCAGGTATGGCTTTGAACATGGGATTTGTGACCATTCTTATGCCAGTTTCTTGTACTGGGCCAGATTCACCAATTTGCATGGCTTCATTGTTGAGTACTGAGGCATTTTGACCTACTATAGGCCTTGAAATGGGTTCATACCAAGACTGAGGTGATGGTCTTTCATAGTTTTGATTACTAGTCTAGTTTGACCATTAGAATGTCCATTAACTTGCATAGACTGTTTATCTCTAGCCAATCTTTGTTGAGGGACATTTAAAACTTTCTCGATGTGTCTTGTGTTTGTTGGTTGGTGGTTATTCATTCAATCCAAAAAGGATGTTGCCCATCTTTCCATTGTGTTCATTAATTGCTGTCCCATGGCATCTATTAGGTCATCCCATGGATTTATTGGAAGAGTAGATGGAACAGTGGATGGTCCAATTCCTTGGTTTCGTCCAATACTATGAACATGTGGTTCTTGTCCTGAAGTACTGGTCTGTTCGATCATAGGTTCTGATAATATAGGAGTTTCCACAGGATGTGTTATCACATTATCCTCTGGATTAGGTATTTCTACCTCTCATTCTACGCCTTCCTCCAAGCGTTCATTTTCTCCTTATCTTCTTCGTCTAGCCATTTTAAAGGTCCCACCGGGCGTGCCAAAAATATATGTTGGCTTTTTGGCTTTTCGAGGGTTATATTTGTAAATGCGAGCGTGCCAGCAAGGATCAATCAGTCCTTACAGAAATTATAATTGCCAACCAATTATCAGACGATTGTGTTTTAGTTCTTTCAGCCTCAATGAAGAGGACTTTTACTGGTGGCTTGACTTAGGAGAAATTAAACAAAATAACAGGTAAATGATGAACAATTGAAGTATTTCATTAAAATGAAAACTTACAATGAGCCAAACTCAGCCTCGTAGAGATTTACAGCAACAATCTACTTGAAACTACTCCTATGAATGAAGTGCAGTGTAGGAATTTAAAGTGCGGGAATGTAAGAACAGGTATTTAAAGTGCAGGAAATGTAAAGACTGGAAATGTAAAACTAGAAAAGAAAATATGAAGTAAATGACTGGTTTGTTGGATCTGAGTCTGGGGGCTTTTTCTGGGGGCTTCCCTATTATTTATACTTGTCAAGGATGACCTTCGAACTGCACTTCAAACCGTCGAACTGCTCCTCAATGATCGTCGATCATGTTGCCTTATAGGTAGTTCCACTACGCTATCACTTGCAGTTGAGCTTCCCTCTTATATTTGAATTTGAATATGAGTAACCGTTGAAGCCACGTCACCTTGCATCTTTTTACTGATCCAATGCTACTCAGATCACGCGAGAACCAATATTAACTGCCACGTGTACGATGAGGATCGAAGACTTGAATAGTCTTCCTATATTACCCTTACTCTGCCACGTGTCGAACCGTAACTGGCTTATACAAAATATATAGCCAACAGGTACTCACCGTTTTCTGTGTCCCAAAAATAATGAAAACAATGTTAATCAATAAAAAATCCCCACAAGATGTTAACATTACGTAACCCAATTGAAAACATAATCAAATGTTTAAGGAAACAATAATGCAATGGGTATTTATGTAAAAACAAATGGAATCAAATCACACCTCCAAAAATCTGCCAATAAAATAGGACTAAATGGTATACAAAAAAACTTGAAGGACTAAATGGTTTAACTTTTCTCTGGATAGGATTTATGTGTAATTTTTCCTTTTTTTATTCAGCTTAATAAGATTACATTAAAAAAAGAAAAAAGAAAAAAAGATCAAAACATCCTTGAATTAAAATAATAATTTCATTTTTTTAAATGCAAACAATATAGATGGAAGAGATAACTTAAAAAAAAAAAAAAAAAAAAAAAAAAAAAAAAAATTTTCAAATGGTGTGAGACCAAAGTTTAAAAAAAAATAAAAAATTCCAATGTTGTCGTTTGAGAGCTCGTTTGGGATGTGAGTTGATTTTTTAATTTTTTAATTTTTTAATTATTTTAATATGGGACTAAAAAGTCTCATTTGGAATAGACTATTTAACTTTTTTAACATTTGTAAGAGAAAAACAAAATAATTATGAATTAAATGTGAAATTTTATTTTATTTAATTAAATAACTTATTTTACCTTATATAGTTATTTTAGTCCTAATGGGACATCCCAAATGTGGTGAGGCACTTCGGGTAGTACAGCCGCGCGGGTGGACCCGGCATTCCCTAACTAATCAGACAGCCGCCTTGGACTTGGACTGTATAGCCCAAAATAATCTTATTTCTTGATGGACAAGGGTCCATCTTAAATTAATTAGCAATTGTTTTATAGCCGCCTTTCACTGTTGCCCAAAATTAATGATAATCACTGTTTTGGTTTTAATTTTTTGAATTTAATTTTTTAGAAATTTAATTTTTAATTTTTTGTATTATTTTTATTTTTAGTAAATATTCTTAAATTTTAAATAATTTTTTTTATATTTTTTTAGATGCACCTTATTTAAATATATCTAAAAAGTAAACCAAATAAACTCAATCCTATTTGTTGGTACGAGGGTCCATCTTAAATTAATTATTTATTATATATATATTGTCCACCTACTTCAAGTATTTGCAAAGGGAAATGCTAAAGAGCTCTAATTTGAGCTCTAGTGATGTGTCAAAGTAAAAAAAAAAAAAAAGCAAGGCACAAACATCACATCAGAGTGGGTCCCACCTTCCCATTAGAACTATTAGAGCTCCTATATTAGAGCTCTAAAGCATTTTTGATTTGCAAATGGGGATGTCCTTCCATCCAATCATATAATTCAGTAATTTAATTATCTTTAAAAAATATTTGAAATTGCTTAAAATTTAGAGAAAGTTATCTCTTAGTGATAAGTTGAGAAAACTTATTATATATGTATGAAAAAATTTATGATTTTAATTATTAATATAAATAAAATTTATCACTAATTTATAATTATTTTTCAAGTTTTACACTGATTTGAAATTCTCCATAAAATTTAAGTGTGAGAGTTATATTTGTTTTAATTGTGATCTATACTATATTAGTTTGAAATTTATATGAACATTTTTTTAGTACATAACATTTTTTTTTATAACAATTCAGGATTTTATATCTGCATAATTTATGATAACGGTTATATATGAGCAAATAAATTTTTTTTATTACTATTATTATTATTATTATTTTTACTTATGTGATATCTTACAAATAATGTTGGTCCCATTAAAATTTTTATTTTTTTAATAAATGTTGGATCCAATGCACACATAACGTTCATGATCAAATATAATAATTGTGGAATACCATATTTTTTAAGAAATAATATTTTAGTAAGAGAAATTGATAATTTATTGAGAAAATTAATCTAACATTCCTTTCCAACTTTTAATAATGAAAGAGGTTTACAATAATTTTTTTTTTGTTTGCAACAAGGAATGCCACTGAGGAGCTTCAACTCAAATTTGCCGCTACGGAATGTGCAATCATTTTATGTTGCCATAGCTCTTGTTTACCATTTCATCCTTCACATAATTGTATTTTTCTTCGTGCACTGACTTGCCTAAACGAGTTGTTCACTGAAAATCGCTAAAGAAATTGTCAATTGGATATATTCGGTTAAGTGATGATGTAATTCAAAAGATATTAGTGGGTAGTCTTGTATCGGAGATTTTAGAATTGTATTGCTTTTATGACATCACTCGTTTGTATGTTGCTAAACCAAGCTTGAAAAAGTTGATCCTATCAGAGAAATTTTCCTAGATTAAATTTTCTTTTAAATAAATTTTAAACATTATAAAAATATTAAATGTCTTTTATGTTATCAAGCTGATATTGGGTAACTCATGAGTCAAGCTATTTTAGCTTTTTTTTACGTCAAAAAAGGCAGGTAGCCTATTATAGCTGAGGTACCAAGGTTTGTGGCCAGCTGCATGTCACTATGTTGATAAAAAGACATTTTTACCCTTTGTGCTCATGTGAAAAAAAACAGAGGCGCAGCTGATGAGGCTTTAATCTCTGTTTGACTTTGCCTTGCTCCTCCTGTATCTCTCCCTCCCTCTCTCTCTCTCTCTCTCTCTCTAGAACACTTGCTCTGCTCATCATCTGTGACTTCGAGGGTTCAACAGGTATTGCTTCAGAAGTTTAAAAACAAAGAAAGAAAGAAAAGATTTGATTATTGGATTGGGTTGGGTTGCTTTTGACCAGAACCTTTTTCATTTTTTGACTTGATATTATTATTGGTTTGATCCCTTTACTTTTTTCATTTCTTGACTTGATCAATCTAACTGTACAATTCATGAACTGATCGAGCGAGGCGGAGATTGAGGAATTAGAGGAGTTTCTGACGGAGACTGAGACGGTGGAGAAGCTCGCTGGAGTTGTGTCGGTGTCAGTGGCGGTGATGATAGATGGCTCGGCTTGGCGGAGGAGCCACTCGATGGTCTGGCCGTCGGATGCGCCGCCTTCGGCCGTCGAAGTTGGAAGACCCTGGCCCTCCGCCTTTAGCTGCTCCGTCTGAAGCTGAAATGGGTCTTCTGATCGAGCAATTTTATTAGAGAGATGGGTTTGTAAAAAGAGATAAGCAAAGAGATCAAATTGCCACGTCATAGGCTGCCTTTTGAATTTTTTTTTTTTTGTGTGGACAGTTTGGTCATTTTTCATTACACTATTATTTTAAACATATTTTTCAATACAACAATACAAATAAAAATTCATCATATCTTTCTAAATATAAAAATTAAAATAATCTGTTAAAATAATTAAAAAGTCATTAAAACAACCACTTCCCAAACACCCATAAAATCTTAATATTAAAAACCTAAAAAGTCACTAAAACAGACACCCAAACACCCACTAAAACACCCATAAAAACTTGCAAATGTTTCTTTGAGGCCTATGATGATTTAAAGATTTGCCTACATTGTCCAATTTGCATATAATGATGGAGGAATCTGAAAACTGTTACTGAGGCCACATGCATGCTGCACACCTGTCCTAAAAATTGAATTTAGGAAACAAATAAAAGTTGTGCTTACGTTTGACCTAGTTGGTAACTTTTTTGTTTTTTGGCAGTTTTGTTTGCTCATTTTTTCGGGGCCTATGATGATGTAAAAAGTTGCCTACATCGTCCGATTGTCATATCATATGATGGAGGAACCTGGAATCGTGAGGCCCATGAATGCTTGCTCATCTGTCTTATAAATTGAACCCAAGAAATTTTAAAAAAAAAAAAAAAAAAAAAAGTTGTGTTTGATCTGTTGGCCTTCTAAATATTTGCCTACATTGTCAGATTATATCCATGACGGAGGAATCTGAACTTTTCTGAGGCCACATGAATGCTCACCTGTCTTAAAAAATTCAATCAAAGTTTTGCTTGTGCTCCATCTTTTTGCATTTTTTTTAATGTGCTCTTTCTGTTATTTAGTTCCAAATGACCTACCAAAGCACATGGAGGTTATTACATTCTGATTTAGAAGTGTGAAAATTATTGCTGAGTTGAAAATTTGCTACCTTTGCTGGGAAATTTACTCACTTTTATTGTTTATGATTATTTTTTCATTCACTTGTAGTGTGGTTCTAGGCGATCAGTTGCTCCGATCAAGGCTAGTTTTGTAGCCCGTGTTGGTCGCCGGAAGGCTGGAACATGATGTGGCAAGCTACATTTATTCTCTCTGGAAGATTTTCATGTAGTTGAGATGACACTGAGCAGTAATTTCAGTACTGTGTTTCAGAAAAAAGAAATTTTTTCTTTTTTCTTGGGTTTTTTTTTTTTTTGATCGGTAAAAAAGAAACTTTATTGATCACTATGAAAGGTACAAGATGTACACACAAAAATATCAAAATATCAATAAAGAGAGGAGGGTGCACCAAGCATCACAATGGGTTAGATCATCTCAACTAAGTTGGCACAAAAAAACTCATTCTATCATATGCTATGCACCCCCCACAGAAAGCCACAAACAGAACATCAATAACAAAGAAAAACAGATCAGCAATGCAGCAATAACAAAGAGAACAGATCAGCAAACTGGCTCTAACAAAAGCAAAACATCAGATCAAAGGACCACCATTCCAGAAGAGTAGATTAGCCCTACACGACTCTAGTAGCAATGCCTCAGTCCATTTTGTATACCAAATAATCACAGGAACATATCCCAGATCACACAACAAAGAGACAAAGCAATAAAAGACAGACCAGCCTAGAATAGATCAGCAATGCATCATAGGACAGATCAACACAGAACAACAGATCAACATAGATCAACAGATCAGCAACACCTCAATGTGCCAATGTGTAGCCCAGATATTCACAGATCAGCACCATTCAAACAGACAGAACCAACAGAAAACACTAAACTCACAGAAACAGAACAGATAAAACTCACCCCCAACCAGGGGAACTCTCAAGGCATAGACACACTAAAAAGTCCTTTGTTTCAAATAATTTGCTCCTTTGTTTCAAAATAAGGCATCTAGACTTGGATTTTTCTTCACCAACTAACAGAGCAAGTAGCCAAAACAAGCAGCAGTAGCAGCAACCAAATCAAGCATCAGCAACAGCAACCAAATAGACAATGAGCTGATTTTGATAGCGAGGAGCTTTTTTCATTCTGCTAATGCGTGTTAATTTGTGGAGATAGATGTTGTGGGGATTTGTGTTAAATAAATGGGCATTCTAGTTGCTCAGCCAAAATACCAATTTTTGGAGGTTGATGAGTTATTTAAGTATAAAGTGAATGATCAGTCGCCCTCTCTTGAAATAAGTGATGATTCTGGACCCATTATCAATAGTGCTGTTGAGTCTTATGAAGATTTGAAATTTTTCTTTAATTTTTGAAGTTTCTGAGTATTAGGACATGAGGAATTTTATCCATGGAACATTGGAAGTGGTAGGGTATATTATTTCTCTCTGCACTCATTTTTTGAAAGGGAGATATGGAGATGGGTGTAACCTAAAAATTAGGAAGTGGATTTTGTAGCAAAAGTGCTATTGATGCCTTGAGCAACTTTTTTGTTGTTTTTGTCGCAAAAGTGCTATTGATGACTTGAGGAACTTTTTTGTTGTTGTCGTCGTTGTTGTGGTGGCAAATATATGAACTTAATTAATTATAAAACAAACTACAATAGATTTCAATACAAAATCTCAAGATAAATAGTGAACTACTCACTTTGATTTGAATATTCTCTTCTCTTATCCTCTCCTTCTATTCTCTTTCTTCCACCACATTAGATGTCAAAATAGGAATGATATATTAGAGAGATGTAGCAACACTCCAAAAAAAAAAAAAAAATTATGATGTGCAACTTTTGTTAACAGATAAATACAAAACAAATGTAAGATAATTTACTGAACTAATAAAGAAGCAGAAGCCACGTGCATAGTCGAAGTCGAAGATGAAACAAATATAAACAATATTCACAGCAAAAGGGGTCATTTTGATATGGCCAAAAAGCAAGCTTTCTCTAATTTAAAATTTTAAAAGAGTGCAGCTATTAGCACTTCATCAATTTTTTTGGACTTTTCATTTTTTTTTGTTTTTTTATTACAATAATAACCTCAAATGAAATTACTAAAAAAGACATCAATAATTGTGGGATACCCCATCTCACAATTAAACCCACACACCATTACATTAGGAGTTAGGGTTTATAAGAGCACCTATCTCCATCACCACCCATCCATCTTCTCCAAATCATACCTTCAAAACCCACCCACTCTAAAAACTTTGAAAACCCTTTGGCGGCAATATTTCGGCAGTAATGGTGGCAAGAGTGGAAGTTTTTCTGACAACTACAACTCTATAAGACGAGAGGAGTATAACAATAAAAGCTCAGAGGAGATTCATAACTTTGATGGTGTTCTTAGCTCAAAGGAGATTGACCTTATAAGGGTAAGTCTCTTGAAGATAATGGCAAAAATAATAAAAACTGTTTATCATTTTTTTAGAACTGAACTCCCAAACATATGACCGAAATTCGGGAAAATAGGCTAGAACATTGTTTATTTGTTCTGAAACAGGTAATCGAACATTTATTTTCTTAGGTTATGAACAAGTATGTGAAGATGAAGCAATAATCACCTTCGTTGTTTTTGTTAGAGATTTTGGGAGAGAGATTTTTTAGGGTGTGCATTCATTTGAATGAGTGGAATGTTTTTATAAAGATAATTTTAGTATTATTTAGGGTGAGAATTTTTTTTAAGGGTTTTAGAATTTATAAATGGGGGTCCAAAGAAATGAAAGATCCAAAATAATTGATAAGATGCTAATAGTAACACTCTTTTAAAATGAAATTTGAAAATAAATTTTTTTAAATTTGATCTTATATTCAACACTTAATTTTTTAACAACCAACTTTTCAATTTAATAAACTTATCATTTAGTTTTTAGTATTTAATTTTCAGCATTGAACTTTCAATTTTCAATTTTATATGGTGTTTGATCTGGTTTGTAAGTTTTTTTTTTTTTTTGGCCAAAAAATTAACCATGTTAAAGTTAAAAAATAAATTATTTGACATATAGACAAACCAATTTAAAAAATGAAAAGTTACATTCAACAATTAAAACTTGTTAAATGAACAACGTTTCAACAAATTTTGAAATGCTTAAAAGTTTTCAAACCAAACTTGAATAGTTAAATGAACCAAGTTTGAACAAATTTCAAAATTTGTAAAAATTTTCAAACAAAACTTAAATAGTTAAAATGTTGGTAAAAGTTACAATTAAAACTTTTTTATACGTATTTAAAAGTTTTAGTTATGAGTCCGGATTCTCTAAAATAATTTTGGTTTTTTCTACATGATTGATATTTAATTGTATAAAAATTGAAAATACAGTTGTAAGAAGTTGAAAGTATAACAACCATACAAGTAATCACTCTAACATCACTTTTAAAAAGTAAATAAAGTAAAAAAAGATCTCTCCTTTTAAACTATTAGGCTAATAACAAAGAATCAAAATTTCTTATATAATTTCCAAAAGCCCACAACCCCAATTATTTCACCAACCAAGTTAAAGGGCAAAATAAAAAATTCAAAAACAAGTTAAGGGCAAAATAGGCAACCCAAGACAAACCTTCTCAACCAAAGGATCTAAAATTTCTTACATAACTTCCAAAATGCCACCACGTAAATTGTTTCACCAACCAAGCTAAAGTGCAAAATAGTAAATTTCAAAACAAGCTAAGGGTAAAATAGGAATAAAAAAAAAACAACCCACAAGCAAGGAAGTCATTCTTGTATGTATATATATTTATTAGTAAATTTCTGGTTTGAGGAAGATCGATAGGAGTTAATCGACAAAAAAGCTAAAAACTCACCAAACTAGTGGAAAAGATCAAGTTCTGTGGTTGAATTCTAATGCTTTGATAGATTCAATAACTTCTTTAGAGATAATTAACAAGAATTAACAAACTAAAAACTAATGTTGTATTACTGAAATTGTCACTTGTTACAAGTATTCAAATAATAAAAACTGCTATAAAACAGAGGATTGGCAATAAAAACTGTCATTTGTGATATGTTGCCCCTTGAGATATTTGTAATTATTCTGGACAGCCCTTCTCCAAACTCTCTTGAGCCTGATGTGCCTATTTGGAGAGGCTCAGCAGATGGGATTTTCTCAACTGTCAGTGCCTATGATCTGGTGAGTGGTAACCAGCCCCAAGCAGAGGATTGACAATGGCTCTGGAAGTTAAGGATTCCTCAGAAATTGAAAGGGTTCTTGTGGTGATGTATCCATGGGAAACTCCTCACCAATAAGCTTCGTATGAAAAGGGGTTTGACTATGGAGCCTACTTGCTCTAATTGCTGTAAAGAAGAGGATATGAATCACCTCCTGAGAGACTGTTATAAAGCAAAGAAGTGTGGTTTGCTATTTTTGGATGGCAGTGGTACTTGAGAATGAGTAGAAAGCCTTCAAGGGACTGGATTTTATGCAATTCTAAAAGCAAAAATCATTTTAATGAAGATCTGACAGTCTATACTGTGCTTATCGTTACTCTATGGACAATTTGGAAGAATAGGAACAATAAAGTTTTTAATAATATTGCGACTAATACTCTTGATAATGGCAGGTTCATTATGGAATATGCCAATGAAATTCACCAAGCTTTCGTTATGCAATTGTTAAACCCAAACCGCTAACATGGTCTTTCCTTCTTGTAGGTAGGCTCAAGTTAAATACAGATGGCTGTAGAAGATTGTGAGGTGAATGAGGATTTGGTGGTCTGATTCGCGATGAAAGGGGAGCATGGGTGTGTAGTTATTTTGGGAAGTTTTACATTGGTACAAGCTTGGAAGCTGAACTGTGGGCTATCTACAAAGGGCTAACAGTGATTTTTCAAAAAGAGCTGCACAAAGTGGGTGTTTGGGAAGTGGCTATTTTTTAGGCTTTTTGGCTATTTTAGTAGACTATTTTAGTTTTTGTGTTTGGGAAGATGGGATGAATTTTTATTTGAGTTTTTGTATTGAAAAATGTGTTTGAAATGATGTTTGAGGCTGAAATGACAAATTTGTCCCTAATCTCACTTTTTCCAAAATTGGTATAAAGAGGCAAAAGTGTCATTTATTACCGGTGGGACAGCTTGCCAAGTGACAGTGGTAGGCTATCAGTGCACTATCAAGTGACAGTGTAGGCTGCCGAGCTGCTCTTTTTATTTTTTAATATAAATCATTGGTTCAGCTACAATAAAGGCTACATGGCTTTTTTTCAAATTTGAGGCTAAAATAGCCTACCCTACAGCTTCCCAAACACCGCCAAAGTGACCATTGAGACAGACTATTAACAAGCAATGAACCAGATGCTAAATGCCCATTCAAAGGGCTGGTGGAGGATGCTCGAATCATCATGAGAGGTTGTGAATGCAATGTGCAGCATATGTACAAAGAAGGGAATCTATGTGCTGATGCCCTGGCCAAATTTGGTGCTGATCAACCTAAGGAGATCTTGGTGGTCAATGAACCACTTGCTGTTATTAGGGAATTTCTTATAGCTGACATGATCGACAAGTCTAGAGAAAAGGCCTAGGTCTGTGTATTTCTTTTTATTTCCGTTGTACCTAAAATAATAATAATAACAGAAGGAACGAAAGCAGAGTGGAGGAAGAAGAATAAGAACAGAACATAATAAGAATAAGAACAACAAAATAACTTACAATTCTTTACTGGAAGTAACTTCAAAGAGTTGCTTCAAAGTACATGACTTCAAAATAAAATTATAAGTTAAATATCAGAGAAGGGGTGTGGCAGAGAAGCACCGGGTTTTCTCTCTTTCCTAACTCTGATTTACAATTGACTGGCATGACTAATTTATAAGCAAAGAAAATAACTGTGATCCTTGTGATTGGAAAGAAGCATGATGAGGCACATGAGTGCTGTCTGCTGCTTTTAGTGATTGACTAAAGCTGATTGTTGATTGACTAAAGCTAATTGCTACTTTTGACTGTTGTTGAGTATTGATGAATAGTGAATAGTGAAGTTGACTTTTACTATTCATTTACTTTTGGTGGAGGCATGTGACTGATGTGAATCAATATATAGAAAATAATAGATTTTCTCAAAAGCAAAGTAGTGAGTGAAGCTATTTGGCATATATAGAATCCAATGCTGACTGTTGACTAGGCATATGGGTCCTGAGCATCTTAGAACTGGGACACATAAAGATCATAACTGGTTGATTCTTCTGAAGAATTGGATGAGCTGGACTTCTTGGACCTTTCAGGGGGCTCATCATCAGAGAGTTCATCTTTTAATTGTGATTTAGCTTAGGCCATCAGAAGCCGGGCCATCTGGATCAATTCATCACTGGAGGATCCAGGCTTTACTTTGGGCTTTGATTTAGCTGATTGGGAGGTAGTTGATTTGGGCTTTGACTTAGTTGCCTTGGATTTAGATGACTTGGGCTTGGAAGAGCTAGATGGTGGATCACTAGGACTTCCAAGATTGACTGGAGGAAGTGAGCTCCCTTGAGTGATTGAAGCAGTTGAGATCTGCTGAGCTTTGACCATGGCAGGGGTTAGAGCATGAACATTGACTGGGAATTCAAGCTGGACTTGTTAAATAATTCGTGGAATTTTGAAATTATCCCACCATTTAACAAAGTGTTGCCGAATGACTATGTTATTATCAATTCCATATTGCCATTTAACTATCCAAGGGACTTTGTATTTGGACATAAAAATGAGCAACCATGAGAATTGCTGTTGATGTTGACTGCGTTTATATACTGAAGAGAAATAAGTGACTTGTTCCATGAGAATTGGTGGAATGATCTCAAGTATGGCACCATGAAGAAACCACCATCTGAGGAACCATGTAGGGATTATTGACTTGAATTGGTGATCAAACTGGAAGAACCAAGAGTGACTGTATGACTCATTTTGATACAAAAGAACTTTAAACCAAGCATCCATATAGTCGTAATAATTATATTGGATTGAATGACTAGGTAAATCTCGAAGAAGGAAAGGAGCTCCTTATTCATCGAGAGATACAATATTGTGGATATAAAGTGAATGATAAACAATTTTACTAGAGCAGACTTTATCACGAATTGGTTTAATAACAATTGACTGGTGGTGAAATAGAATATCTTTGTAATAAGAAATTGACTTATTAGGATGAAGAGGAAGAAAATGTCATCCTGGAGGAAAGTATTTCTAGGTTAAATAAAAAACATCAGAAATGTTCTTATGAACAGGTTCTTTGAAGAACAAGTTGACTGAATGAAATTGAATATAATTGGATCGGGAAGTTTTGACTGGATTGGGTGGATATGGAGTAATTGACTGAGAAGAAGAAGCAAATGGGTCAGTAGCAAGAGCAGATGTATAATTAGGTTTAGGAATGTTACCAAGAACTTGGTAACGATTGACCATTTCAATAGGAGAAACAACTAAAGGTTGATTAGATGAAATCAATGCTTTAGAAGGAGTTGTGGACGAGACATCTGTTAAGAGAGTAAACAGAGCTTAGCATCTATTGAGTTAATCCAGATAATCCTGGTGATAATGTAAACAGTTATAATAGTGAGCAAGTAAATTGCGGTGACTTCTGACTTGATGAAATTGAATGTATTAAGCACGGTGAGTAGTCTTTTTAGCTAGCTTGAGACAAGCAATACGGTAAGCAGTTTGGTGAATAAGTTTACTGTAATATTTGACTTGTGATTTGTGGTAAGGAATAAAAGGAGTTGCCATCCCTATCCCCTCTGTAAAAATTATTGGGTAAGGAAATCAGGAATAGAATTTTGACGACCAGGTATATATTCAATGTCAAAATAAAAAATACTTAAAATAGATTGCCAACGGGCAAAAATATGTTTACTAGCAATATTTTGAACATCTTTTTTCAAAACATATTTTGCACTTTTGCAATCAACATGTAATAAAAATTGTTGATTTACAATATTATCTTAAAATTTACTAATACATAAAATAATAAATAAAATCTCTTTTTTAATAGTACTATAATTTTTCTGGGTTTTATTCCAAACACCAGAGTGAAAACGGACGATTTGTTTAGAGGACTAAGGAATGACTTTCTGAAGAAGGATAACACTGTAACCAACATCAGAGGCATCGGTTTGAATAATTTTGAATGAATTTTCAGTAGGAATGCTGAGACAAGGCAAAGTCTTGACATACTTTTTGACTTGTTGAACAATAGAAGTATGAACAGAAGACTAAGGAGGAGGATTATCTTTCAACCGATCAAAAAGTGGTTAACAAGTTTTCCTAAGGTCTTTGTAGAATTCAACAATGTAATTTAATGATTCGAAGAATCGTTGTAACTGAGTTTTATCAAGAATTTCATCAGGAAACTTGGAAGCAAATTCTATTAACCGACTAATAGGAAGAATAGTACTCTGGTAAATATCATATCCTAAAAATCTGACTTTGGTTTAGAATAATTTAATCTTAGGAGCAGAGATGAATATACCATTATGTTTAATAATTTGAAAGAAAGCATGGAGATGTTTCCAATGTTTTTCTATTGACTTTGAAAAGATAAGGATGTCATCAATGTAGACAATGGAAAAATGACTAAAAGGGTTGAATATTTCATTCATAATATTCTGGAATTGACTAGGGGAATTTTTTAATCCAAAGGGCATAACATTCTATTCGTAATGACCAAAATGTGTAGTAAATGCGGTTTTATATCTATCATTAGGATGAATTTGGATTTGCCAAAATCCATTTTTTAAATCAAATTTACTAAAAATGACAGCTTAACTAAGTCTTTTAATTAAATATTTTTTATTAGGGATTGGATATCGGATCCATTCGAGAACTTTGTTTAAGGGTTTACAGTTGATGACTAGGCGGGGAACACCACGCCCTAATTCAGCATTCTTATTAACATAAAAGGCAGGACATGACCAAGGTGATTTACTATGACTAATAATTTTATTTTTAAGTAAGTCATTGATTTCTTTCTTATACATTTCAACTAATTCATTATTCATTTGAATGGGTCTAGATTTAGTTGGGATTTGTTTTTCATTAAAATTTTTAATATAAGGTAATGTGACTACGTATTTTTTCCTATGCCGAAAAGCACTAGGTAAAGTTGAACAAACCATAGATTCCAATTTTCGTTTAAATTGGGCAATTGTTGATTGTAAAATAGGATTAGTTAATTGAGTTTCAATTCGTTTATATTTGACTTCTTCTTTAAGAAATTTAAGATGTTTGATTAATCGATTAATGGATTGAGAAATAGAATATTCTTTTAATTGATTTAATTTTCTGACTTCAGATGGAGATAAAAATTTGAATGTGACTTTTTTACCAAAAGCTTGAGTTGTAATTCCATGATTAGTGGTAGTAAATGGGTATAACAGAAATATAAAAGGAGTACCTAAAATGACTTTTGTCTGTTACATTTTTGACTAAAACAAAGGATGTTTTAAAGTAAATATTTTCTTGACAGATATGGACTTTAGGTAATTTATAATTAATATGCATTTGACTTCCATTTGAAGAGCTTAATTGTTCAGTAGTTTTGTGATAATGTTTAGTAGGGATTAGACCTTCTTGAATGCAATTTAAATCAGCACCAGTATCAATTAATGCTATGACTTCTATTTCGAAATCATTAATAGCTAATTTCACTTTTGAATGCCATTTTTGGATGTTTATTCGGGTGATTAGATTGAGACGATTACTATCATGGTTACTATTAGTAGAGCGATTATGAAAGATAAGTTTATCAGGATCTGTTTCAAAATTGGATTCAGATTCAGATTCAGAAGATGATTTTTGACTATTTCGGAAATCATTAAGACTTTTATTAATTTTTAATATTGAAATTTCTTTTTCTAAAGATTTATCTTTTTCTTTTAATTCTTTAATAGTTGATTTAATTTGATTAATTTCATTTTGTAAATCTTGTAATGTTACTTCTTTATGTTTTTTTCTTTTTTAAATCGTTCTAAGGTTTTATTAAGACTAATTATGGATTTATCATGTTTAGGTTTTTTATCTTTATTAATAAGTAAAGATTTTAACTTATCAGTATATTGTCGTTTAAGTTCAGGATTTTCTAATTTACCAATTAGTTCAATTAAAGCAGTTTCTTCTTGTTGTGATTTACTAAGAACATTGACTTTTTTACAGCAAGTATCATTACATCCTAATTCTATATCATTATCAGAATCTTCACTAGGAGTATGGTAACTAGAAGTATTACTAGAAGGAGTATGTTCATCTGATGATTGACTAGAGTTATGTGGAGAATTATCTAATTTAAATAGATTAAATATTTGTTTTTGATTTTCTTCAGTAATTTGTAATTGATTGAGTTTTTCCTTAATTTTACATTTATTAGAGTAATGACCCTTTTATCACAATTGTAGCAGGTAATGTCGTTAGATTTTGACTTTGGATTTGATTTTTTATAATATTTCTTTTTGGGTTTAGTATAAAATTTATCAGTTAATTTAGAAGGTGAGTATTTCTTTTTGTATTTAGTAGAATACTTGTAAGAAGATTTCTTTTTATTATGTTTTCTTCGAGAAGGTGCAATAGGAGGTAAACCATATTGTTCACAGAAGTTTCCTAATTCATATTTAGCTTTGTATTTATCCTTAGCGGCTTTTTGACTAAGTTTTAAATCTATACACATTCTTAATCCTTCCTTTTGAATAGTACTGATTATATCACCATAAGTAAGGTTATCATATTCTATAACACCAGTAGGTTGACTAAGGACATCTCTAATTTTGTGAGCAAAAAGACTAGGTAATTAATTAATTAATAAATTTTTCTTTCCAAAATGACTTAGTGCAATCATCTCTTAGTATGACTCTAGGGATAAACACATCTTTATACCATCTAAAATCGCCAAGAGTAGGGCAAGTTAAGTTACTGAGTTGATCATGGATTCTAGAATAAATATTAGTTGGTATTCCAATGAAATGTTTGACTATAGTGTAAATTAATATATTAATACCATAATGTATACTGGAACCTATTTTTTCATCAAAAATGGGAAAACCATTATTATTCATTTGAACAGCATATTGAATATATTCTCTTTAATCAGAAGTGAGATATTTATCCCACCAAGATTTGAGCATTCCAGTAAATCCATTACTGATTAATATAACAATTTCAGGTTGAATATAATCAGGGTAGTTAGTAAAGTAACTATTTGCAACTATAGATAAATGATTTAATTTAGTAAGAACTTGATGTTCACTAAGACCATCTATAGTCCATTCATACAACTTTTTAGCAGAAACAGAAAATTGATTATTAACATTTGTTTCTTCAAATTGTAAATCTGGGAGTGTAGGTCGATTATACCGATTTTTGGTAAGAGTAGTTGGATTAACTTTAGATTTAGTATGGATGATTCGATTAAGATTAGTGTCTTGAAATTGTTGAGCTAATTGATTTATTTCGTCATTTGATGTGTCTGATTCACTATTAGTAATTTTAATAAACGGTTGTTGTGTTAAGACTTTGGTTTCTTTATTTAAAGAAGGGGTTGTTAATTTATTGAATATCTTTTCAATAGATTCAACAGTAGTGTTATCATGAGTATCTAGGCTTAATCGTTTCCTAGAGCTAAGGAGATTGATAAGAGGTTTATCTAGAGGTTTATCTAAAGGTTTACTAGTTGAAGTATGACTAGTTGAATAATCGTCAAAAGTTGTTTCAATCTTATCAAATTGTTTACCAATGGTTTTTAAACATTGATTCGTATAATTATTTTGTTCAATTACTTTTTTAATTTCAGATGACTCTTCTCCGGGAAGTTTGAAGGGAGAAGCAGGGACTATTGTGCCTTTATGTTCAATAAGGATATTTTCTAAAGGAGGGTGACTAGCGGAAACAGAAGTAATAGGAGAAGTTTTCCATTTAGTTTTTGTAACAACATTAACTTTTTTGATAATAATTGGCGAAGTAATCAAAGAAATTGATTTCAGCATTTATTTCAATCATAAACTTGTACCATTTTTTGGTAATTTTAGATTGGTGTTTATCATCATATTTATTGTAATAATTGTGGCATTTTGACTTTATTCCACTCTGCTTCCGTTCCTTTTGGTATCAGAGCCAAGTTATAGTTGTTGATGTTGAGTTATTGTTATGTTATTCTGTTTAATCCATCTTTGTTTTATTCTTGTCATTTGGGTATTCAATCTTCTTATCTTTTATTTACTTATCTCTGTTTTCCACTTTGTTAGTAACCACTCGCCTTTCGTCCCAAGTCTAGGGTAAGTCCTTTGGTTAAGCAGTGATAGACATAGGGGTCTCCTGGAGAGGGTATGTGTGAACCCAGGGTACGTGAAAACTGAGTAAGTAATAATAGAACTTAAGAAATTGAATTCCAATAACATAATTTAACAATGAATCGATTATTCAAAAGTAACTCTTTAGTTAGCTCTAGATCATCTTCTACAATTTTAGCTCCAATCCCGAATACGGATTTAGTAATTAATGAGGAAGAAATTGAACTAGAGAATAATGAACAAATAGACTTAAGTTGGAATATCCCAAAAATACCAATTAAAGAAATTTATAAAACCACTTTCTTACAATCCTCTTTTAAAATCAATCTTCATGTTAGAACTCTTGAACAAGTTTATGCTTTAATTAAATTTAAAGAAACTTGCCAATTACTCTCGGGTGACACTATTAAACGACATTTATCCACTGGTCACAATTTCATTCATTTAGGATTAATCCAAGTAGGAATTAAACCATTAACTCAACAGGGTAAAAACTCCTCTGCTCTTTTATGCTTGAGAGATGCTAGATTTATAGATTTTCATAGTATCATAGGAATGATGGAATCAGGCCTTCATAAAGGGCCTGTTCACTTTAACTGTTTCTCGGATTTTACTCTTAGGTTACAAGATCCTCACATAGTAAAAGCTTTAACTTTAAATATTCAAATATCTAGTTCAGCTGCTAATATGATTGAAAAAGCTCACAATCTTGCTTTAATTTATCGAGTACACTATAAAGTTGTTAAAACTAATCTCAATGTTCAAGCTTTAAATAAAAGTCCAAAAGATAAAACATTACTTATCCAAGGTAGTACCACTAATGTAAATATTTCAGTCCCTAATATGCTAAGTTGGAAATATATAACTTTACTTGATGAATGGATTACTAATGATGAAAATTATAATCTCAACCCACAAACACACCAAGATGAACTCCAAGAAATTCAACAATTTACTGATGGATCTGTTCATATCAAATTTAATCGGTTACGTAGTCAATCCTCTAGACATAGTACCTCTAGTATCCCAACTTCTGAGAATGAAGAAGATGAAATTTTTAGTACACCCTTATTTAGGAAAAATCGTCATATTAATCTTGGTCAATCCTATTACACAAATAGTAAATTAAAAGGAATTGATAATTCCTCTGCTTCTCAGATTAGTAAACCTGTTTATTCCACTCACACACATTTACACGAAGAAGATACTGTATCACAAGATTCACTAACTCAAACTGATTTTGAAGTAGTTCCTCCTATTAATCCCCAATTGTTAACACTTAGTAAACTTTTTACTCCCGATCTTAATAAATTTCATGCTGAATTTAAATCTAAAGAAAATAAGTCATAATAATAATAACAATAATAAAAACAATAAATAATAATCTAAAAACTAATTGATACACCTACTTAGAAGAAACTACTCCTAAATAAGTGTTACTCTTAATTTTCAAAAGTTTGTGAATATGTTTGAAGGTCTTTCTTTCTTCGAATTCCTAACTTTGTTTCCTAGCATTGGCCACGATTGATGCAGCCATGTGTTCTTCCCTGATGCATGCAAGTGAACTCTCTCTACTACTTGGAATAACTGTCCACTTACTGTAATTACCTTCAACTCCTTCCTCCTTCAATTGCTTGATTCATTCGGTCATATGCCTTGCACACTTGTTATACAAAGACACCTTTCCACCTTTCAACCTTCAATGTGGACCACAATCAAAAAGTCTTGAACCATGTCAACACCTTTGTCAATAGACTAAATTTAATATTTTAGTACTAATAATATTTTAATTAAATGAAAGTCATTTTTTTATTTTATTTTTTATTTATAAGAATATCAAATGAATAAACGTATATGTACCAATTGGTATACCAATTAGTGTACTAACAGATGATGTGACATAATTTTATTGGCTTTAAATCTTTGAAGTTTGTATAATATGTTGGGTCTATAGTTTTGAAATTGTAATGCTATAGCATGTGTTGGCACACTAATTGGTATAGTAATTGGTGTGTGTAGCTGTTAGCAAAAATTCAATTTAAACCCAATTGACAGTGATTGATTGCAAACACCCCATTTTTTACCACCCTTAAAACTTGGGTGTCACTGATTGATCACTCAATGATGAAAGTTATGCTGTGCAAACGTTCGATTTCTTCAGCAAGAAGAGTTTTTAAATCCCAACTTTATATCCCTTTTTTGGACCAAAACTATTTTTTACCAAAATTATTTTAGACCTTAAAACGCTTTCTTTCAAAATATTTTTGAAAATATTTTTACGATGTTACGAGACTCGCATTTCGTTTAAAGGTTACACTTTTCGGTAAATCGAGCAAGGACAAAGTGGAAATAAATGGAAGAGAGCTGAACTCTTTAAAACCTCTTATTTATAGGTTTGGAGTTGGAGAAAATTGGAGGAGAGAGAAGAAAACTAATTGGGGAATAAGTTGGGCATGAAACTGTTAAGAGAGAACTGAGCATCTTTCACTAAATTAGGCCTATCTTTTTGAACACTTAGACTTTAGTTGTGCGGCCACCACCATTGGAAAGTGGACTTTTGGGGCTTCAATTTAGACCCAAGAATCTCTTAAAGTTGAGTCCGGATGAGGGAAATATGGCTGTTTGAAGTTAGGCATCAATCTAGTTAAGATAGAAATGAGAAACCTTCACTAAAATAGGCATATCTCTTTTCACACTTAGAATTTAGATGTGAGGCTACCACCATTGGAAAGTAGACTTTCGGGACTTCAATTTAGACACAAGAATGACTTAAAATCGAATCCGGATGAAGGAGATATACCCATTTGAAGTCGGGCCTGGAGGCAGATTTTGTTGTGGCTGGCAGGTGGTCGGCAACCACCATTTGTGGATGGACGGCCACCACTTCTAGCCAGCCGGCCACTGGTGTAAAGCCCAGATATTTTTTCCAGCTGTCCTCCAAATGCTCTAGCTGTCCTTATATAGATATTTTTGACTGAGGGACTATTTTTTCTATATATAGAGGACCTTTCTTCTTGCTTTCAAGGTTAGAAACATTTAGGAATGAGAAAATATTTTGGGAGCAAAAAATATCCTCTCTCTCTACAATTTTCTCTCTTACAACTTGCATAGCTTTTGCTCAAACACTCTAAACCAAACCTAGAGAGCTTCTTGCTGAGATTATTTGAGCTTGAATTTGAGCTCTTGAAGCACTTGAGAGTGTGAAATTGGTGGTTTATGACTTAAGGGTTCATTCCTCTTCAAGATGTATACCTTATCTTACCTTTGTACTATCTTTACACCACTTGTTTTCCATCTTTTTTACTAGTTTTTGAGCTATTTAAAAGCTATATTTTTGGGTTGAAGCTTGGGTTTTAAGGCCATCAAAGGTTGAGGGGTGGTTCACCCTTCTCTACACCTTTTTCTCAAGGCCTTTTCCCTTGTGTTTCCCACCTTTGTACTAACTCTTTTTTATCTTTTTAATACTGAATTTCAGAGTTATTTCAGTCGCTAAAATCATGTTTTGATGTCCAAAATTTGAGGGGTTAGTCTCCCCTCTTTGTGTTTTGTTTATTAGCTTAACATGTTCCATGTTTTAGCTAGACCCGTTTTAGGGCTGTTCTTAGCTATTAGTTGCATTTGAGCTTTGTTTTGCATGCTTGTAGTGTAATTGTCCTCATAGGTTTGGTGGTTTAGGCCTTAGACACCATCCTATTTAAGTTGATAGCATTTATTTATGGTTTTCCATACTTGTGATCACTCTTAATCATCTCTGCAACCTCCTTCCTTTCTTGGCTTTTGTTTTGCTTTGAAATTGGTTTCAAACTACTTGTTTGTTTAAGCATGCGATTGAGATGTCATGCTTAATGGTTTAATCACTTTGGGGGTTCATTACCAACGGTATGGTGTCTTTTTCATGGCCAAAGTAACTCTTGGTTTGAGCCCTCTTGCCATTAGAGGACTTAAATTCACTTGTGGACTCAATTGAACTAAATAATGGTTGGTAAACTGAAATGAAGTAATAAAATTGAGGCTAAAATGGTGCAAGATAATAATTGGTTTTGTGTTCAATCGGACGTTAATTAAACACATGGAAGCTTGAGGCATTTCATACTCATTAGTGATGAAATAATTCAAGTTTCAAATGTCACCACTTCCCTTGATCAATTCATGAAAGGGAGGAGCTTTGAGTCTTATTTTTGTTATATATACTGAACTTGCACATTTTGGATCATAAGCCATCATGCAATGAAATTGCTTGAATTGATGGTTTGTGGACCAAGTTTTGTCTCTCCTTTGATTTGTTCATGATAAAGAGGGGTGAGTTGTGCAGACAACCCTTGACAATACCTTGTGCATGCTCTGTTTGTTCTCTATTGCAGCAAGATGAACTAGGCAGCAGTGGCCGGCAGGCCACTTTCTATGGCCGGTAGGCCACCTTTGATGACCGGCTGGCTATCACTAGTGGCCGGTAGGCCCTCACTTCTGGCCGGCCGCCCACTAATGCAAAATTTAGCAGTGTGTTTTTTAAACAAAGCAGAGCCATTCTGGAGGTGGACAAAAGTGTAAGTGTTCTACTGTGCAACAGAGGCCTTTTGGAAGCAAAACAGTGACTTTTCGGGTGGAAACCGAGCACATGTATGAACATTCCTCGCATATCAAGCCTGTTTTAAGTTTAAATACTTAGCTTAAATATTTGTTGTAATTAATTAGTTGTAGCTAGTTAATTTTGTAAAGTATTATAATTAATTAGTTAGTTAGTTAACTAGTTATTTGATTTTGTCTTGTAATTATTTTAGTTAATTAGCTAGAATAGTTAATTCATTTGTTGTAATAATTAGTTGTTTTGTAATAATTAGCTTAGCTTAGCTAGTTAGTTAGTTTATTCGAACTCTCCTTCGTGAGAGCGCAATGTAATAACATGTATGTCTTCCAACTTCACGTCTTTCTCCCTTTTATTTACTAGCTTATGATGGTTAGTTTAGGGACATCATGTTTTGTTTAGCATACTTCATGATTTGCATCCACTTGTATTGTATACATCAAGGCTTGGTTCATCATTCTAACTGAATTGTTAGTTTAAATACTTCTTTGAATACGTACTTAGACCGCATGCTATCAAATTGATTCATATGCCATATTAGTAACCGAGCCTAGTAAATTGCATATTGTATGTGTTGCATTAGTGATATTGCATAGTCAGGAATCATGCATTTTTCTAACTTATTTTTCTTTTGGCTTAGAGTACTAGGTGAGCCTTTACTCGCTTTAGCATATCGCATGTGTATGATTGTTGCCATGTTGTGTATGCTTGCCATGAGGCTAAGTGCTTAAATAATAAACTGTTTTGAATGCCTGTGGATGAAAGCTAATTGCTTAAATTGGAATAATTTGAGTAATGTTCATATGCGATCACTTTTTCAAGTGGTACATATTTGAAATAATTTTCAAAAACAAACATGAATCAAGTGTTCCAATTATTGCAAATTAGTCTATACTTGTGTGTGCGCACATTACATAGTAATGCTAGCCTAACAAATTGGAACAAGAGCATATAATGTAAATAAGATTCATATCATGATTAGTAGAGGCCGATCTTTGATCGGGCGAGCGGGGGTGCTCAATTCATTCATGACCTTCCCCTCTCGTACCTATGTTCCCGAGCAGAGACAATCTTGGTGATGATGGACACGTGGCCTTTGGCACAAGTCATGGGTTTCCTAGATTTTCCAAAAATATTTAGGTGGCGACTCTATATCTGGCAAAGTAATCCATTTTTGGCAATTTGATTCAAAATCGATTTTCTAAAAGATTTGCCGGATTGTGACTCTTTGGTGTTTATCTATTTCACATTGCACTTGTGGAATCAAATTCAGAACAGCGGGAGTCCGATACTGTAGGGCTTATTCGCCTTCCGAAAGGGGGTGCAGAAAAGTCGAGCTACAGTTTCTGGCGACTTTGCTGGGGAAATTAGAGAACTTGACTCGAATTTTATGTTATGAAATTTATCTATACTTATATGTTTCTTTGCATTGCATTTGCATTGGTGCGTTTAAGTCATTGTGTTTGTCATCTGCTATTTCTGGACGATTTGCCGGAGGCTTGCCCAAAAGCTTGCCAAATGGCTGACCGGTCACGAGCTCTGCCATGATGGGCACACAACCCTTAGATTTAGACTACCGCTGTACCGTTTGATCCTTCTTTTACTTTTCAATGTTAGGTGTGAAAGGTATATTAGGTAATCTTGCTGAGGTATCCTGTTGGACCAATTGGCCTAGTGCATATAGTACGCTCTAGTGACCTTTCAAAACTTAGGACATGATACTCTTCCATATGCAGGATGATGTGATACAACTTGTTTGAGTAGTAAAGCTGTACATCACTCCAAAAGCTAGGACAGGGAAACTCTAAACCTCTCATAGGGGTGTTTTGAATGCTTTTGTGCAAAATGTGAAAATCTTTAGGAATGTATGATGTAATCCTCGGAGAGTCTTCATATTGAGGCAATTCCTTTCAAACTTGAGGATCATATCAGAATTAGATTTGGGTCGAAATCCTGGGGTTTGTTTTTGATATGGGTGAATTTTTAGCAAAACCAGAACCATGGTCCAATATTGTATCTTACTTTTTTGACTGGTATACCCGGTATCTTGATCTGATGAGAGGCATTTGTTTCTTAAATACCAGGTTTGTCTGAGCTAGAGAATGAGCAATGCCAGCCTTAATCCATCATAGTCCATCCAATCACAGAAAAAACCCCACTCAGCAAAAGGTCCAGTCCATCTTATCCCCAAAAGCCAACTTAGAAAAGATCAAACCAATGCCAAAAGACCCACTCTAAAAAAGCCCAATCCAGTTAAACTCGTCTAGACCAATCCAGTTCAAATCCATCAAATATAACTAGGTTGAAATCCTTGTTAGTCAGCTTTCAGCTTACACCCATCCATTTCCTCGATTGCCAACTCAGCAGACCTGTGATGACACAAAGTCCAGAAGAAGTTGTGGCCATGATATCGACGTTAAACCAGGGAATTACCATGCAAGATGGGACAAATGCTGAAATGCAACGCCCATCTGGGGCATCTACTACATATCCAGTCCTGGGCCCTTAGCTAAACTTTGACCCACCTCCGTTAGCTGAAGATTTGCACGGCCTAGATCCTCGAGAAATGTTGGCTCAAGCTTAAATTTTCAGACCCATGGTGTAGCCTAATGAGGGGCTTTATCCCCTTGATATTAATGACCTCGATCTGACCTTGGTAAAAATTGCTAACCTTGAAGAGCAATTCAAAAAGGCACAAGGATTTAACTCCATTCCCGACATTGAGGATGGGTACACCGAGGCTGCCATAAGGCTCCTAGACAGATTCAAAATGCCACACATTAACCGTTTCGACGGGTCTGGCGATCCTATGGTACATATCCGGCTTTTCTTGGACGTCCTAAAATTGATAGGTCTGACTAAGCCTCAGAAACTCTCTCTGTATGGAAGAACCCTATCGGGCATAACAGCCACTTGGTATGCCAAGTTGGAGGATAAAGTGAAGCAGAATTGAGAAAAATTAGCTAAGGCATTTCTCAATCAGTATTCTTACAATACCCAAATTGAAATGACCACCCAAGACCTTGAAGCAACCCACCAGAATCCTGAAGAGCCTTTTATGGAATTTGTTGCGAGGTGGAGAGCAAAGGCAACACAGATGACAGATCGCCCTTTTGAGAGGGACCAAGTGTAGATAGTGGTGCAAAACCTTGAGCCTGATATGTTGCAAAAATTAATAATTGCTCCATTATTTACTTTCAAAACTTTGCATGAATTAGGGGTTCAGATTGAGAGTGCATTCAACAAAGGGATTATTCCTAAAACAAGCGAACCAACAAAAAGGATTTTTTCCAGGAATACCAATGCTGGCAGTAGCACTATTCCCAAACCCACTGAAGTCAATACCATCACCACTACTAAAACTGCAAACCCTTTTGCCAATACGAACCCACAAATAGCTGGCCCAACCCGAGCTCAAGGCAGAACTTTCACCCCCCTCCATATAAGTCTAACCAGCGCACTAAAAGTCCTGATGGAAAAAGTGTATCTCAAAGCCCTTGATCCTCAACCTTTGCCTGACCCACTCCCTGCTAGACATAATCCTACCAAATACTGTGTGTATCATCAACAACGCGGTCATGGCACCGATTGTTGCTATCGCCTTCGTCATAAGGTTAAGAATCTCATCGACAATCAGATGATAGCTCCACCTCAAGACCCCAATGTTACCACTAACCCACTTCCCATCCATGACCAAGTATCTCCTCCTCGTTTTAACCTCATCCATACATTGCCATCCATTTTCAATCCTACCATATACATCACCCCGGCCATTTACCCAAGCCTGAGGTATTCATTCTAAAAAGTACTGATTTGTGCATGATGAATGCACCCAATACAGTTCAAGAATGCTAAAAGCGCCAAATGACTGAACCCACTACTGCTGAAATGTTGGGAATAATTGAAGACCTTCAAGGAATAGTGGCAGATTTAACATTTGGGGCAATCCCATCACCAAGCTCCTCAATCTTAGGGCGAGTTGCAGTTGAAAAGGGCCAACCCAAAACTATCTCAAGTTTAGGTGATGACTGATCAACAACAAATGGGCCTAGCTTCGATATAGCTACCCAATTCCTTAGCCAAGCAGAAACAAGTGGCAAAAACAACGTCGGGACAAGTATTGATCCCTATGCACAACTCTGGTGGGCTATTAAGACTTTGAAGGTCAAAGGGTTGAACAAGCAGTAAGTGCTTAAAGTTGTTGCAAAGACTGTGGATTGCACTTTTGTCGCTCGGGATGAGAGCATTTTGAATTAGGGGGCAAACAATGGAAAGTGATGCTTTACCAAAAATACCCATCCTCATCCTAATTCTAGGCCCAAGCCCATGAATACCTGATCAATACCCGCCAACCCATTTGCCAATGTTTCTAAACCTAGTGCTTCCTCCTCCCCGAAACAAACCTTCACCCAACTCTATATGAGCCTAACCTGTGCATTGAGGGTACTGGTAGAGAAAGGGTATCTCAAACTGCTCAATCCTCGACCTCTCCATGATCCTCTCCCACCTAAACATGACTCTACCCAATATTGCACATTCCACCAGCAATACGGCCACCATACTGACGTTGCTTTCGCCTTCGCTATGAAATTCAAGACCTGATTGACAAAAAGGTCATCACCCTACCTGAAAATTCCAAAGTTGTCAATAACCCTCTCCCTGACCACAATAGATTACCACTCCATAATATAAAACTCATACATAACTTGTCAACAACCAACCATTACCCTAGCCAACACAACAAACCTGCCAATGAGCCCAAACCCACTATGTTCATTCTGAGCAAAAGAAATAAAATCTTTGAAGAGATGGAAAGTTTACTCGATCTCGGTGAGTTCAAGCTTGATGAAGCACTGGGCTCTCTAGAGATGCCAGCACTGGTGGTTGGAATGATGAATCTCAATCTCAGCTAGGGTAATTGTCAAAAGCACTTGGAAAGGACCTTCTAAACTAGGGGCATGGTGTGAAGAAGCAATTGTTTCGGTCAAGGAGATATGTGGGGACAATCGGGGTAATTATGAGATTCAATCTATGAGACTCAGTTTAAAAGTCTGAAATCAATCTTGCTGGGTGTAGGTGTTAGTATTGCTGAATTAAAGGCAGGTCTAGACCTTTCCATGGGCTACTTGAAGTTGTTTTTGAAATTCTACAAATGGACTTGGAGAAGGGAAACCCTTTTTTTGTCTCCGAAATGGTTGTTTTGTTTTAAGTTATGTCCTGCAAATAGTTGTGTTGTGAATTTTTTTTTTTTCTTCTTCTGTCTTTTCTTGCGTTGTTGCATCAATTGAGTTTTTTCCTTTGAGTCGCTCTCGTGTACCTTCAGGCCTTCATCTTTATAAGAAAGTGGGAGTCAAGTTTCTGATCATTTTTTTTTGTCTATAGTAATGCATATGTGACCTTGTGAAAATAGAAAAGGGCTTTGAATTTGTTTTTGAAATTGTTTTTGGAATGAGATTCTGTTAATAAGTTCGAATATTGAGAAAGATCCCTTGAATGGTTTGGGTGAATTCTGACTTATCGGTGCAAAGTCATTCATGATTTCAAAAATATTAAGCTATTTCTTTTGCAAACTTGCTAAGATAGGTTCAGAATTATGCGTGGTATTCTACATTGTCCTGGGGATTCTCTTCGCTGATAGGCGATCATGTTAGCAAGCACAAGGTGGCTTTTAGACCTGCAAGTACAAGGCGGATTTCAGACCTCACAAATCATAGAATTTCTTCCCTGGTGTTTCCATTATTTCAACCATCAAGAAAAAAAAAGAAAAAAAGGAAAGAAAAGGGAAATGAAAAAGAAAAAAAGAAGAAGGAAAAAAAAAAAAAAAGGAAAGAAAAGGGAAAAGAAATCAACCATCAAGCCAGGGGTATCCATTGGAATGAAATCCAATCAATTGTGAGGAAGGGAACTTTTGTTTGAATTTGGGGAAGCCAATATGAGAAGGTACCACGGTGCAAAAAGAATCAACTCTGAAAATGGAGTGAAAAGAAAAGAAAAAGGCATGCATAAAAGAATGGAGAGCCAAGCTCAAATCGAGGCAAAGCCAGTTCTAGTGTTAAGGCAAGGATGACTATTGATCAAATTCACTACAAGTGTTATAACGTTACCCTTGAGAGGTACGCTAGGCTGAAAAATGGAAAGGGCGACCTAGGCAAAAGTTAGAGCATGAAAAATAAGAAATCAAAAAATATAGCTCACAAGGTTAAAAACCCCGAAGGGGTGACTTTGACAAAAGTTATAACGCAAAAAGAGAGTGTTAACACCTTAGTGAACCTCAGCCATGAACTACGTTGACCTGATTCCCATCTTGGGATACGTAGGCAACTTTATCATGAAGTTCGGTCTCAACCATATCTATCTCATTCATTCATCTCAACCCAATCATCTTGCCCGATTCACGTCGTCAGCTTCACATCAATCCATGAGCTACATCGACTGCTATATATATCATATACTTGTGCTAGGTAAGAAAGAACTAACTCGAATCAACAAGTGGAGAAATTTTCAATACTTGAACCTATCAGTAGAATCTCTATCTTGAGCAAAAAGAAGGAATTGAAACTTGGGTTTTGCGAAATTGAGTTTTAAAGGGATCCTAAGTAATACTAGGGGCACTATGAATGATCAGTTACCTTGAGTCTTTTTTCTGCTTTTGGGTCAGTTACGAGTTCTGTTGTGTCGTGCTTGGTGTTTGTCTCAATCTACGCTCTGTATCGAGTCACCATAGTATGTTTCTATTCATCGAGTCACCATAACGTGTCTGTCACTCAACAGCGCTCTCCATCGAGTCATCATAGCGTGTCTATCGCTCAAGTCCAACAGAGTGGCATGGTCAAAATTCCACACACAAATGTTCGCTCCAAACTTGAAAACAAGTCCATGTGTGGAATTCATAAACGAGCTGAGAGTGCCCATACAAGGGGCATCGCATTTATGATCATTGCAAAATACATATGAGGAATCTGTCATTGCTTCGGAGGGGACTGGAGTAAGTTCTCAATATGTCAGAAGAGAAGCATGAGTCTGATTGGTTGGCGGTTGTTCTAGGATCTGATGATCCCCACCACACGTGCCTGCATAATGTTGAAAACAGTGGCCAGTGACTGGACACTAGGGGCAATTTTCAGTGTATCTGATTAAGCCATCAATTGAACAAGGGGCATGGATCCAACCTTTCTCCTCATCCGCTTAAAGCCATTTGTTGGGCACTTTTCCCTAGATTAGGGTAATTTACCCCCATGTTGATTATGATATAATTCAGTTTTTGAAAGTTGTCTCCGACCATTTCAAGACTCTCTTGGGATTGCCATATTCCCTTTGATTAATACATGTGCTTTGGATTATGCCTGCATGTTTATACACTCTGGTTGAGTTGAGCTGCGTGATTGGTTACTCTTGCTCTTAACTTTGTTCTACACTTAACAGAGTTTTGTCGAGTGGCCTTTCTTTGTGTTCCATTTCAATGAGTTGTGGCAAGTTGCCCTACACTCATCTCATAAGGTACATGACGCATTACTCTGAGTACTGCTCATTTCCCTTTGCATACCATGCACCGCTCACTTGCATCGCATTACTTTGTACATTTCACTTTGTATCGCACTGTCTTGTGCACTTATATCACACTGTTTTGTGCACTTTGTATCACACTATCCTATTCACTTTTTATCGCACAATTTTGTGCACCATTGCATTGTCTTGTGCATTCAACCCACATAGCACTATTTTGTGTACCACTTGCACTGTTTTGTCACCTCACTCACACTGTCTTGTACATTCGCATTTATTTCGTGCATTAATTTGTGTATTTTAACTTGTATAGCACTATCTTGTGCATTTCAACCTACATCGCACTATCTTGTGCACCTACATCACACTATCTTGTGCATTTCAACTTACATTGCACTATCTTGTGCACCTGCATCGCACTATTTCAACTTATATAGCACTATCTTATGCATTTCATCTCACATCTCATATCGCGCTATCTTGTGTATTTCCACTTACATTGCACTATCTTGTGCATTTCATCTCTACATCGCACTATCTTGTGCACCTACATCGCACTATCTTGTGCATTTCCCCTTATATCGCATTGTCTTGTGCACCTATATAGCACTATTTTGTGCATTCACCCTGTATCGCACTGTCTTGTGTACTTATTGGTCTAGAAGATCTTAAGTCCTCTAAAGGTGCAATTTCTTTGGTGTTTGTCATGCCCAAACGACTTCCGGTGGTCTGGTATAGCTGTTTGCTTGTATTTGCGGTGAGTTCCTAGGAGATTAACTAAGACGGTGGAAACTAGAGTTTGAATGGCCGAGGCCTAGAATGCAAAGATTCGGGATTTCCGAGACTAAAGTTTGGTTTAAATGCCCAAGGGTGTATCCTCGGCTTGAAATCTATATGGCAGTCCCATAGGTTGAGGTAGCTTGTATGCGCCTCAGTTTTGGATACTAAACTAACCTAGTTTGTCACCTTGTTGGAAAATAGGGAAAGTTGCAAACATAGCCAGGGAGAAAAGTAGTACCTGTGGTTTGGAAGTGCAAGATGAAGGAAGAAGTCTTGAAACCAAGAAGAAGCGGAAGATCCCTAGCAGCATGAGGTGAGTCATCGCCAATTGCCCCTGCCAGGTACTTTCTTAGGCACCACTTCCTAACTGCTACATCATATCCATTATTACCTATTACATTTATCGCATGCATCTACCACATTATTTATCGCATCCAGTACATCATTATCCATTTTATCGCCTATATCCTTTCCATGTTAAGCTTAGTTTGGCATGTGCTCATACCTTTCTCTCATTGAAACATGGTTTTGTCATGTGTAAGTACCCATGCTGCGCTGAGGCCAGTATTGAGGGTGTCGGCACATTTTCTGTGTTAGACGTGATTTGTTTTGTGTCCATGTCCTTTCTCGGTAAGACGTAGTTTGGCTTGTGCTCCTTATTCATTGTATCCATTGCACCCATTGCATTGTATTTTGTCTTGTTGCATTCAGCACTTAGGATCATTATCTTTCCCCAGCAGAGTTATCAAAAACTGTAGCTCCACTTTTTCACGCCCCCTTTTGGAAGGCGAATAAACCCTACAGTATTGGACTCCCACGGTTCTGAATCTGCTTCCACAAGTGCAATGTGAAATAGATAAACACCAAAGATTCCTAATTCGGCAAATCTTTTGGAAAATCGATTTTGAATCAAATTGCCAAAAATGGATTGTTTTGCCAGATACAGAGTCGCCACCTAAATATTTTTAGAAAATCTAAGAAACCCATGACTCGTGCCAAAGGTCACGTGTCCGTCATTACCAAGATTGTCTCGGCTCGGGAACTTAGGTACGAGAGGGGACGGTCATGAATGAGTTGAGCACCCCCGCTCACCCGATCAAAGATTGGCCTCTATTAATCATGATATAAATCTTATTTACATTATATGCTCTTGTTCTAATTTGTTTGGCTAGCATTACTATGTGATACACGCACACACAAGTATAGACTAATTTGCAAGAATTTGAGCACTTGATTCATATTTGTTTTTGAAAATTGTTTCAAATATGTACCACTTGAAAAGGTGATCGCATATGAACATTACTCAAATTATTCCAATTCAAGCAATTAGCCTTCATCCACAGGCATTCAAAACAGTTTATCATTTAAGCACTTAGCCTCATGACAAGCATCCTAAACATGGCAACAATCACACACATGCGATATGCTAAAGCGAGTAAATGCTCACCTAGTACTCCAAGCCAAAAGAGAAATGAGTTAGGAAAATGCATGATTCCTAACTACGCAATATGACTAATGCAACAGATACAATATGCAATTTACTAGGCTCAGTTACTAATATGGCATATGAATCAATTTGATAGCATGCAGTCTAAACACGTATTCAAAAAAGTATTTAAACTAACAATTCAGTTAAAATGATGAACCGAGCCTCGGTGCATGCAATACAAGTGGATGCAAATCATGAAGTATCCTAAACAAAACATGATGTCCCTAAACTAACCATCATAAGCTAGTAAATAAAAAGGAGAAATACGTGGGGTTGGAAGACATACACGTTATTACATTGCGCTCTTACGAAGGAGAGTCCGAATAAATTAACTAGCTAACTAGCTAAGCTAAGCTAAGCTAATTATTACAAAACAACTAATTATTACAACAAATGAATTAACTATTCTAGCTAATTAACTAAAATAATTACAAGACGATTTCGAACAACTAGTTAACTAACTAACTAATTAATTACAACCCTTTACAAAATTAACTAGCTACAACTAATTAATTATAACAAATATTTAAGTTAAGTATTTAAACTTAAAACAAGCTCGATACGCGAGGAATGCTCATGCACGTGCTTGGTTTCCACCCGAAAAGCCACTGTTCTGCTTCCAGAAGGCCTCTGTTGCACAATAGAACACTTACACTTTTGTCCACCTCCAGAATAGCTCTGTTATGCTTAAAAAACACACTGCTGAATTTTGCATCAATGGCCGGCCGGCCAGGAGTGAGGGCCTGCTGGCCACTAGTGATAGCCAACCAACCATCAAAGCTGGCCTACCGGCCATAGAACAGAGAACAAACAAAGCATGCACAGGGTATTCTCAAGGGTTGTCTGCACAACTCACCCTTCCTTATCATGAACAAATCATAGGAGAGACAAAACTTGGTCCACAAACCATCAATTCAAGCAATTTCATTGCATGATGGCTCATGAACCAAAATGTGCAAGTTCAATAAATGCAACAAAATACGACTCAAACCTCCTTCCTTTCATGAATTGATCAAAGGAAGTGGTGACCTTGGAAACTTTAATCATTTCATCACTAATGAGTATGAAATGCCTCAAGCTTCCATGTGTTCAATTAACGTCTGATTAAACACAAAACCAATTATTATCTTGCACCATTTTAGCCTCAATTTTATTACTTCATTTTAGTTTACCCACTATTCTTTAGTTCAATTAAGTCCAAAAGTGAATTTAAGTCCTCTAATGGAAAGATGGCTCAAACCAAGAGTTTCTTTGGGCATGAAAGAGACATCATACAGTTGGTACTGAACCCCCAAAGGGATTAAACCATTGAGCATGACATCTCAATCTCATGCTTAAACAAACAAGTAATTTGAAACCATTTTCAAAGCAAAACAAAAGCCAAGAAATGAGGGAGGTTACAAAGGTGATTAAGAGTGATCACAAGTATGGACAGCCATAAATAAATGCTATCAACTCAAATATGATGGTGTCTAAGGCCTAGACCACCAAACCTATGAGGACAATTACACTACAAGCATGCAAAACAAAGCTCAAATGCAACTAATAGCTAAGAACAGTCCTAAAATAGGTCTGAGATAGTCCTAAAACATGCTGAAATTGAGCTAATAATAGCTAGAAAAATAAGCTAAAACATGGAGCATGTTAAGCTAATAAACAAAGCACAAAGAGGGGAGACTAACCTCTCCAATTTTGGACTTTAAAACATGATTTTAGCTACTAAAATAACTCTAAAATTCAGTATTAAAAAGCTCAAAAAGAGTAAGTACAAATGTGGGAAACACAAGGGAAAAGGCCTTGAGAGAAAGGTGTAGAGAAGGGTGAACCACCCCTTAACCTTTGATGGCCTTAAAACCCAAGTTTTAGCCGAAAAATATAGGTTTTAAACAACTCAAAAAATAGTAGAAAAGATGGAAAACAAGTGGTGTAAAGATAGTACAAAGGTAAGAGAAGGTATACCTCTTGAAGAGGAATAAACCCTTAAGTTATAAACCACTAATTTCACACTCTCAAATGCTTCAAGAGCTCAAATTCAAGCTCAAATAACCTCAACGAGGAGCTCTCTAGGTTTGGTTTAGAGTGTTTGGGCAAAGGCTATGCAAGTTGCAAGAGAGAGAGAGAATTGTAGAGAGAGAGGATATTTTTTGCTCCCAAAATATTTTCTCACTCATAAATGTTTCTAACCTTGAAAGCAAGAAGAGAGGTCCTCTATATATAGAAAAAGCATTCCCTCAGTCGAAAATATCTATATAGGGACAGCTGGAGCATTTGGAGGACAACTGGCAAAAATATCTAGGCTTTACACTAGTGGCCGGTCGGCCAGAAGATTTTAATAAACACAAGAAAATCAGGTTTTGTGGGTGTGTTCTATGCCTTAAACAGATTAAGGACTTCCTTGGAGGTAATTAAGTAAAGAAGGATTTGAACATAAAAGAATATGTATTTGTTGAATTAAATTGTCATTTGCTATCAGTTATAAGAACTCAAACAAGAACAAAGAAATAAAAAATACAGCAATCGACAGAAAGAAGAGAAGTGGGGATTGGAAAAAGCTATTACTAATTTACTCCTAACAAATGATAAGTTAAACTACTCTTAGATAAATATCACGTTTTGTGAATGGTAGTTGAAATTATTGATTGATTCATCTTTGTATCTCTCTTGGCCTATTTATAGGCTCAGCCACGTGAGAGAAAGAGATAACCTGCATCCACAATTTCGTCAATAAGCCCATGATTTCCTTAACATGATAAATATCTCATCTTTGATAAGAACCATTTTATAGATTTGGTGCTTGATTTGATCTTGGCTCTTTAATATCAGTAACTAACTTTCAAATCGCTCAATTGCTAACTTTCTGACCCTCCATTTAACATGTCATCATGCCACATCCTTAACACATCTATCATGCCATGTTCGCCTGCCTGTCGATAGAAATAATAATAATAATAATAACAAATATGGTCAAGGTTATTCTTTGAAAATAATTTATGATTTCAATTGACAGACCATAATCGAACTTAGTCATAATTAAGAGGTCACAATCGACATAAAAAGAAAATGTGGTGCAAAAAATACCCCCCTCATTTAAATGGATTGAATAATGAAATTCAATTAAATGATTTATAAGACTATTTATCACAATTGATAGAAAATATTTTATGGTGCAAATAATTTCAATTCTTGAAGAGTTATATTACACCCATAGTAATTTTTAATTTATCATTTTCGATTGGTGAACACTCCAACTTTGACTCTGTCGAGTGACATAAAAAAGAGTCACATCCCTTATTTTTAAAATAAAACAATTCTCTATTAGCCACATTTTGGTTAATTGAAGAGAATTCACTACATATAGCTGATTGAGGACAAATTGTACAGCACTAAGGTCGTTAATTAGGATCTCTTAACTTTACTTGCTTGTCAAACTATATATTTTATGTCTGTTTAATGTCAATCAGGTTGTACATAGTGGAAGCATAAAATGAGCAAAAAAACAGAACTTGTAGAGAAAAGTGCTTCCTGTACGTGCGGAGGCCCATTCTCGCACGTACGGAACCCTCGTCGCACGTGCAGTGGAAATTCCCGCACATGTGGCCGTACCTCAGGACACGAGCCTATTATTTTGAACCTATTGGAAAAGGCTAGAGGTATAAAAAGACAAAAAATAGGCTGGATTAGGGTTCTAAAAAATTCCAAGAGAGGGAAGAGGCTAGGGTTTGGAAAAAGGTGATTCTCAAGCTTCAAAGGCAATTTCCATAGAGGGTTCTTCTTCCTCCACTTCTTCCCACTCCTCCATGAGTGGCTAGGCTCATCTTTCAGGATTTTAATGAAACCTTAGCCATGCAAATAGGTTTTCTTTTATGTAATGGTTTAAACAATTGTGTGGTGTTTAAGAAGTTTCAAATATATATTTTCCATTATTTCTTCGAGTATTCGGCTTTCTGTGATTGTTGAATGCTTTCCATGCAATGGTTTTCTTTTATTTCATATTCAAGGTATGAGACGAGTCGTTTTGCTACCCTAGTTTAGAGCGAACGACTCGTACTATTTGAGATGGTTCGTGCCTATACATTGAACGTGATAACTCTCTTGATCAATGCTTCGAACTGGTAGTTGTGAAGTATTATTTAGTTCGAAGCGTAGCATAATTGATTTTCAAATTGAAACCTTATTTACATAACTAGTGGTGAATTCATTACCCTAAGTTTTTCCATAATCAGTAATTTCAATTTCAGTTTTTTTTATCGCTAGTTTAATCGCTTTGTTTAATTTAATTATTATTAGGTTATGAACAACCATCTTTTTCGTCAAAATTAATTTAGAAATTTAACAATTAAATTAGTTTAATTTCTCGTTTGTCCCTGTGGATAGATACCTAGACTTGTCATTATTCTAAGGAATTTGGTATAGTTTTGGTGTATGAAATGACCCATCAATAGCATTTTTCAACCATTGTTGTTTTTCAAACCATGTCATGAAAATTAATTTTTGGTGTGATTCACAAATCCAAAGTGGATGTTGGATCCCAAAACTCACATAATTGAATGTTATGAAAAATTTATAAATTTTGATACTTTGAACAATGCCAAAAAATTTACATTCAATAAATGTGGGTTCATAATTTTCAGCCATCTTTGGCTTAAAATCATGTCCCCCAAGTTCATAATTTTTAGCCTTCTTTGTCTTAAAATCATGCACTCCAAGCAGTGGCGCAGCCACACGGTGACTAGGGGGTCATGTGCCTACCCCTGGATTTTTTTTTTTTTTTTACATATGTATATAAATAAAAATTTTAAACAAAAATAATATTTAGAATAAAATATCAAGGGCATTTTTTAATTTATGAAAACAATAGTGATTGTTTAATTGAAAATGAAGTGACTACAACAAATTATATTTTTATGTATGAAAATTTTGTGAAAAAATCTCAATATAAAGGTAATATCCATCATTATTGATATGTAAATTTAATTAATCTCACTATATATATATAAATTACTAGAGTGTTAGTTATATTTACATGTGGAGTTTACCCTTCATATGTTGTTTTACTATTGATTAGTGATATCATATGTTAATAATGATATGATATCACTATTATATGAAATTTCTACTCAAATTTTGTAAAAATTTGATTTATCTTACCATTATATAATTTAGTTCACGATTTAAATATATGACTTTTTTATATTGTCCATGATACATTAGTTACACGCAATACTTTTTTTTTTTATTTTACTTGAAGTTAATTGTAAAATTTTATGTGAAATACTTTTGTAATAATTTATTTAAGTTTTTGTACTTAATATTAATTCAAAAATTATTATTATCTTCTTATTGTTGGTTATGGAAAAAAAAAATTAAAGTTGTAATTGATAAGTACATATTCTGATTTAGTTTTTTGACTCTGCCACTGTTTCCAAGTGATTTTTTACTATCATTTTGTGATAATTTTTTATCATTTTTTAAGAGCAGTGGTTGTTCTTCTTTTTTAACCATTAATAGCTTGTCACTTTTTGCCACGTTTGGCAAAACATCATGCCTCCAGGTGAACTTTTATCATCAGAATTCTCAATATTTTTTAAGAGAAGGGGATTTTTTTTTTTTTAATTTTAGCCATTAATGGACTATGAAAATTCTCCAAAGTCATATTATTTTCATGAATTGATGTGCTAACCCTTCGAGTCACATATCTTGGCTCTTCATGAATGATTGATTCTTCAAAAATATGTGTATTAACTGTATGAGCCACATTATTTTCATATCTTAATTTTTCATTGGCTTTATGCCTTCTAATTTTTGTTTCCAATATAGAATTTCTTCATCAATTAGGAAAATTTGGCCTTTAAGTCGATGAATTTTTCCATCACAGTAATTTAAATCTCTTTACGTCAAATAATATGGAGATGATGAAATTATTTGAAATTTTTGCCTATAAAGAGAATTAATTTCTTCTTTTGGGACTAAAAGGGCAAATTATACTAACGGTCCCTATAGTTTGAGCCTTGTGTCACTTTGATCCTTGGTTTTTCAATTATAACACATTTGACCCTAAATTTTAAATCTTGTTCCAAATAAGGACAATTGAAAATACCATTGCTCAATTTGAAGGGTAAAGTTGTCCATTTGATAAAATATAAACTAATTTGACAAAAATAAATGTCAAAAAAAATATTTTTGAATTTTTAAAAATTATTTCTACCCATTAAAGATAAAATTGTATAAAATTGATAAATCTTTTGAACATTTATTATTTTTTTTTACCAAATTAATTTTTATTATGTATTTGGATGATGATCATATAATAGGTGGTTATTTTTATCTTCATTAAATTAGTTTCTATATTTCTAAAAGTCAAATATGGCGAAAACTTTAATATCATTATTAAACAAATCTATTAAATCAAAAAATTCAAAACTATAAACATTTCATATATTAAATATATCAATTACACATTAAAAACCTAACAACCATCCATTACATGATCATCATCCAAATACAGAATAAAAGTTAATTTGGCAAAAAAAAACTAAATATCTAAAAGATTTATCAATTTTATATAATTTTTATCTTTGGTGGGTAGACAATATTTTTAAAATTTTAAAAATATTTTTTTGACACTTATTTTTGACAAATTAGTTTATATTTTATCGAATTGACGACTTTGCCCTTCAAATTGAGCAACAGTATCTTCAATTGTCCTTATTTGAAACAAAATTTAAAATTCAAAGTCAAATATGTCACAATTGAAAAGTCAGGGACCAAAGTGACACGAGCCCCAAACTATAGGGACTATTAGTGTAATTTACCCGGACTAAAATTTCACTCCCGCATCAATAAATTTCATCATCACAACACCAAATCATTTTTTTTACATCCTTTGTCATACTATTATGTTGACAATAAGCGGTAGAACCACCACTATAACACTGACAATTTTTAGAATATGAGGCATTCCACTGATAATCTGTATCTATAGGGACACTGCTACTCCACTGACGGTATGTATCCATGAATGCACAAGATGTAAGCATATACCTGTTGAAGGCATGATTCCACAAGGATAAATTTGCTTCATTATCATCATTATCATCATCATCATCATCATCATCATCACTCCAAGTTAGAATGGTCCCACCAGGCATGCCTATTTATGTTAGCAAAAATTCAATTTAAGCCCAATCGACAGTGATTGATCGACAGGCTTAAACAAATTTTGATAAACACAAGAAGATCAGGTTTTGTGGTTGAGTTCTATGCATTAAACAAATGAAAGACTTCATGGAGGTAATTAAGTAAAGAATGATTTGAATAGAAAAAAATATGTATATATTCAATTAAATTGCTACTTACTATCAGTTACAAGAATTCAAACAAGAACAAAGAAATGAAAAATACAACAATTGACAGAAAGAAGAGAAGTGGGGATTGGAAAAAGCTATTACTAATCTACTTCTAACAAATACTAAGTTAAACTACTCCTAGATTAATATCGCGTTTTATGAATGGTAGTTGAGATTATTGATTGATTTATCTTTGTATCTCTCTTGGCCTATTTATAGCCTCAGCTACATGAGAGAAAGAGATAACTTAAGTTCACAATTTCCTCAACATGATATATATCACATCTTTGATAGGTACTATTTTATAGATTTGGTGTCTGATTTGATCTTGGCTCCTTAATCTTAGGAACTAACTTTCAAATCGCTCAATTGCTAACTTTTTGGGCCTCCATTTAACATGTTATCATGCCACGTTCTTAACAAATCTATCATGCCACGTTAGCATGTCTGTCGACAGAAATAATAATAACAAAAATAAATGTGATCAAGGTTATTTTTTAAAAATAGTTTATGATTTTAATCGACAGATCATAATCAAACTTGATCACAATTAACAAGTCACAATTAACAAAAAAAATAAAATAAAAATGTGGTGCAAATAGTATCAGTATTGATATCAAATATATGATAACCTGATAATTATTTTGCACTTTATTAATTTAAAATTATTTTACAACATTTCTCATTTTACTGATTTGCATTTGAATGGTGTGAACGTACTTTCACCTAATTTTAAATGGATATTCGCTGTTGGAACAAATTGAATACTTCAAAAATGTTAGATATCAGAGTGATAAAAACTTAAAAAACAAAAAAACAATAAAATTAATATTTGAAGTGAAAAAATAAAAATTTAGGTCAAGTTTGGCATATTACAAAAAAATTAAAAAGTTAAAAAGTTACTCAGGTGGTGTTTGGGAAGAACTTATTGGGGCTTTTTTGGCTAAATTAGCCATATAAGACAAAATAGGCTTTTTTAGCCACAAAAAACAAAACATCACATCCAACCCATAATCATTACACTCCCCTCTCACAAAAAAAGTCAAAAAAGTCAAAAAGCCAAAAAGCCCTTCTCAAACCAAACTTTTAAGCCCAGGCTAAAATAGCCAAAAAAGCCAAAAAGCCAAAAAGCCAACCCACTTCCCAAACAGAGGCTCAAAAAGTTAAAAAGTTAATACTATTCATCAAAAGTCAACAATTATGACTGCACAACTCCCAATCTTAATTTTTCTCTACAAATCAATTTTTATAATTTTTTATTACACATTTTTTCATGAAAAGTCAAAAAATTAACCCAAACATCCAGCGGAAAGTCAGGGTTAGTTGTTAAATTATTGAACCAAGACTCTTGGTGGCCATAGTCTGTCTCCTTCTTCCTTCCTGAGTCCTTATCAATCACTCATCACTACCAGTCATGGCCTCCACCCTGGTACTCTCTCTCTCTCTCTCTCTCTCTCTCTCTCTCAAGAATTTCAGATTCAGGCAATTCATCATCTGATTCTATTTTCCAGGAAAATCCTCGGGATTCTTCAACTGCTACACCTTCGAAGCTCGTGCTGTACTCTTACTGGCAGAGCTCCTGTTCATGGCGTGTTCTTTTTGCTCTTAACCTCAAAGGTTCATCATCATCATCATCATATTCAAATTATTTGCAGCATTACTATTTTTTATTTTATTTTATTTATTCTATATACCATATCATTTTTTTAAAAAAATTTTAAAATTCATCATTTTATTAGAGTCTCTATCCAATCAGTAATTTTCAAAATTTGATTAAAACTGTTCACATTGTAAAATTATCTTTTTACCAATCAGGTTAGGTTTTCCCCCATTAGGCTATGTTTGGTTTATGAATTTGGGTAGAGATTTAGAAAAGGTGCATGAAATGTTACACTATATGAACTGAAATCAGAAACTATGAAATTTGGTGAAAAAAACAATGACAATAGTTTAGGGATAATAGTGAAATTAATCCTTTTTCTTCTATCTGAATTTGATCGGTACTTGTTTTGTTCTGAATTTCTTGAAATTGGATTGTTATAGGGCTTCCTTATGAGTACAGAGCAGTTGATCTTGTTAAAGGAAAGCAATTCACTCCAGGTGATTACGTTAACTCGGTTGAAACCCTGTACCAAATGGTTGCTTCTGTAATTAACTTGATGTTGTTGGTTGAGAGATTTCAAAATTCAAGTTGTTGGGTTTTGCATTTATGGATTTTTAAAATTTTGAATCATATAATGCTAGTCTGGAATCTGATGGTGCAATTATGTAACCAATGCTGTGTGCATATGACTTGCAGAATTTGAGAAATTAAACCCTCTTCATTTCGTTCCGGTACTAGTTGATGGTGATTTGGTTGTTTCGGATTCATTTGCAATATTGCTGGTTGGTGGTATTTGAAGTATTGATTTTATGATTTTGTTCTGCTTGGTTTTTGCTTTGATACTGAATTGATTTGGGTATTTGGGCACGAATTGTTGTTGTTTGGTCAGTATTTAGAAGAGAAGTATCCTCAAAATGCACTATTACCAGTTGATCCACGGCTAAAAGCTCTCAATCTTCAGGTTAGATTTAAAGTCATCATGTATTCTTTGTAGGGAAAGTCTGCATAGTGATATCTTACAAAGACAAATTGGTTGCTTGAAACTTAGCTGATGTGAATTTGATTTGTTATTGAATTTGATGTGAAGGTCATGAATTCATTTTCTGACCATGGGTGTGCACGTTAATGAGCTTCTTTGCACTAAAGTAGTCAACAAGAAATTTATACCATAGCTAATTATAGCTGCTTGGGTTCGGAAGTCACTGAATTCAATGGCCTCATGGCTCTTGACAACATGGATTGCTGGACCCATGGAGATGAAACCAATGAAACTATTATTATGGAAGCTTGAAAGTTATGAGATGGTTCCTGTATATTATGGATCAACCTTGAAGCATTAAGTTGATAGATTAAATCACATACACATACATTATTTTCTGGTGTAGGATGAGTTTTATGCCCCCTGACATTATGAATTGTGGGGTCCCAGTACTTGGAACTAATGAATGAACACACAAGTTTCAGATTAGGAGATAGTTCCCATCCATAACTGATTAAGCTTAAAGGACTAAGTTAATAGATCGAATCACATAAAGGGGGTGTTTGGGAACTTAGTTTTTGGGTTTTTTTTGGTTATTCAAACTTAATTTTTTGGTCATAACTGATTAAGCTTAAAGGACTAAGATACACACATGGATGTTTTTTCATGGTGTAGGATGAGATATTTTCATGACTATCCTTAAAATTTTGTTGTCTTTCAGGCTGCAAGTATTGTCAGTTCTAGCATACAGCCCCTTATTATGATGTCAATGCAGGTATGTATGAATTGCATATGACTAGTGTTGGTCATGTATTGAATAAAGAGTCGTCACTTGTGGTCTAAATTCTCTTATGAATTCCTATCCTGCAGAAGCTTATTGAGGAAAAAGTTGGTCCGGAAGAGCGATTATCATGGGCTCAAAATAATATAGAGAAAGGTTTCATTGGTAATGAATATCTGTACATCCATGACCTTATTTCTTTGTATTTTTTACTTTTTTTTTAAAACTTTTGTACCCGCTTCTCCCTAACAACAAAAATCCTATAGTTTTATGTCAGTTATAAAGATTTGTCTTAAATATTTTTTTCCCCTTAAAGGCTTTGGCTTATTAGAAGTTATATATGGTACTTTGATATTATCACAATAATGCAAGGTCTTGAATCGCTATGGCTTTTTTTTTTTTCTCCCTTTATGTTGTTTGACACTAAACCACACTTGTTAGGTATTTTTTCACATTTTCTTTACAATTGGCAGGACATGTAGATTGAATTCTGATCTTATTTATAGATGCAACTCATGCATGGAAATTGAAATCTGAATCTAATAATATTTTCTTTTGTCATGAATAAATTTGAATAACCTTGTCCTTTAAGACATTATAAATCAAGATGATAACAAGGAACTAAGTATGTTCACAATACTGGGTATTGGAATATCATGCAGGGTAGAGGTTGAAGTTAGAACTAGAATTTTTACCAATAGTACACTGAGTTTATTGGTTTGAAGCCTCTGGTATCACATGTACAATATTTGCCATGGCAATGACTTTTTCAGTTCTACCATTCCATTGAAGTGAATGCCACATTCTTTTGTACTTGCCTCTACTGGGCTGCTAGCTGTTTTGTTATTGGCAGTGGCAACAACTCATGCGTACAAAATTTACCATTTCTTGTTTTTTTATATGCTACCAATACCAAACTATATTTTGTTGATTAAAGAGAGATTAAGGCAACTAAAACTTAATGCATGGATTTTTATACAATCATTGCCAAGTGCTCATGGGGGTTGAGTTCTCAAAGAAAGTATTTTGATTTAATGCATGGCTTTTTATACAATAATAACTTAATGCATGGCTTTTTGTCCTCTTCTTGCTGCGAAAGTATTTTGTTCGACTTTGAAGTCTTATGATTTTAAGCTGTTAAAGACTTCTCTTATTGGTTTCAGTATAATGGGTTTCATCTTTTGTACAGCTCTTGAAAAGTTGCTGAAAGATTCTTCTGGAAAATATGCTACAGGAGACAAAGTCTACATGGTATCTTTCTGCTTGCTGATACTAACACTTTAATTTTTATCCTTTTTCAATGTTTTATTTTATTCTTTTCTAAACTGATGTTATGGTAAACAATCCACCAAGAATCTGATACATTAGGCGTTATAATGTTATATACTGAGGATCATGTGAAAATACAGCAGCAAAATTCTTGTCTCGGCAATTTTTTTTTTAATATATATTTTTTATGGATGGTGCAGTGATAAAAACTATGTTGTCTGAGTAATTTTCCTAGTGATATAAGGCCAAGCATTTGCTAAAGACCTTGAAATGCTTAATATGATAAACTTTCCATCATGGCAATTGTATGTTTTCTTGTGATGCTTTAATGGTAAGGAGAAATATGATTTACCCTGATGTAAAGAGAGAGAGAGGGAGGGAGTACAGGAGAAAAAAATTATCGTATTTTAACTACTGAGGATCTAACCCAGACTAACTGGAGGTTGTCATTTGCAGGCTGATGTGTTTTTGGCCCCACAAATTGCTATTGCTGCTAAGAGGTTCAACATTGACATGGTATGCCCAAACTCCCCTCTACTCAGACACACTTCTATATTAGACTTGTGCTAGTACCAAACAATTTATACTGTTTAAGAGCTTTGCCCTCCCGTTAACTGTTTGTTCCTTACTTTTTGCTTCATACAATGAAAGAACTTTCATGTTTGCCTGACCATACTATTATATACTGTCAACTTTTCCCTTTTGGTGTTGTTTCACACATGTTGCTCCAAAAATGATTATAAATATTACAACTGGTATCAGCAAAAAGAAAAAGAAAAATTGAGATTATCAACCAGGATCACCACTGCTTAATAATATGTTACAAGTAGGAAATTTCAAATATCAACCATCATGTCCCACAATTAGAACCATGGAAAAGGAAAAGAAATACCTTTGTCTGAGTGAGTTTGGTTTTGCAATGCATTTAGTAACATCAAACATTCTGCGTTGATGAGTTGGGAATCCTTTTTTTTTTTTTTTTTTTTTCTCAGGTACTCATCATAAGAACTTCCTACTTTCAGAGTTTCTGTAAGGAGAGGGAACAGTCTGTTGCTTAAACTGTGTATTAGTTTATAGGATAGCCCATAGACTGCCCCAACCCCTAATGTCCTCATGGGGTATGTTATTTTGAAGATCATGTGCTGTCATCTATACTTCCTCATCCCACCCAAATAATCAATAATTAAATAAGGAGGAGAAAAGTAAGAAAAATATGTATTTCCTCTTATATGTGGCAAGTGTACCTAATTCAGTTGATAATTGTTGGAACAAGATTTTCGTTCAGTATTTTATTATTATTGACAAACTTTTAAAAACTGCCCAGTCCTAGCTTAATATTGTCGACATATCTCTTGTTGGTCAATACAGTTTAAACTACCATGCCTTGCCATGATTTCCACTGGCTAATGTTGTCATCACTGTCAAGTGCCAATAGAATACTTCTATATTTTACTCACCAGCTTCTGTTTTTAGATCTTGCTTACTGAAACATGTGATAGAATGACCTCAATCTGATTTCATTCCTTGGCTTCTAGGATTTTTCTCTATTTTATCATGTGTGCTTTTCTGGAATCATTTTATTAATTGTTTATTGTTTGTGCAGTCCAAGTTCCCTACTTTAAGCATGATATTTGAATCATGCAAGGCTTTACCAGAATTCCAAGCTTCTTTGCCAGACAGACAACCTGATGCCATGTAGTAAGTCTGCTTTACTGTTTTGTAACATTTGTGTTTGTGATTTATAAGTAAAATATGTTATTTCAATTGCCAATTTATTACAGTCAAGATTTCTGGATTTTATATATGTATTCTATGGGAGACACCTTTTTCAAAGGTAGCTGTTGTATCTTAGAGGTTGCTGTTTTAAATGTGATAAAAATAGTCAATTTGTACCTCCTATATTTTGATGAAGTGATGGAGTTCAATAATGGCATATGTAACTTTTTATCATAATGACATTCTACCAATTTGAAAAAGTAAAATACTATTCCATGTTACAGTTACTAAACTATTGATGGATTTATGCACAAATTGTATCCTGGTATCATATTGAGTTGTATCCATTACAAAGAGCCATATTAGTAGGAAGATATGCCATGACAAACTTCCTAAAAACATATTGGAATTCTATATTTTGGCTATTTTTATTTTGAGATTTTGTGTGAGACCATTTGTTGTAGTTTCAGCTTGCAACTTACGCAACAAAAATAGTTTAAATAAGTTGAAAAAATGTTGAATTTGGTGTAGGGGTTATTTTAGATTTTGCTTATGAACTATTAGCTTGCAGCTTTGAATAAGTTGCAAGGAACAAACATCCTCTTGAAGCTTTTTGGCTAATTTTGATGTCAATGACATCAGATTTCCTTTGAAAAAGTTTGGACTTGCCAATGGCTAAAGTATTCTAGACCAAACCAATAGAGGATTGTAGCCAAGGGTGTTGCATTGTTCCATTGATGACATGTTATATGTTCTTATCACTGTGATCATCAATTGGGGGAGCAAAAGTTTACAGGTCTCTCTGAATAGTTAAGCTGATACTATGAAATGAGATCATTGATTGAGGAGGTAAGTGTTCATACACTACCCTATACAAGTGTTGGACCTTGATGAGCAAACAACTAATTGCAGAAGTTCTCTATTGTTTGAATTTTATTATTTAGCTATAATGTCATATATTGAAATGGCCTTTGATAGGGCCGCGTGGAGAAGAAGGATTCATGTAGCCGACCCCATTTGATGGGACTTAAGGCTTGGTTTGGTTTGGTTTGGTTTGGTTTGGTTTATAATGTCATATATTAGATGGACTACCAAAATTATTTTACCCCTCGGTAGAGGGAGTCAAGTGCACTGGGTACAACTAGCCACAGTTATTACCAAAAAAGCCCTGGCTAGCATAGTCGAATCTTGACTTTTGATCCAAAATTTACCCAAAAATAAAAAGCCCTGGCTAGCATAGTCGAATCTTGACTTTTGATCCAAAATTTACCCAAAAATGAAATGGAGGATCGATTGTGTAACTTTATGTTTGGATCTTGAATTTGAATTTGAGGGAATTTGTGGATGAAATAGAAATGAGAAGGAAAAAAGGAATAAAATAGAAAGTTAATCTGTCTTTTTATTTTTTCACCAATCTTTTCCCTTCTCGTATCCCTCCACAAATTCGAGATTAAAACATAAGGATCATTAGAATGCCATTGAAAGGGAACCGTAATCATGAAATGGCATATATCATGACAATTGCTATTCATTGCAGGGCAAGAAAACAGATGAGCTTTCAATCTCAATGGTTCTATTAAAGGGTCTACCTACTGTTATCTTAGCCTTTTGAGTTACTTGCCCTCCCTGTCATTGTTGTATACACACAAAATGTCACCCCTTGTTTTCTAATTATTTTACTTTTTGTACCTTTGGTAAACAATTATTAAGAAGCATGCTGACCACCAAGTCTATTACTCAGAAAATTATTCAGTTGTCGAGAATCACCACATCAATTTTGATTCTGGCTATTTATGATGGATTACATAAAAAAAATTGTGACCCTAGGTCTTACTTTGTTGAACTCATCTCTTCGTGAAGGTGAAAAGAGAGTAATGCTATGGTTAACACCTCTCAAAAGGTTTGTACCATATGTACCTTTCTTACGTAATTTTGTGATAAATGTTACGTATTTTTATGATAGAGTTACAACATTTTGTGGTTTAAAAATAAAGTTGCGTATTTTGTAGTAATATTACGTATTTTTATGATAATGTTACACATTTTTTGGTTAGAAAATGTTTGAATAAAAAAAATGTGTAATATTATCAAAAAAATGCATAACATTACGACAAAATGTTCAACTTCATTTATGAATCACAAATTATTGTAATTCTAACAAAAAATTACATAATATTTTCATAAAAATATATAATATAAACCACAAAAATATATGATAGGTATATATGATATATACCTTTTAGTGGCGTAACATGAATGGAGTAAGTCTATCAACATGATTTAAAAGTTTAGGCCCATATTAATGGAGTGGGTCTACAAATTTGATTCAAAAGCTTGAAGGGTCTATCTAGATAATCCAAAAACTTAAACCCATATTAGATGGATGTCGGATATCACAAGAAATAGAGGTAGCTTCATTTCTTCCAAATGATAATCAGTCGGACAGTTGTCCGAACGATCAGTGTCACTCTTATTAACCATGACTGTCATCTATTCAATGTGTTAATCGATATCCGCCTGACTAATCAGCCAAACAATAGGCATGCACGAATTTAGGTGAGCTAAAATTCCGTAGATGTAGTATTGTTGAATTTTACAATGTATTGGTCCTTGCAATTAATTTAGGGTAAAATTTTCTTTAAAATACGTACGGATTGTCTTTTGTGATTTAGAAAATTACAAATAGCCTCATTGTTAGAATTTTTTATTTAATATAATTAACTGAAAAAACGAAATTCTTAACTATTTTCTTATACAAAATAGAATTACCTAAATTATTAATTAAAATAAATTTTTGACATCATTAAAATCTGTTAATTGATTTGATGATGTATTAATAAAATGGACCATTTGTTATGAAATTAAAAACTTCAAAGGCTGAATGTAATTTTCAGAATCATATAAAACAATTTATATTTTAAGTAAATCTCAAGAAGTGTACTTGTAATTTACCAAAAAAATAAAATAAAAAATCCAAATATCCAACGACACATTAAATAAGTTGTCCTAGTTTCGCTCATTAGATATGATGTGTCAAAGTCTATGTTATCCGTAAAAAACTTAGGAAATTTTTTAAGAAAATATTTATAAATTTACGAAAAAAAATTATAACTTTTAATTATTAAAATTTTCCATCTATTTGTATTATTATTTTTTTTTTGAAACTTATACTGAAGTATAATTTTTTCAAAATTTTAAACCTCCATTTTTGTACAATTAAATGATGTATCAAACATAATTCGAATGATCAAGTGAACTCTCCTATTCACCTGTAATAACCCTCACACTGTCTTAGCCATACTCATGCATTTATATGATTTTGCTCTGTTAAACTTGCATGTTGAATCTTGACTTGCCTTGCATTCTTGACTTGTCTGGCATAGGTGTTGATTGATACTGTATTTCTTGGTGTGTGTATGTTTAGCCGAGGTCACCTTGAGACTAGTTCACCTTTGAACCATAGTGTTGCGAATCATGTTGGAACCACTTGGTTGACCTTCACCTTCACCCCGGCATTCTAGCCGAGATGTCGCCACTTAGCCGAGGTATTTCATACTAGTGACCTTTGTTTCCGGGATGGTATGACATAGGCCGAGATGTGGCACACCCTGGCCGAGATGTGGCACAGCTTAGTCAATTGTCGTCCTCCCTAGCCGATGTCCTTGTTATCCTGTGTGCCGAAGTCCTGTCTTTGGCCGATGTTATCCCTTGCCGAGGTTTTGTTGTTAGCCGATGTCATTACTCGCCGGAGTGTTTCACTGGGTAGCTTGTTAGATACGCTTTGTCATAGACTTGTCTTGTCAGTCAGTCACCTTTTTGAGTTGAGCCAACCACCTATTGCCACGTGTCCGAGCTGAAGGCTAAAGTAGCCGACAGACTTAGAAACACATCATTTTGTCTCAAAGCCCTTGTTTTAGAGAGAGAAGCTCTAGGAAGGAAAGAAGAGAGTTCTAGAGAGAGGAGTGTAGTTCGAGCTTGATCCTTGAAGATTGAACCGTTGGATTTGAGCCTTGAGGTTAGATTCTTGCTCTCCTTTGATTACTTTTATTGTTTGTTCAGTTACATTGCATGATTGAGTTTGTTTGTGTGCCATGCATGGATTTAAAGTTGGTTTTAGAAAGAAAATAAGATATTCATGAGTACTTGAGGAAAAGCCTTGATTTGATCCGGAAGCTTGCATTGAAATCTATGTTTTTGTGTTTGTTTCATCAAGATCTTCTTGTATGGGTACCCAGGTCCATGTTTTTAAACTCATGGCATGAAATCTCAGATTTTATAAATGTAAGTTATGATCCTTGCATTCATTCCTTCATAATCTTCATGTTTATGTTCTTGATGTTCTTGAGCAGAGGGAAACCCAGATTTTCCCCGACCTCATTTGTTCTTGAATGTGGCCCTCGGGACCACACCTCGGCGAGAGAGTGTGGGACCTCGGCCAAGACCTGGTTAGGTGCCCAGCATGATTTCCAAGGTAAGAAACAGTGTTTGATATGACTTGACTAAGTTTTGGGCGTTAGCCGAGATCATTTGCATGCATAAGAACCTTGTTTAAAAGTGTATTCAATAGACTTGCCATGTGATTGTAGGACTTGGACTTGCCTTGACCCCGACGTCCGAAGAACTATGTGAGTGGCATTCTTAATAAAGCTATGTTGCAATGTTTTGATAAAAGTCTTGTTTTGCCTTGTTTTGAAAAGTTTGTAAGCATGAATGATTAACCCTATTTTGTATGCTAAGTATTATTTTGCTCAATGACAATCTTGGAAAGTCCTTACGTGCTGGAGGACTCTAAGCATTTGCAGCACACTCTTGATAGTCCGTATGTGCCAGGGGACTTTAAGCATTTGTGGCACCAGTCCGTACGTGCTAGGGGACTATAAGCATTTGTAGCACAAGTTTGGAAGTCCGTACGTGCTAGGGGACTATAAGCATTTGTAGCACAAGTTTGGAAGTCCGTACGTGCTAGGGGACTTTAAGCATTTGTAGCACAAGTCCTTAGTGTCGAGGACTATAATGCAACGACACTCTTGTTTACAGATCTCGTCTTGCCACTGACGGTTTTACCGCGTGGGTTTGTTCGTCCGAACTGTTATCTCTTGTATTACATTGGTGCTAGTAAGCATCCCTTGAAACTTGAAAGATTTGATAAATGGACTTGTTGTACTCCTTGTATTGATTTGTTAAAAGACCTCGGATATCATTCATGTAAACCCTTTATTGTTTATGCCATTCACTGAGTATCCAAGCTCACCCTCTCTATATATATATGTAGGTGATGAGCAGGGCGGCGACGCCTAGATGTGTTTGCCGAGGTGTTTTGCCGACGTGTTTTGATTCGCATTTTGTGAACATCTTGAAGATCATGCTTCTTAGTCCTTTCATTGTATTTTGTATTTGAAGGCCGAGAAGCCTTTTTGTCAAGATGTAATTTTTGTACTCTATTTTGTTGTATTGAAGCTATCAATAGATGTATGTCATTTCATTCAACTTAAGCACCGCTCTTATGGACTGCTTGTATGTTAAATTATTGCTTCCGCATTTGTAAGCCCCATACGTATACCCTGTTTGTGTGTGATTTCTTGTAAGAGGCCTTTGGTAATCTCGGATTACTGGCCATCTCGGCGCCGACCTTCTAGGGGCGGGTTGGGGTCGTGACAAATTTTGGATAATTAATTGTACTGGCGATGGCATTAGGGTTGGATGAATAAGAGGAGGCCGATTATGAGGTTAGGTGGAGGAGTGGTAGCGGTGATCATCGGGGGTGCTTGCAGAGCAAGAGAAGAGAGAAAGTAAGAGCATCTACATCAGGTGAGGTAAAATAACAAAAAATTAAAATATAGCTAGTAAATTATAAAATTCTTCCTCCATCAGTCTTAACAAATTTTTTCTAAATTAATTTTTAGTTAAATTTGCTACAGTACCTCAACAACTTTGTCGAGCCACTGTTCATTAGCTACATGATTTTTTATTATATTTTCTAGAGCAAAACTAGGCCAAAATCTTTAAACCGGTCGTCTATCTGGATGTCCTCCCGGATATCCTACTGGATGTCCCGTGAGTGCTTGTAGCAAAAGAAGAAAAATGTCCAAAATTAACCTAACTAGTCGACCGGTCAACGACAATTTTTTTTTTTTTTTTTTTGCATTTTTTAAGAATTATTTGGGTGACATCTCATCAATTTAATAAAAAAATAAAGAATAACAAATACAATAAGAAATTAATATTTTAATAAGATTGAATTAGAATAGAGAGTGTGATGCAGTGAATACTAAAAAAGTGACTAACTAAAATAACAAAAGTGGATTTTGGATTATAATTTGACACAAAATTTGTTGAGGCTAATAATGCGGATGCTCTAAGGGCAAAAATATAAAAAAGGCCATAAGTTGATAAATAATTTTTTATTCTCCATTGTTATTCCAAATCTTTAGTTTTTTTCCATTTTTTTTTTTAAAATTTTTTTTAGGACAAAACAAACAGACTATAATTTAAATTAAACTGTAGAGCGTTTTTTTACATCAGTTACAAGTGAATGAGCAGGTTGGACAACCTCTCCACCCACTTTTTCAAAGACAACATAATCAAAACATTTACTATAATGCATTATATCACTCAAAATGGACTGAAGTTGCCAGTCAGAGATCCGGTCATAATTTTGTAACAGCGAAACTAATACTTGACAATCTGTTTGTAATTGAAGATGCATGATACCCTGTTTATGTGCCCACCGCAGAGCTTGAAGCGCAGCTGCAGCTTCCGTTTGCTATGGAGAAGGCAATGGTGGACCGGCCACTGCCATCTGCTGGACAGGATGATTACCTTCATCAAAACAAACCTAGGCCATTCTAGTACAATCCTCCATTGAGAGCCAAGACCCATCGACCACGATACGTCACTTCTGAGGATCTGTTGCGATGGAAACAGTATGCTACAAAAGAACTTGATTAGAGAAGACATTGTTAATGTTATTACATGTGTGAGAAAGTGTATGTGTGACTTGATGCTGTGGTGAAAAGACCAATGAAAACAAATCATGAGCTATGGCTATGGTTCGTTCGATGGTTATGGTTATAGTATGGAATTCAGTAGAATTTCGTTGCAACTAGATAGCCCATAAAATGGCAATAGATTGTATTAAAATCTCAAAATCATGAATCTGCTGAACCCAACCCTTGAACCATGTGAAGAAGGAAGTAGAAGTGCCAATACAAAAGTCAAGCCCCAATGCAAACCCACGCCATATCCTCCGAGATACTTGACAATCAAAAAATAAATGCTCAAGAGACTCTTCATACGCAAGACACTATTTACAAACTGGATCAATAGCCATTCCTCGTTTCATGAGTTCCCATTTCATGGGGAGAATGTTATGAAGGCATTTCTAGACAAACAGCATCCACTTAGGAGGAATCTTAAGCTTCCATAGTCGTTTCCATACTATCTGTTGGCATTATAAATCTGCAATTATTATTATTATTTATTATTTATATAATTGTAGGGCATGTGACATCCTCCTACTCATTTGGAGGTTATGAGAAGTTTTGAAATATGAAAAGATGATGGAGAATAAAATGGAGAACATGGAGCATGAATTGGAGGTTAAAGGAAGTTATGAAGACATGGAGGGATATGTGGCATTGTGGGAATGAAGATGGAAGAGTAGGTAGTTTTAGGTAGTTATTGGATAGTTATTGCTGGAAGTTTTTTCCTATAAATATTTGCCTATAAATAGCCATTCATAGCTACATTATAAAAGATCAAGAATTCAAATCAAAGATAATTGATTTCAATATTTCTTGTCATTTTCCTTATCTTAGGAGTAGTTTAATATGGATTTATATTTTGAAGCATTTATTTCAACATTTTCTTTTCAAAGCATTTTATGCACTTCATTTTCGAAGCATAGGAGTAGAGGTAAGTAATTATTATTTTGATTGTTCACTCAATCGTCTTTCTCTTGTTGGCTGCATATTTTGTATAGGCCAATCACAGTCCAACACGTGGCAAAATGAGGGCAATACGGAAAGACAATTCAAATCTTCAATCATAATCACACACGTGGCAATTAGTATTGGTTATTGTAGATCTGCATAGTACTGGATCAACAAGGAGATGCAAGATGACATGGCTTTAACGGTTATATATATATTTAAATTCAAAATCAGGAGGGAAGCCTAACTGCAGATATGGCATAGTGGAGCTAACTGAAAAGAAACATCAGCGATCATGAAGGGATGGTTCGACAGTTAGAAGTTCATTTCGACGGTTGTCATTGAGAAATATAAATAGCAGATAAGGCCCCAAAAAGAGCCCCAGACTCAGATCCAAAAAATCAGTTTTATCTACTTTATTTTCCTTCCAGTTTTTACATTTCTTATTCTTTACATTTCTGTACTTCAAATTCCTGCACTGCACTTCGTTCATAGGAGTAATTTCAAGTAGTTTGTTGCTGTAAACCTCTACGAGGCTAATTTGGATCATTGTAAGTCTTCCATTTTAGTTAATGAAATGCTACAATTGTTCTTCATTTAATCGTTATTTAATCCTCCTAAACAAAGCCACCAGAAAAAGTCCTCTTCATTGAGGCTGAAAGAACTAAAACACAATCGTCTGGTAATTGGTTGGCAATTAATATTCTGTAAGGACTGATTGATCCTTGCTGGCACGCTCAAAATTACAATAATAACCTTCGAAAGCCAAAAAACAAACATATATTTTTGGCACGCCCAGTGGGACTAATTGAAATGGCGAGACGTAGGAGACAAGGAGAAAATGAACGCTTGGAAGAAGGCGTGGAAGAAGAGGTAGAAATACCTAATCCAGAGGATAATGTGATAACACATCCTGTGGAAGTACCTGTTTTATCATAACCTATGGTTGAATAGACCAGCATTTCGGAGCAAGTACAACATGTTCAAAGTATTGGACGAGGCTAAGGAATTAGACCATCCACTGTTCCATCTACTCAGCCAATGAATCCATGGGGAGGCCTAGTAGATGCCATAGGACAGCAGTTAATGAACATAATAGAAAGATGGGCAACATCCTTGTTGGATCGAATGAATACTCATCAACTAACTAACGCAAGGCACATAGAGTAAGTTTCAAATGTCCCTCAGCAAAGATTGGTTAGAGATAAACAGCCTACGCAGAGTAATAAACATACTAATGGTCAAATTAGTAACCAAAACTATAAAAGACCATCACCTCAGTCTTGATATGAGCCTCTTTCGAGGCCTGTGACAATCAAAATGCCTCATTACTTAATAATGAAACCATGCAAATTGGTGGATCTTGGCCAACACAAGAAAATGGCATAAGGATGCTTCTAAATCCCATGTTCGAAGCCATACCTGGCACAAGGGGATTCATTAGTCCTTTGTTCGAATTTGTACCCGGGGGGTTAGAAGGGTTTCCTGCGACTGGAAGAGACACAACACCTGTTTCAGCACCTTTCACAGGACAGGCTCAGAGACGTCACCCATACCCTCAACAGCAGTCAGCACCACAGGGACAACCAGTCCCAAATATACCACCCTATGGACCAAGAAGACCTCAAGCACAAGGTTATCCACCAAATCCTGTGTTTGTTCCTCCAGTAGTGGTTCAACAAACACAAAATTTGGTTCCTAGGGACCAAATTACTAATATTGTTAAAGAGATGTGTGCATCGATGGCTCGGGGAGTTCAAACTCCTGTGTACAGGAAACCATATCCAGAATGGGTAGATAGGGTACATGAGTATCCAAGAGAGTTTAGGATACCAGACTTCACTCTTTTTTATGAGAATAGAAACTAGTCAACAGTGGAGCATATTGCTAGGTTCGCTGCTCAATGTGGTGAATTTACCAATAATGATTACATGAAGTTAAGACTGTTTCCAAATTCTCTAAGTGGGGCAGCGTTTGTATAATATATTAACCTTACACCTGTCTCTATCCAAACGTGGCAACAAATTGAGGAGGCACTTCATGCCTAATTCTTCCAAACAGAGCTAGAAGATTCCATGGCAGACTTGGCAAGGTTGAGTCAAAGGCCTGATGAGAAGGCTGCTCAGTTCATTGCCAGATTCAAAAGAGCACGAAACAAATGTAGGATTATCTTACCAGAGCCTGAATTTGTGAGATTGGCTCAAAATGGTTTAGAGTTTAGGCTTCGAAAGAAGTTTGACTCAATTGAGTTTAGAGATTTAGTGGAACTAACCTAGGTATGAAGCATTACTAGAGGAAGAACAAGATCGAAGTAATGCATCATACAAGACGTATTATAGAGATCCTAATTATGAGATGGACGTAGAAGAGATTGTAGGAAAAGAACTTGTGATCTGTGAGGCATTAATTCATAAAGACACAACAATAGACCAGCAGTTTAAAAAGAAAGACCTTCATAGGAAATAGTTTTTCGATTTAACAAAGGCAGATGACATTTTTTATCATTTGCTTGCTACAAACTTCCTGAAGTTACCAAAATGAGTCAAAATTCCATCTCCAGAGGAACTTAAAAGAAAAGTGTATTGTAAATGACATAATTCTTGGTCTTACTCAAGTAAAAACTGTATTGTTTTTCGGGACAGGATCCAAGAACAGATTCGGAAGGGAAGTTTAAAATTCCTAGCTAAAGCAGAAAAGGCTATGGGGATTGACACTAATCCATTCCTAGAAATTGAAGAAGTCGCAGCCAATGTTATTGTGTCAGACTTCCAGAACTTATCCTTGAAGGAATTGGAAGAGGTCAATGTGCAAATGCATGTTGCCAGCCAGACTACTATCAAGAAAGATGCTAGAAGTTCACCAACTGTTGGACAGGGCTTTCCAGACTAGAGGGAAGACTTTGATGAAGAGGCACTGGATGATGATTCTTTAGAAGTAGTTGTCATGCAAAGAATGTGTCCTAGGTGCAGATTGAGCTACAAGTGGTTGAAAGGGCTTCTGATTGATGGGAAGCAATATCACAAGGATGTGCAAAGGCATCCTAAACCAACTAGTGCCTATAACAAAAGGCCATATCCAACTAGCCCTAGGCAGCAGCCATTCGTGGTTAGGGCAGCAGCCACTAGAGTGCACTCCAAGGGCAAGAGACCTCTATATGAATTCAGACTACCCAACTATTACAGAATGTAGGGCAATCATCCTGAAAGGAGACCTGAAGGGAGTTCAAGTTATGGGATCAAAGCCATAGATTGGCCCCCTAGACTAGCCTCACACAAGATGGAAAGTGGCCACCTTCATGGAAGGCCTGAATTGGGCCTAAAACAGGGAGTCAGGGCCAAGCAGTGGCCTTCACAGGTAGCTTCGAAATTAGCTTCGAAGGAGGAAATGAACAGTTCAACAACTGAGTCAGTAGGCTCATGGGTACCTGGCGTTCTAGATTGGTTTGTTATATAGAACAAACCTAAGGAAATACCTACTCAAAGAAATGTTGTTGGAGACCAGGGTAGGATGGTCAAACCTCTCTTGGTGGCTCCAAATAATTGGGTGTTACTAAAGCATCCAAAAACAAAGAAACCAAATATGGTCTCAGTGATTTCTAGATCCCAAAGGAGGAAGATCCAGCGAAGGTACACTCAGTACCAGAAGGACCTGAAAGAAAGTGGAGAAAGCTCTTCATTGGTCTAGCCAAAGGACCAGACAGAGGGAAAGAAAAGTCCAAAGTTAGATCATAGTCCAAAATCGACTCCTCAAGACAAAATGAATTGCAGCAGAGAACAGTTGGCCAAAGTTCACTTCGAACTAAAATGCAAAGAAAGATCCAGTTTAACAGGATTGGAAAGGGCTTTGATGGAAAGTGATAGTGAGACAGAGGGAGAAGTTGGCCTAGGCCAAAGGAAAGAGATAGTTGAGGAGGAAATGTTCGAAACCTTCATGGCCGAACAGACATTTTTGGTCAAAAAACCAGCAGAAACAGACTATTCAAATAAAGTTACTAGTATTGAAGTGCCAGAATGCAGCATGGAAGATGCTTCTGAAGTAATTGAACAAGTTGGCCAGGAAAAGAAACAGGTACAGCCAGTCGTCCAATTTGGCTTGTTTCCTCCAGTGTCAGTGAATATGGTGCATATACTACCACAGGAGTTCTACGCAGAAGATGAAAACCAAGAAGGTCAGGAGATTGACCCAATTCCAATTTCTAGTGAAGACTCACAAGTGAGTATGGTGCAAGACGAATCCGAAGTGGCCACACCAATGGAAACTGAAGACGAGAGTGAAGAAGAGGTGAGTATCAACCTCTCATACCCTTTTGAATATCTCACGACATCTATGACACAGTATATCAAACCCTTGTATATCAAGGTATTTTTTGATGGGATACAGATGAACCGGGTATTGGTGGATAATGTGACAGCAGTAAACCTCCTTCTGAAATCTTCTTTGAAGAAATTAGGAAAGAGGAACACCAAGTTAATTCCAACCAGCACAACTATTGCTGGTTTCGCTGGAGACAAACAGATGGCTCAGGGCATTTTGCCCATCAACCTGAGTGTGGGAACCAGGAACTGCATGACAGCATTCTTCGTTATCGACATCAATGCTAAGTATAATGCTCTACTTGGTAGGGATTGGATTCACACCAACAAATGTGTGCCTTCCTCTCTACATCAGAAGATAATGATGGCCTTGGGCAATGAAGAGACATAGAAGATCAATGCAGACCCTCAACACTTCACAGCTTGTGCAGATTTTGCAAAGGCCAAATTGTATACTGAAGGAGTGACACCACTCAGTATACTGAGAAAACCTAATGGATCAGCCGAAGTGACAACTGATGAGGAATTAGCACACCTAAAGCACTTAGTCTAGGAAAGTGCTGATGAAGAGTTTGTCGCCAAGGATGATAATGATGCCTGGTTGTAGGCAAAAAGATGGAACCTAGGAAGCCAAATCTTTGGCTTTAATTAAGTTCTCAGTATTAGACATAAAATCAATAGTCCAGATGGTGCAAGAGCAAGATAAAGAAGCCATGGTAATTGGTTGTAAGTAGGAGCAGCAACAGGTTAGGGTTTTGGCCTTGGATAAATACTGTGCATTGGACATTGAAACAAAAGTCTAGGAGATACAAGAAGAAAAAGCCTTATGGACAGACTTTGTCTATGAGGAGGAGGGCAAAGATGTTGAATCAAAGAAACTGGGAGCAGGACAAAGCAAGGAGAATGCTTCGAAGACAAAAAAAAAGAAAAAAAAAAAGAAGCATCAGTGAGTTCTTAGATGCAAGACCCTTTGGAAGAAGTGAACTTAGGGGAAGGTCCTATACAGCAGCCCACCTATATAAGTGCTTGGTTAAATGCTCTTAACAAGGACCAGTTGTTGATGGTTTTGAAGAGATATAAAGATTTGTTTGTATGGTCTTATAATGAACTACCAGGATTGGATAGGTCATTAGTAGAACATAGGCTCCCTATGAGGCCTAATTTCAAACCATATAAGTAAAAACCAAGAATGATGAGTCCTGAAGTGATTCAGAAGGTCAAGAAAGAAATTCTTAGGCTCCTCAAGGCAGACTTTATTAGGACAGCCAGGTATGTTGAATGGTTATCCAATATTGTGCCTGTAGTTAAGAAGAATGGTAAAATGAGAGTATGTATCGATTTCAGAAACCTGAATTTAGCAACTCCAAAAGATGAGTATCCTATGCCTATAGTAGATTTATTGGTAGACAGTTCAGCAGGGCACAAAATTTTATCAATGATGGATGGGCACTCTGGTTATAGTCAAATCTGTATTGCAGAAGAGGATATCCACAAGATAGCATTCAAATGTCCTGTGAACATTGGCACCTTCGAATAGGTTAAAATGCCATTTGGTCTGAAGAATGCTGGGGCTACATATCAAACGGCTATGAAGACTATCTTTCATGATCTCATTGGAGGATATTTAGAGTGTTACATTGATGATATTATAGTAAAGTCCCAATCCATGGAGGAACATTTGTTTCACTTGGAAGCAGCTTTTGAAAGAACGAGAAAGTTCAAATTGAAACTTAATCCTCTCAAATGTGCTTTTGGCGTATCAGCTGGAAACTTCTTGGGCTATGTAGTACACAAGAAAGGAATGCAGGTTGATCAGAACAAAGTCAAAGCTATCATTGAAGCCAGACCTCCATCAAGTAAGAAAGAATTACAAAAATTCCTTGGACAGGTTAATTTTCTTCGAAGATTCATTTCTAATACTGTAGGGAAAACTAAAGTATTTTCTTCTTTATTAAGGCTAAAAGATGAAGAGAAGTTTGTGTGGACAGCAGAGCATCAAACTGCTTTCGAAGGAATCAACGCCTACTTGGCCAACCCTCCAGTGCTGATGCCACCAAATTGTGACAAACCCTTGAAGTTGTATATAGCTGAAACAAAAGATTTGCTGGGAGTTTTCTTAGCCTAGGACAATGAAGAAGGCAAAGAGCAAGCAATTTATTACCTTAGTGGGTTTCTAAATTCTTATGAATGTAAATATTCAGCTGTGGAAAAGTTGTGCCTTCCATTGTATTTTGCTGCAATGAAATTAAGATACTATTTTTTGCATATAACTGTCTTGGTAATTGCAACCACAGATTTGGTTAAATATATGTTTTCTAGACCTATGTTGAGAGGAAGAATTGGCAAATGGATACTAGCTTTATCAGAATTTCATCTAGAATATGTCCCCCAAAAGGCATTAAAAGGACAAGTTTTAGCTAATTTCTTGGCAGACCATCCATGTTAAACAGAAAGCCAAGGGATAATGGAACTTGGTATGGTTAGTGTTGAACCATGGCAAATATGGTTCGATGGATCAAAAGTCAATGGTCTAACTGGAATTGGTGTGGTGATTAAGTCACCGCAAGGGATAGAAACCACACATGGTTTCAGAGTGGATGAAATCACTTGTTCCAATAATCAAGCTGAATATGAAGCTTTAATAATGGGACTGGAAATACTTATTGGATTACAAGCTCATGCAGTTGATATATTTGGAGATTCTCAATTGGTGATTAACCAGGTGAAAAGAATTTTCAAATGTCAAAGTGTAAGCATGTTGCCATACTATGTTGTTGCATTACATTTACTTTCTCAGTTTCAGATAGCAAATGTAACTTATGTCCCAAGATTTTTGAATAATAAAGCTAATGATGTGGCTTAGAAAGTTTCGAATTTCAAGAGAATGGATAACACTCAAATGAACATAAGCCAAACAACATATCAAAAGGTAATACCACCCTTAAATAAAAGGAATATGGTCTTAGAAGTCAATCATAATGACTAACAAGAATAAGATTGGAGGCATCCAATAGTGCAGTATCTAGCTAGTCCATCTTCGAAAGCCAGCAGAAAAATCAAATTGCAATCTATGCAATACATAATATATGGTAATGCTCTCTACAAAAGGGGGGCAGATGGGTTATTATTGGAATGTTTAGGTCCAAAGGAAACATTGACAGCCATAGCTGAGGTTCATGAAGGCATCTATGGTGCTCATCAGCCTGGTGTGAAGATGAGATGGCTGCTTCGAAGACATTCTTACTATTGGTCAACCATCCTTAAAGATTACATAGAATATGCTAGAGGTTGCCAGGCATGCCAAAAGCATGGCACAATAAGGCATGTACCCATAACTGATCTGCATGTGGTTATGAAGCCTTGGCCATTTAAAGGATGGGCTACAGATATGATAGGGAAAATACACACACCCTCTTCGAAGCATCATTGTTTCATCTTAGTGGCCACAGATTACTTCACTAAGTGGGTCGAAGCTAAGCTGTATAAGGCTATGGACCAGACCAAAGTTATTGGATTCATTAAAGATCTGATCCACAGATTTGGCATCCCACAGACTATAACTGTTGATAATGGGACTGTATTTGATGGGAAGATGGTAAAGTCTTTTGTGGCAGAGTTTGGAATTAGCTTTGTTAGCTCTACCCCCTATTATGCACAAGTCAATGGTCAGGCATAATCATCCAATAAATCTTTGAAGAAATGAATACAGAAAGTTGTTGAGGACAATCCCAAGGATTGGCATAACTTATTGTTGGATGTATTATAGGCTTACAGGACTTCTCCAAGATCAAGTACATGAGTTACTCCTTATGTCTTAGTATATGGGCATGATGCAGTGTTACCTGTAGAAATTAACATCAAGTCCTTAAGGGTGAGAGGCCAGGACCAGTTAGTTGCTGAGCAGTACCATCAGAGTATGTGCTTGGAATTAGATAACATAAATAAAGCTAGAATTTTGGCATTAAATAGCATTCTTTTCCAAAAGAAGAAAGCAGCCAAAAACTATAATAAAAATGTCAAGCACATTAGTTTTGATGAAGGTGATTTGGTATGGAAGACAATACTCCCAATAGGGATTAAAAGCCACAAGTTTGGCAAATGGTCACCTAATTGGGAAGGACCATATCAAATTCACAAAGTCTTGCCTTCGGGAACATATCATTTGAAAAATTTGAATGAATATGTACATCTTAAGAAGATTAATGGCAGATATTTGAAACCTTATTATCCAACTGTGTGGGAAACATAAGGAATATAATAAGTGCTAAATGAAAAGAACATGAAAACACTCAAATGATAAATAAGGATTTTATTTCATAATGAGTTGAATACATGCAGCCACAGATTGGCTCAAAAGTCAGTATAATGTTTCAGTTGTTCCTTTACGATGGACTCTCTACTCTTAAAAGATGGGAACAACTGAATGGCTGTAGTCATCTCCTACTTTCGATCAGCCAGTCCTTGGTTAGTGATTTGTAGCTTAGTGGCAGTTCGATTTAAAGCTTGGTTGACTGCTGATAACTCTTCTTCAAGCTGGGCTTTCCTCTCCAATAGTTGAGCTCGAAATTGGGAGACAGAAGAATGTTGCTCTTTCAATTCTAACACTTCAGCATGTATTTTGGAAACAAAACTCCGATCTCTCAGTAATTTCTCTTCTACAGCCTTGGCGACATGGCAGATATTGGTGTAAAAGTCAATGGTGGCTGTCGCCTGAGATAAATGACTTGAAATAGTCATGTTGGATTGCTCAACAACTTTGCAGCATTGGAGGAAGCCATTCTTGATAATAGGCCTTTGCAAAGCTTCGAAGGGGATCCTCGAGAAGGATGTCAGCAATTCCAAACAACTGTCCAAGTCCAATGTAGGCAGGGAAGTCTTACTAGTGGAGGAAGAGCTCTCAAAATTTTCTAAGAGAGAATCAGCTAAGACTAATGGTTCAGTTTCATTGCTAGTTGTTGAAGTGGTGGAAGGCACATCAAAAAGGCTAGCTAGTCTAGCTTAAAAAATGTCCACTTCTTCTGTTAACATAGTTCGCACAGAAAGGGCTCTGATTTGAGGAAGAGATGGCTGCATATGGGTAGGAGGAGAAGATGAAGTATCCCTACCAGTATCTATAGTCTTAGGTACTAGTAGGTCGAGAGAAGAGGGATTAGAGCTAGGTAGAGATAATAGACAAGGAATTGGTGAGCTACCAGTGTCTTCTCTATGGGAATCAACTATTACTGGAGATGAAGTAATTGCTGAAGTAAAAGCTGGAATTTCCTCAGAAGATGAAGGAACAACAAGGCTTAAAGGGAGAGCAAATTGAATAGAGTTGAAAGATAGATGATGAAAGTATGGAGTTAAGCCAAAGATAGGGATATAGGAATATTTTGCCTCAAGAAAGGTATGAAAAATGTAAGACCAGGGAGTAGGAGTATAGCTTGAATTGGCTCCACAGTTCGAGGTCTTTCAACTTCGAATGAGCTGGAAGGAGTCCTTATTGAAGAAGAGGGCAGAGTAGCTGTTGCTGCAAAAGAAGAAATACAAAGTAATATCAAGTCTCAGTATCAAAAATTTGAGAAAGGAGAATATAAGCACGAAGGAAATTACTGGTTTCAGAAGTAGTGGCTACGATCGGAGAGCTGCGAAGAGTATAATGTCCAGCAGTTTATTGTTGTCTTGCAATTTCTCTTTGGAGTGCAGCAGTAGCAGCAGCTTCATCCCTAAGCATTTGCTGTTGCCTCATCTTCTCAATCCTCTAAAATACAATAAGTTCTTTGGAATGTTCTGCCTCGACTGCTCTAACAGATGCTTCATGAATAAGGTCTCCAGTGAAATCAAACAGAGAGACAGCCATTTTCTTCCTTCTCTTTAAGGGTGTCTCTTGCTCTTTTTCCATCTCTTCTTTTCCTGCTTCTTTTTCTTCTGCATGAACCTCAGGCATCTCTTTTTCAAGGTCAAGCAAGAGCTTTATTTTCCTTTGTTGTTGCTGCTGTTTACTCTTGAGAAGATTTAGAGCTTGAGCTTTTTGGGGAGAATCTCCCTAAGAGGCACCCGCACCACCTACATCAAAGACAGAGCTATTAAGTAAGGACAAGAGCATCATAAAGGAGAAGAAGAGGAAAGAAACAGAAGTGTATACCTTTCTTCGATGCAGCTCGAGTAACTCTAGAAGAAGTTGAGGCAGTAGGAACAGACTTTGTGGCGACGGACGCAAGAACTGAAGTAACAGGAGTAGTGGAAAAGGTAATAACTCTAGTCCCTTTAGACTTGGCTTGAGGTATATCCAGTACCATTAACAGATCTTGAGGAGGAATGGCTAAATGTACCTCCATACTGGACATCCACTAGTTCTGGCACCTTTTCAGTATGTTGCTTTGAGAAATTCATCAACTTAATATGGAAATTCGCCAATGGAATGATGAGTTTTCAACTCTCACTACCAAGTCTTTAACTGAGGCTTTAATTGCCGAAATTGGTAAATTTTTTCAGAATTTTTCCATAGTTAAAAATAGCAAAAGCAAAGAGTTGATTTTATCAATGGCTCGGGGGGTTCAAGAGTCCAATTTTAAAGAGCCAAATTATGAAATTAAGCATGTTCTTGAGCCAAATTTGGCTAAGAATGATGTTCCATGCATGGCTCGGAGGCTCTCAAAACCAATTTTTAGAGAGTCAAGTCATGAAAATAATATATCTATGAATGATTTTCATAAGCCATTAATGGCTAACATGGAAAAACAACCCACTTTGCCAAATAATTATAAAAATCAATTCAGCAAAAGTCATGTTTTTAAAATAAAGATGGTCAAGAATAATGAACAAACCACTGTTCATGAATTCAAAATTTTTGACATTTTTCAAAGTGTCAAAAAGTATGAATTTTCATGGTCACACCATACCATGACTTTTGTTGTTCGAAATCCATTTTGGATTTGTGGATCACATCAAACGTTGACTTTGATGGAATGGCTAACAAATAATATTTCGTTATTACAATATATTGAGCCAAAAATATTGTTATTAGTTGATCCATAAAACCATCACCATTTGGTTTTGTGGTTACCTTCGAAGCATGTCTCAAGACACTTCGAAGCATGTTATTCATTGAAACATCATTTTATAGCCATTAATGGCTAGCTAAAATGCCAAACTAATTTCATAGTAATCCAACTCTTTGGATTTGGTTCGAAGAGATGTCGTGAGCACTTTTGAATGACGACTTTGATCCTTTAATAACATATGTGACTTTCGAAGGGTGGTTTTTTCATCAATAAATACCTTCGAAATGTAACATGGGACGAGAAAACTTTAGAAATGTGTACCTCCCTTCAAATATATGTAAAATGGCAATTAATTAATTATCGAATATTGCCTATTTTTGGCATGATAATTAGTGGCTTTACTGATAACCATTTTTATAGCCATTTGTTACATGAAAATGTAACTAGTAGTCTACAAAAGTTGGTTTGAAGAACAATGGTTTTGGTGTCTTTGAAGAATTAATTATTGATTTAAAGCATAAAATTAATATTTTTCATTAATTATGTGTGAACCAAAACATACAAAATTTGAATAACCACAATATTGGCCAAAAGTTGCTTCGAAAGCCTTTTTGCCATAATTTTGTAAGCTTCGAAGCACTCCATCTTGCATCAACAATAGCTTCGAAGAAAAAATAGTGATGGTTGTGAGCCTTCGAAGCTTTGTCGAGTATTTTCAAGTATGTAATTTGTCATTTGTCGGCACTTTCGACCTTCGAATGATGATTTTGGTCCTCTATACCACCTTCGAAACTGGTTATTTAGCATGTGTAATAGTTTGCTAAGGTGAATCATTGGCTTTGCCTTGAAAATATGTGGTTATCCTTCGAAGCTTTTCTGTAATAATATCCCTTCAATGTGTATATATATAATTCACAACATCTAGTCATAATTTCATGCTCATTCGAAACACTTTATTGGTGCTATTATATCATTCGAAGCACTTTGTTGATATTATTCGAAGCACTTTATTGCTTAGATTAGTCATGTGCTTGGTTCGGCCCTTAAAAAATTCAAATAAATATCATTTTTATTATTTATATAATTGCAGGACATGTGACATCCTCCTACTCATTTAGAGGTTATGAGAAGTTATGAAATATGAAAAGATGATGGACAATAAAGTGGAGAACATGGAGCATGAATTAGAGGTTAAAGGAAATTATGAAGACATGGAGGGATTTGTGACATTGTGGGAATGAAGATGGAAGAGTAGGTAGTTTTAGGTGGTTATTGGATAGTTATTGCTGGAAGTTTTTTCCTACAAATATTTGCTTATAAATAGCCATTCATGGCTATATTGTAAAAGATCAAGAATTCAAATCAAAGACAATTAATTTCAATATTTCTTGTCATTTTCCTTATTTTAGGAGTAGTTTAATATAGATTTATATTTCAAAGCATTTATTTTCAGCATTTTCTTTTCGAAGCATTTTATGCACTTCCTTTTCGAAACATAGGAGTAGAGGTAAATAATTATTATTTTGATTGTTCACTCAATCGTCTTTCTCCGTCTCCCTCATTCTTCTTTTAATTTTTCTTTTTTCTACACTTGGCAATTTTGAAATCCTCTTTGTTGAGGCAAAAGAACCGTCAAAGCAATCGCTTGATAATTGGCTTGAATTTAATCTGTAAGGATTTTTCAATCTTTGCTGGCACGCTCGTATTTATGATATTTTCCTTCGTAGGAAAAATAAGCCAACACTATCCAATCAGGATCGGACCGACAATAATCAGGGAATTGTTGGGTTAGAGCTTGCTTGTAGCCTGATTTTACAAAATACTCGCCACTCTTAGTCGGTCCCCAAACAACTCTATCCTTCATGCCTGTATTTGGGATATGTAGAGATATAATATGCGATACTAGGGGTGTTTGGGAAGCAACTTTTTTGGCTTTTTTAGTTAAAATAACACTAAACGACAAAATAGGCTAAAATAGTCAATAAGGCAAAATGTCATATCAAACCCATAATCATTTCACTTTTTATCTCACAAACATCATATCCAACTACAAAAAATCTAACTATCTTCCCAAACACAAAAATTTTAGCCTCCATCCCTCAAGAGAAAATATCATTTTGAATAACCCTAATAAGACTATATGTTGATAAATAAATAAATAAATAAGAACACTGAATTAGGGTGATTAAAAGACAATCTCCCCCTCGTCCAACGCCCCTTTCCCTCAAGAGAAAATATCATTTTGCCTCTCAAATTTTTACGCATTTTTTAATTTGACTCCTAAACTTCGATTAATATTAATTTTACATCTAAACTTTAAAAATATTAATTAATTTGGCCCCTGCCGTCATATTTCGTCAATAATTGAACGAAATGTGTTGACATGGGGGACAAATTGATTTTTAAGATATAATGTAGGAGGTAAATTAATTTTTAAGGTATAGTTTATGGGGTAAAATAAAATTTTAAATGAATTTTGATGTCGTGTCGGCACATTCTGTCTAATTGTAGACGAAGTGTGAAGACAAGGGTCAAATTAATCAAAATTTAAAAAATTTGAGTGTAAAATTGATATTAAACAAAGTTTGGGGATCAAATTAAAAAATATATGAAATTTTGGGAGGCAAAATGATATTTTCTCTCTCCTCAAATCCTATTAAAAAAAATTCAAAAAAATTATTCAGAGTAAATAATCAATGGTCTATATTTTTTAATACGTTCAAATCTAATTAACTTTAAATTTACACTAAATACTCACTTTCGAATAAAATTTAAAATAAATTTTTATAATCCATAACATTTTTAAAACAAATTAAACCTATCAAAAAACTTCTCCTTTTCAAGACAAATTTGTTGAAATAATACCTAATTATAAGCACCTAATATCTAGCTATTTTGCTCCACAACTATATATGCTTCGCAATATGCCCTTATTCCTCTCTCCACCATCCACCCCTCTCTCTCTCTCTCTCTCTCTCTCTCTTATTACTCTGCAACAACACACAATATTCTCCTCTTCTCAAATTCTCCATCTTCCTCTGCATTCCTCTCTCTCTCTCTCCCCTCCTCTTCTTTCTCTCTCTACAAAAACTCAAACATATACATATAAACAGAGAGAGACAGAGACAAACCTAGATTTTTGACAATGCTGCCATTTCAGAGCATCCAAGAAGCAGAGTCATCTCTGGGAAGAAACCTGACATTTGCAGAGAATCTGTGGTTCAAGTATTCTGCGAACAAGTCCGATTACTTTCTCTACTGCCACAACACCATCTTCTTGCTCGTCTTCTATACCTTGCTTCCTCTGCCTTACATGATCGCAGAGCTCTTGAGGTCTAACAAGGTTGAGAGGTTCAAGATTCAACCTAAAGTCAACAACTCCTTCAAAGACATGTTCAATTGCTACAAGAACGTCATGACCATTTTCATTCTCGTCGTCGGTCCTCTCCAACTATTCTCTTTCCCTGTCATTCAGGTATATATATATATTTAAATACATATATACTTGCATTTATTAGTAAGTCCTATTATTTGTATATTTGATCCAAAAAACCTTAATTTTTATATTTAAGTTATTTTACAATTTTATTTTAAAAATATTTTTTGAATGCTTGGCAATTTAGCGATGCGAACATTTATATATATTCATATTGATAAATATTCACATTAATAGTGTAAACATTTACATTGACAGCGTGAATGTAAATGTTCAAATCACGAAATATTCACACTGCCAATGTGAATATTATTATTAGAAATATTTTGATAATTATATCACCTATACGATTTATTGGAATATAAGAAAATAACTTGAAATAAGTAAAACACAAATAGGTGAAAAGATTTATGAATAAATGTCCCTATATATATCGGAATGCGAGAATGTATAGAGAATTGAAGAATCGAAGAAGTGACGAGGAAGATTGGGAGAAATTCTCGAACAGAGGATATTGAGAGTTCTCTCTCTCTCGTTTTCATTGTAGAAGTTAGTTAATCAGTTACAAAATCATGTTGTTTACGCTGTAGAAGTTAGTTAATCAGTTACAAAATCATGTTGTGAATTTACGAATTTACCTTCGTTAATTGAGGGGGAAATGAATATTCAAATTGCGGTGTTTTCATAGGTACACATGCATAAATGGAAGACGGTTATAATAATCTTCATCTAAAGAAATCAAATGGAAAGAATTTGAACATAAAAATGGATTTATTTTTATTTTTATTTTTGTTGAAGAAATCAAAATTTGAAACAAAAAACTTGACTATTATATTGGGATAATTTGGGTATAAAAAATGTGTGGCATAATTTTGTCAAGAGAGAGTTGTGTAGTTTATATAACACTTGTAATTATATATTTGAAATTTTGAAAAGATTGATGAATGAGAAAAATATGTTGCATTTGAAAATGGTTTTAAATAGTTCTTGGATTGCTGGATGGGTAGTTTCCATGGCTAATAAATTTACGAGCATTTTTGGAAAGCGAAGGGTCGTGACAATTTTTTTTTGAATTGTGTGTTTTATATAATAGTATAGATGTAGATAGCATAGATAATATAATAGTTATTATTTATATCATATATATTGTATAGGCATATAATATGCTATGCAAAAATGTAGTTTCAATCACACACTTTTGTCAAGGAGTTTAGGGTTTAATATGTTGAGGGCCCTCTGCCTCCATAAATATATGATACCTCACAACATAATATAAATATGGGAAAATTATAGACTATTTCTGGACTATCACGTATCCATATTCCTAACAATCTTAATTTATTCTGTCCCTTCATATTTGTCAATCATCCAACACAATACCCTACCTACTCATCTTCTTTACCAATCACAATATTATGAAATATCATGTGTCCATATTTTGGAATTACTAAATAATTATCCTATAAATATGTATGTATTTTATATGTAGAGGATGCCAAATATAATGTGTTCTTTGTTGTTTTATATTATCGAATTATATAGTAAGACATTATTTAATTTTATTAATTAGTTTTCCAAACAATGAACTAATTATGAATATCTACGTAGGATTTTGTATTTAATATATACATGTACATAAAATTTTGTTTAAAAATGTTCTGAAGGCATAGGTTTCTAAAATTGATCGATTCCCAAAAACACTGAACAAATATATAAATGAATTTATATGTAAGCTATGCACACACTTTATTCATTGCATTTATCAATATTGCTATGAATATGGGATAACAATACCATAAATCCAATGAAATTGGAGGTAGAAGCCTTTTGAGAATTAACTTTTTTTAGTAATTTTTTAAAACAAAAAAAAAAGTAAAAAATTAGAGAGAATACTTTTAAGTTTTGTAGTAATTTTTTAACTTGTTTTGGTTGGTTCTCAAACAACTAGGATGTAACTCGGGCGGGTTCGGTCGGGTTGGGAGGTTGTCTAAGCCCAACCCAAGTTGTGTGTGAGATCTGAACAGGCCTGCCCAAGCCCGAATTGTAACCTGAGGTTGCCTGCCCAAGCCCGATCCGAATTAAACCGGAATTGCCCGAATTGTATTTTTGTTTTATTTTATTTTGCGGTTGCATTATTAAAATTTGACACTATTTACATTTTTTTTATATATATAAAAAATCATTAATACTATGAAAACAAATAATTTATATAATGTAAGAGAGATGCCGTTATAGTAGTCTTTATAATTTATGAGTGAAAATAAAAAATAAAAAATAAAAAGTATGATTTTATGTTATTTGTATATATAATATATATTCAATATGATTTAATAATCTAAATTACTTTAATATCGTGTAATAGCTAATAATTTATATATATATTTAATATTTTTATATATCTATATATGTACAATTTGGGCTTCGGGTTGCTCGGGTTGTTTGATGTCTTTGTCCAAGCCCATCCAAATTTAATTCGGGCTTCTGAATTTTCCAAATCTGTACTGAATTTGAAAATATCTTGTCCAAGTCCTAAAAAAATTCGGTTGGGTTCGGGTTGCTCGGGTTGAGCCTGCCCAAGTTGCACCCCTACAAACAACACCTTAATCCCTTAATCTCCTGTTAAGGATGTTTTGGCCAACTGGGATTATTTCCTTGGCTTTATTGTCTTTTTCTTTTTTTTCTTTTTTTTTTTCTTTTTTTTTTTTAATATGAATATAAGTTCTGAGAAGTAAAACCAAAATTTTGTTTCTATGGTTGCAGAGCATTGGGATTAGAACAGGGTTGCCATTGCCATCAGGTACAGAGATGCTCTTGCAAATGTTGGTGTATGTTCTTATTGAGGACTACTCAAACTACTGGCTGCATAGGTTGCTTCACCGCAAATGGGGATATGAGAAAATTCACAGAGTCCACCATGAATACACTGCTCCAATTGGATTTGCAGCACCCTATGCTCACTGGGCAGAGGTTCTGATCCTCGGATTCGCATCGTTTCTCGGTCCTATGATGGTTCCTGGCCACATGATCACATTCTGGCTCTGGATGATTTTGAGGCAGATGGAGGCCATTGAAACTCATAGCGGGTACGAGTTTGCTGACATTTTTGCTTTCTGTTTTCAATTTTGAAAGTTGGGAACGAAAATGAGTTTGGTAAACTGCTTTTGTTGCCAAGAAATGGAAAAAGTGAAAATCAAAGGGAAAAAAAAAAAAAAAAAAAAAAAAAAAAAAAAAGTGTTTTTACTTGTTTTGAAAATGGAATATTTTCAACACACCTTTTGATCTGCTACTAGTTTAGTAGTGTGCTTTTGCTTTCTAAACAAAAAAAAAATGTTAGTAACTGTTTTTGTTGTCAAAAACAAGTACTAAATTATTGCAATTCACCAAACTAATATATTTTAGGCTTCTCAAATATTTTTTTTCAAAGGTAAACTACTTTTATATTAGCCCCTTCCCCTTAAAACATAACATCTAGTCCATTTCGACAATGCTATGTATCCATAAAATTTGTTCGGAAAAATATTTAGAATTTACAATCGAAGGACAAGATTCATTCTAATTGTGCCCCACAATAACAACTTTTAAATTTATACTGTAGATTTTAAATTTGGGGCAGTTGTTGGTATAGCTTTTCAAGGTAGATAGCATCTTCTAATCCATTTTGCTTACTAATCACTTGCATCAATATTATTTATTCTTTTTTATTTGTATGAAAATAATGTTAGTGAATATAGTTTTTGAAGCAAATTGTCACTGATTATCCAGATATGATTTCCCTTGGAGCATCACAAAGTTTATTCCATTCTATGGAGGGGCAGAGTACCATGACTATCACCATTTTGTTGGGAAACAAAGTCACAGCAATTTTGCCTCAGTCTTCACTTACTGTGATTACATTTATGGAACAAACAAGGTTAGTCCACAATTAAACATTATTTAGTATTATTATTTTATTTTGCTTTTATTGCCTTTTAGCAGAGTAACATGAATTTTTCGATCCCATTTTTAGTTTTTATTTTTTTATTTTTTTTAATATTCCAAATGCATCAAGGCTTTACATTTCTTGTGTCAATTTGCTGCCTTGTGTTTCACTAGGGATACCGCTACCGGAAGTCAGTCTTCGGAAAGGTACCTCTCAAACACCCTGTTCATTTTCTGTATGATTTTTCGTATAGCGTTTATTTTTACAGGCATACACACGCGCTTACAAACACACATACATGTATAATCCTGACTTTTTTTCTTTGTTTCAAAACAAAGTGTTCGCTTAAACTATATCATTAATCTTCAGTACAAAATTGCTGCATCTGTCGGAGCACACGTTAAGCTCAATGTAGTTCAAATAGAAAAACAATACCATCAGTGTGTTTGATTTCAAATTTTTGGATTCAATTTTTTAAAAATTAAATTTTTTATTTTTCATGTATTTTTATTTTTAGTGAATATTTTTAAAATTTTAAGCAATTTTTTTTTACTTTTTTAGATGCACTTTAATTAGATGTATCTAAAAAATCAAATATTTGTAAAAAAGATTTTAGAAAATTAATAAATACACAAGAATATAAAAAATGTATTAAATTCTCGCTTTTTTTTATATATATTTTTATATTTAGTGAATTTTCTAAACATTTTTTTCACAAATATTATACTTTTTAAATATAATTATGTTAGGTGTATCTAAAAATTAAAAAAAATTACTTAGAATATTAAAAAAAATTCAATGAAAAAAAAAAATACACACAGAAAACAAAAAAATTTAATATTTTGAAAAGTGAATCCTGGAAATCCAAACTAAATACAGATCAATAATCGATCATTCAAGCCACATTTTTTTTTTTTTTTTTACACTTTTTTAATTAAGGGTTTCTTAACGACAGTAATAATGATTTATTTGGTGATATAAACTTGCTATTCTATTTCAAGGGTAGCTTGAAAAAGAATTCTTTTCATGGTTCAAGAATATTATTGTAAATGGATGGCTATTCTCATCTAATCAACTTGATTTCTAGATTGTGTTTGTATCTTAGATTTGTGACGGGAAATGAAAAAGCTAAAAACAACGTTATTTTCATTTTCCATATTTTCATAAACAAAACAATGAAAAGTTCAAAAACATTCATCATTTTCATTTCTGTGTAAAAATAATTTTTCCAAAAACACTAATGAAAACACAACCAAACAATTCATTTTCTCTTTTCCGTTTTCCTTTGTTTGTTTTCTCCTCTACAAATCCAATATCCTAACACATCCTTAATACATCTTTTAGGTTGAACTTGAAGTTTTTGTTTATTTACTTCCAAAATTTGTAACTAGTTTCTAACTAGGTTCCTCTCTGACTTTGATTAGTTGAGGGAGAAACAAAGTGGAGGCAAATACGACCTCTCCAGGCAAGATCTCAAAGCCGAGTAGGTCCCTATTTCTTTCCAATCCGATCATTGTTTTCAAGCAACTGAATAGGTGTGTCTTGGTGACTTTCATTCATTTTTGTTGTCATGGAGATATTTTTGTACAGAAGTTCTTCCCTCTTCTTCTAGATAAAGATCTAATGGATGAGTTTAACTAGTATATGGACTATAAGCTTTTGTAGAAGATTTTCTATGAGTTTGGATGATGGCTTGTGAATGCAATTTTAAGTACAATCTTGGGGAGATGAAGGTTACATGAATATCAAACTTTTAATGTCAAAGAGTTCATCACAAGTTTGCATTATGTGCTTGGCCAATGCTTGCTTCCTAACATGATTATATATATATTGGAGGTGTGAACACGCATTAAGTATATGTAAAGTAGTTAGATAAATCATGACAGTTATTAAGTTTGAAACAGTTAAATCTAAAAGGGGTATTTTGTCAATTTCTCATCACTCTAGTATTACAAATCATAGTGACAAAATAAATTACACCTCTCTATTGCCTTAACAAACAACAATGAATGTTCCAATGCTCAATCTGATTTCTCTGTACATATACACATGCTCAATCCAAATAGAGTTCTCAAAATACGTAACATTTGACACAACACAAACAAAAAAGTGTTTTCAGTTTTTATTTGTTTATTTATCGATGGGAGGAGAGTATTAGGGATAGGGAAAGTTGTATCACAAAGCTGGTGAGACTCGAACCAGGGCATCATACCAAGTAAAGAGAGCACCTCAACCGAACCAACACTTTCAGCTCGATAAGTGTTCTTAGTTTACAACATTATAAAAAGAGATTTTAAGAACTCGTGCCAAAAACATAAAACTAGAGAAAACCCTTCTCTTTGCAGCATTGAATCGCCCCATCGAACATTTCTTCAAGGCCATACTTATACTTGAACCCAGTATCCAAAAGCTTCTTTGATGATAGGTCAGACAATGTGAATCTTTCAATTTCTTTCAAGGATCTGCATAAATAAATGGAAGAGTGATGACTAAGATATGTTTTTTGACAATGGAAAAATAACAAGAAAAACTCGGAAAACTGAAAAAAAGAAAACAGAACTCACTCGGGTGTTGGTATTGGATATTCTGGGTATCTGGCTGATAGAAATTCAGCCATGTTATCGATTGTTACTCTAACTGCCGAACAAACATACCTCCCTTTTGCATCAGGATATTCAAGAAGGAAGATATGTGCACTGGCAACATCGTCGACGTGCACCATTTCCACTTTAGTAAGATGCTTGTATTGATCTTTGTTGCCTACAGAGAATGGAAAAAATTGTTTAGAGTTAAAATTCAATGTACGAATTCGACTAACTATCAACATTTAATTGTTTCAAAAAAATGCAGGGCTGATATTAGGTGGAAAAAATACACTTATGATCCTTGAAGTACACATTTTGTGTCAGTTTGATCACTTATGTTTTAATTTTTCAAGCCAATTCCATTTGATGGAACTTAAGGTTTCGTTTGGTTTGGTCATCAATAAAGTTTTCAATTTTAGTTAAATTGATCTAATTCCAAATAGGCATCTAAATTATTAACGGAATAATTATAAAGTTTAACTGTGTGGTCTAAAGTATGTGTTTTGGTGCCCAAAGTTTAAATTTTGTTTATTTTGTTCCTCAATATTGTAAGTCTACGTGGCATCTTTTAATCAATGTTTAGAGAGCAAGTGACAATATTAAAAACTTTAGGGACCACAGGAGTAATTTTTTTTTTATCATTCCATTAACTATTTAGACAATTCGTTTCAAATTAGACCAAATTGACTCAAATTGAAAACTTCAAATATGAAATTGACGAAATTGAAATTTGAAGGACCAGAATTACACGGAACATGAACTTCAGCGACCATAAATCTATTTTCTCCACTGAAATTAATATAGTTTTTTGTGCGACCTAAGCTGATCCACAAAAGGTGACCAACAACTCATCCTTCAACATTCTCCGAAGTCATCCCAACTATTTTACAATACTTGAATCAACTAACTCAGATAATCCAAAGAAAAATTCTAAGTGAACAAAATTCAATATTAGAACCAGACACAAATCTCTCACAATTGTATACAGTTCTATGATCAAATTATGTGTCCGTAGAACAACTGTAATCTGAAATAACAAAATGCAAGAAGAGGCAAGTCATGAGAAATGACACGTACCGAGGATCATAGCCATTGAAGAGTGTACTGAACCGGGCAAACGAGGACAAATGAAGGGTCCATGGATAAAAGTAGGAATTACAGTAACAAGATCCAATCCATGTTTTTCAGCAAACTCTAGAGCAGCTTTTTCAGTTAAGGTCTTGGAAATCATGTATGAAGCTCCATAAATCTTCAAGGATCTAATATAATCTAAATCACTCCAATCACTCTCGTCCAAAACATCTAAACCCTTGTCATTAAACACAACAGTGGATGCACTAGAAGTGTATACAACTCGTTTCACTGTCTTCGAATCAAGGCATGCTTTCAAAATGCCAAGGGTGCCGTTGATTGCTCTCTGGACCTTGACTTCTTCGGGCTCTTTGTCCTCAAAATCAATGGGGTGAGCAACATGGAAGACTCCGATGCAGCCTTGGATAGCTGCATCAAAACTTTCTGGAAGGGCAAGATCTGCATTGAAAATTTGAAGCCTTTCTAATGCACCGGGCAAGTCTGTGAGGTAGCTAAGGTCTTTCTTGTTATCTGGTCAGAAAACACATAGATAAAAATGTCAAAAAAAATCTCAAGACATTGCACTTGATAGTTGATACACAATTTGATTTGAAAATAACATGGACACATCACATTGTAAATGCAGGCTAAAAGACCAAATAGTAAATTTGATAGGGCTGCGTGCAGAAGGATTCATGTAGCTGACCCCATTTGATGGGACTCAAGGCTTGGTTTGGTTTGGTTAGTAAATGGGTACTAGAAATGATAAATTCAATTTATTTATTTTTTTTGTAAGGATTTATTAACAAAAAAGAAGAAACATACAATGAGGCTCGATACATAACCCAACGAGCACACATACATGACTGAGCAAGCCCAGCCTCTCAATGCGATCCCAACATCCAAAGACCTAGCCTAAATATATATTTCATATATTCTCTTTTTTGCTTATACAGATTTTATAATCAAGGTGTATAAACTGGTTTACATGAGGCTATAATTGACATTATGAAACTTTTAATTCACACCGAAAGTCTTTAGCAATTAGAAGCCACATTTCATGTTTTCCCTCTCCAATGGGCATGGAAACGGAATTTTTGCACTAATTTACTAGGTAAGAGCATCTCTAGATAGGCTAAAGTGGCTCCTAGTGTCGGCCATTAGCAATTAGGAGCCACATTTTATTTTTTCTCTTCTCCAATAGAAATGTTAGTGTGTCAATCAATAGTGTTGTGTGTTAACTGTGGAGAGAGTCCCTTAACAAACCAAATTGTGGGCTCCACTCATCTCTTAAAAAGCTCTTCCAAAAGCAAAACAGAAGACAAAAAAAAAGAAAAAAAAGGCCAGGCGTCTCTCCGGTCCAAGATTGGACTAGAGCGTGTTGTTGGGTCTGGAGGGGTCCACCATGGGTCTTTTTTGGATGATCCGATCCGTTAAATATGTAGAAATTATCGAGTACTTTATCCTTGTAAAAATATCACGCTGATCGGATGTCAATAGTTACTTGATCGGATCAGGTTTCTATCAATGGTTAAATATAATTTTCAAAATAAATTATTGACAAAAATCTAATCCGATCAATTAGCTATCGATATCCAATCAACGTGATTTTTTACAGGGATAAAATACTCGATGAGTTTTACACATTAAACGGTTCAAATTATCGAAACAGGACCTTGTGATAGGCCCCATGGGGTCCAACAATGAACTGGAGACAAGTCTAGCCAAAAAAAATGAAAGATAGTGATGGGACTAGGTGGCTAGTGAATTCCCCAATTCACAAAAAAGTGGGACTCACAAGATAACACGCTGTTGACTAATTCATTGGAACGCCTATGCAGTCATTCAATTACCTAATACTTGACACAAATTGAGTTTCACTTTGGCGTACACACTAAACACATTTTTAGATGATCCATTGAAAATGCTTTAATAAGAACATCTCCAAACGGTTCACCAAATTTTTCACCAAATTTGAGTAAAAAAAAGACTATTTTCTCAATCTGATACAGACTGCTCCAATGGTTGTCATCAACTGCACTCTCTCTACCTCCACCCACTGTGAGCGCTCTCTCTCTCAGCAAGACCCACTTCAACTCTCACACACACAACACACTAATACACAGAGGGCAGCACACATGGGCATGGAGGGAGAGACCCAGACTCACTCTCTCTCTTTGGGGGCTGCTATGATACTACACACACCCACACGGCAACACACCTAGCAGACACATAGACACACAAGACACCATTAACACACACACCCAGCAGACACATGTACATGGCATACCGACACTGAGCTTCAAACACAGCACACACGACTGATACACTCATCACACACATGCATGACACAACACACACACGACACACAGATTCACACATGCATGAGAGGGGTCGACCGGTTAGTGTATTTTTTTTTTTTTTTTTTTTTTAACCTCTTTGAACCTTTTTGACCTGTTTGAACTAACCTATTTGCAAGGGACCGGCTGGTTGACCGGTTTGGTCTCCCTCAACGGTCACGCACAGTAAATTGATGAAATCTTCCCCTGTTCTCACTTTGATGAAAAATTTGGTGAATTCTCGTTTTGATACCAATTTGATAAAACCATTGGAGCTGCAAAAAGTAACTTTTTTACCAAATTTCAAATCTGATGCAAGGTTTAGTGAAGCGTTGGAGATGATCTAAGGGTGCTCATTCGAGTGAGGGCCCTTCACATCCTCTACTAGACATGGCTAGTGTGATGTACTATAGTGATTGATTTGGAGAAGATAGGGACAAAAGATACTGTTTTGATCCATTTGAGTGACTAATTTGGGGAAGATAGGGACAAAAGATACTGCTTTGACCCATTCTACCAAGTGAGTGCCAATTAAGGAAGGGGAAAGTTCGAATATACTATTAAAAATTAGGTATTTTGAGCAAGAAATAGTTTACTATTTTAACATAACCATTCTCAAATTAAGACCTCGTTTGAAAACAAATTATTTTAATAATCTTTTAATTTTTTACAAAAAAATGTATAAAAACATAGAGAAAATAATGTGACAACTTATAATGACTTTTTAACTTTTTAGATAAAATATATAGTTATCAAACGAGGCCTAAATATATGTACAGTACTTGTTTTATCTTATTAAAAAAGATAGGATAAATTACACTAACACCCCTCTATTTTCTTGAAATAACACTGCTACCCCCATTAATCTCTATAATACAATTGCCACCCCCTATTAGATGGCACCACTTACAAAAGGGGTAAATTTACCATAATGCTAGGGGTGTAAATTTGGCCCGGCTTGAGCCGATGAGCCGGCCCATGTTGGGTCTCGCAGACTCTTACCCAAAATTCGGAGGCCAGAAAATGTAGGCCTAGGCTCTAGGGATATTCAGACCTTGGGCGGGCCGGTGAACCTGGGCCTAAGCTCGGGGTTGGGACAGGCCTGAACAATTTTTTTTTGTTTTTTTTTTTTTTTTCTACCAAAATTTTATTATTTTTTCACTAAAAAAAACATTGGGCCTCAGGTCCCGGGCCCTTAAGTGGGCCTTAAGCTAGCCGATAGGCCGGGCTTACGGGCTGGGCTTCAAAATAATGGCCCTGGCCTTGGTCCAGGACCCAAACGGGCCTAAATGAGTTGGGCCTACCCCAGGCCGCCCATGGACCGCAAGCCATTTTTTACACTTACACATAATGCCCATGATTAATATATTTAGTTTAATTTACTGAGATGAAAGTGAAAGGACCATGATACCCTTTTTCTATGAAGGCATGGACACGGGACACGACACAGACACAGGGATATGCAAAATTTTAAAAAAATGGGAGACACGACACGTCGAGGACACGTTTAATATATGTAATTTTTATTTATTTATTATATGTCTAAAATAAAAAAAATTTAATTTTTATATAATTACAATAATAATAAAATTAATAAACATATTTTTTAAAAAAATTAATAAAAAATGAGTGTTTTTAAATAAAAATAATTTATTTTATGAATTTTAGGTTTAACAAAATAAAGATAAAAAAAAGAAAAAAGAAAGACAAAAAGAGTGAAGGAAATAAAAGAGGAGAGAGAGAGAGAAACGGGTGAAATAAAAAAAAGAGGGGAAAGTAAAGCAAAAGGGGGAAGTGAAATGAGAGAGAGAGAGAGAGAGAACAGGAGAAGTCGAAGAAGAGGGAGGAGAAGAAGGAGAAGAAGATGGAGACAGAAGACGAAGAGGACGAGGCGAAGAAGAAGAGAGCAGACAAATACCTCAGCTTTTTCATTGATCTGAACAGGTTAGGCTCCTCTCTTCTCTCCCTCTATCTCTTTCTTTGTCTCTATCTGTCTCCGCCCATCTCCTCCCTCGATCTCTGTCTTCTCTCCTCCCTTGATCTCTTTCTCTGTCTCTTCTTCTCCCTCCATCTCTCTCTCTCTTTTGGTCAAAGAAATCTAAAAATTAATTTGGTCAAAGAAATGAAAAAATATATAAAAAAATAATAATAATAATAATAATTTTATATAATTTTATTTTTGAGAGACTAAGTGTAATTTAGCCAAAGGAATATAAAGGGGGTCATTTCTGGACAATCTAGAATAACAACCCATATATATACATTATTTATATCCATAAAATACAAAAACCCTAAAAGTTAGTACAAAAAAGTGTGATTAAATTACTACGCTGGTCCTTTTCTTTAGATCCTTCAATGGCCCAAACTAAAATATTATTTGTCAGCAATACTTGTGCTTTAATATCCTAACGTGCAAGAATCAATCAAAGTCTTTACCCTAACGTGCAAGAATCAATCAAAGTCTTTACAGTCACCCCTCAAATCAAAACATGATCTGATTGAAAACCCATCAAATTTACAGTCACATACATACAAGCAAGTGATCACTAGGGTTTTGAGAAAGGTAAAGTGGCAGATTAATTACCTGGGTTATAAGATCTAATTGTAGTTCGAACCCTGTAACCATTTTCAAGTAGCTTCTTGATCAACCATGATGCTACATACCCTGTTCCACCTGTCACACAAACACTACCCTTTTCCTCCCCTTCCATCTTTCTCTCCCTTCTCTGTCTCCAAAATGATACTTACTTTATTTTTGTTTATATCTTACTTTATTTGAGAGATAGTACTCTGTTTTGTATCTTTTATATACTGTTTTAATTCCTTTTGGTGGTGGTGGGTCTACACGTCTCTAACGTATTAACAAATATATATATATATATATTTTAACAACTTATTAATAAATAACTTTGTCACCTGCCCCCACATGTCTAAGACCATCTCCAACGCTTTAGCAAATTTGATATCAAATTCAAATTTTGATGAAAACGGTACTATTTATGGCTCCAACCGTTCACCAAACCTGATACCAAAATGAGATTTCATCAAAACTTTCATCAGATCGACGACGAAGTAATGAATTCATCAAAACACTGTTCCTGGCCGTTGGAAAGAGGAGCCGGTTGACCAACCGGTTGCCCGGCTGGTTGACCAACCGGTCAACCAGTGAAAGGTTCAAACAGTTCAAGGAAAAGAAGCTCAAACCGTAAAAAAAAAAAAAAAAAAAAAAAAAAAAAATTTTGCCTAACCAGTCGACCGGACCGGTCAACCACCCGATCGTCCCGGAAAAAGTTCAAAAAGTTCAAAAAATTAAAAAAAAAAAAAAAAAATTTTTGGCCTAACCGGTCAACCGGCCGGTCGACCGACCGGTCGACCACCTGGTTGTCCCGGGACAAATTTGGTGAAAGGTGAATCGTTGGAGCATCTGTTACAAAATTTGGTAAAATGGGTTATTTTTTACTCAAATTTGGTGAAAAATTTGAGTCACCGTTGGAGATGCTCTAATGTAGTAAATATGGGAAAGATTTAAAGGAGAAGTAGTTTAATTTTATATATTTTTAGTCATAATAAAATAAATTATAAGTAAACATTACATAAGGTATTATTAAATATCTTAAAATAATATTATGATTAAATAAAAAAATTAATCATAGTTAAAGAATAAATTAATATAACGAAGAGTGCATATGGTAAAGGTGTGTGTGGTATAATTATCTAATATGATGGGAATAACATTGTAGGGCTACATCAATCGAGGTGGTAGAAACAATTGCCAAAAGGTGATATAATTGGGGTTTTAAAAGGTCAAAATCATTCATAATAAAATTTTATGTATTAAAGATAAGTATAAAAAAAAGTTCTTAAAAAATTCAGTATTCATTATTATTATCTAAATATTCTTACTAACTAATTTAATATTTTAATCTTTAAAACGATTCGTTCTTTAATAAAATTAATATTTTTATAATTTTCTCGTCAAGATTAATCAAATAAGATCTAAATTGATTATAAAAATTTTTTAACAGGTCATAAATTATAAATAAAAAAACAGAGTACATCTTATAATGCGCAACCACAACGAGTAGAGATGAAATTTTATTTTTTCATTTATAAACTAATAAACAAACACCATTACGAATCACACACAATAAAAAAAAATCGAGAAGAAAAAAAAAAAAATCATGGCCGTCCACATCAAGATCCTAAGGCCATTACCACTCCTCTACTTTCACGGTAATACCGCTGATTCGGGTCAGATGTTCGAAATCTTCGTTTCCTCTGTCTTCACATCAATTTCATGGGGGTAATATCGTTATTTACTCTTCCATCAAACAGATTTGATTCAAATTTCTGAAATATATATAAAAAATATGGAAAATGATCGAGAGCTCGAAAAAGACGGCTCGAATTGGCTCGAAAACCCCAAAACGACGTCGTTTTGGGGTTTTCGTTTTTTTTTTTTTTTTTTCTTCCATTTCTGCCATTTTCGTTGCAGAAGCGAGGGAGAAGAGGGAGAGGAGAGGGAGAGAAAGAGAAGAGAGGGAAGAGGTCGTCGCGCAACTCGCCTCCGGCCGTCCGCCGGCCCGTCGCAGCTCGCAGCTCCGCCGTCGCAGCTCTGTCCCGATCGCAGCTCGCAGCTCCGCCCCTCGTCGGCTCTGCCCCGATCGCGTCGCCTCCGCCGCCTCCGCCCCCTCCTCCCCTCCCCTCCCCTCCCTCCCCCCCTCCATTTTTTAGGCCCCCTCCAGTCCCATCCTCCCTCCTCCTCTCGTCTCCTCTCCTCTCCCCTCCCCTCCCCCTCCATTTCTGCGTCTGAAAACAAAAAAAAAAAAAATTCGAGCCGTTCGAGCTACGTAGCTTTCGAGCTACGTAGCATGGTCCAATATGTATGTCCTTCATGAAGAATAAGCCTCCTGTGGGAAATGGGTTCCTGCTGTACTGTGAGGTCCAATGGGGGCATGTCCCGAGTCTTTTTCGATGATCCGAACCATTCATATTGTAAGATTCGTCGAATAGATCATTCATGCAAAAAATTAAGTAAATTAGACATTTGTAGCCTCATAATAAGAGCACATTTGTTTTTCAAAAAATAAATGGTTAACATGGTTTTAATAATTTTTTTAAAGCAATTAGGACTTGATCATGTGGTTACAAATGTCCGATTAATTTAATTTTTTATGTGAATAATATACTTGACAAACCTTACAATATAAACGGTTTAGATTATCAAAATACAGTCAAAAAATATCTCTATGGGACCTCACAATAGGGCTACTGTGCTATAAACCACAACAGCAACCCTCAGTCCCCTGTTAAGAGGGTTTAGGAAATAAAACATTTTGAATTATTTTTTATACACTAACACGTTGGGCTTAGAAGGTTTTGGCCAAGATTCCCTTTAATTTTTGTTGTGTTTTTTACATAGAAAAGAATTGTACTTGTATGATTTTATAAATAGTTTTAGTTAAATAGGCTGTATCGTAATTTTTCTTTTTCTTTTTTAAGTAAGGTAGGATAGAAAAGAGATACAATATGAGAAGATTTCTGAAAACTTCCTTAAACCATAAGTGAAGTGAATCCTTATATGTGCTTTGAGAAATTTAATTTAAACCCATCTAGGAGAAGTGTGGGGCCACACCCCCTCTCTGTCAATAGGTGTAGAAATGGGAGCAATGCTTGTAAAAAGAGAAAAGTTAGGGATCATAAAAATTTTTTTATGAAAATGATCATGAAAGATTTATAATTCTTGGATTACCTTGATTAGTGTGTGGTGTTTTATTCTAAGTGTAATTAAATTGTCACAAAGTTTTCATGATTACTTTCATGAAATGTTTTTCATGACACCTAGCATTACTGCTTCAAAAATACAAAAATGATTGCGACTCTAAAATTGGGAATTTTCATGATTTTTAAAGTGATGTGAATTAAATATATATATATATATATTTTTTTTTTTGAACCAATCATTAGTGAGTAAAAGTTATAAAAGTTATGTGTTTTTTTTGAAAGTGTGTAGCATTGTTGCTGTGAGTGAAGATCCTCTGTAGTGCAACTTGTGTAGTGCGATTTGTAGTATTTTCGCTGTGATTGTAGCATTGTTGAAAGGCAAAAGACAACACATTTATTTGTCCGTTCTAAGGATTGACTTTTTGTTCAGGACAACGAGCGTGAAACCTTACAAAAAAATCGAATCAGAATCTTGTAGAGACTTTTTTATGGAGTGATCTTAAATTGATCTTTTGAATGGTTAAAATTTAATTTTATAAAAATTGAGAATATAATAGTATTAATAATTACTTTTAAAAAAAATTTCAATCATATAAAAAATTACTTCAAGAAAAATCACTCTAAAATAAATTAGCGGAGTGTAAATTGTGTCCTTTTTTATTTATTTATTTTTACTTGCATGGGATTTGATTTTAATTATACTTTATTAATTTCTCAAATAATAATACTAAAGAAGCTTAAAATATTATGGGTAAATTACAAATATACTCATGAGATTTGATTAAAATACGAATCTGTCCCTGTGATTTTGAAAATTACATTCCACCTCCTAAGATTTTTAATTTCATAACAAATTGCACATTTTATTAATAAATCGTCAAGTCAATTAACAGTTTTTAATGATGTTAAAAATATGTTTCAATTAATAATTTAGATAATTTTATTATTATATAGGAGAGTAATTATGAATTTCATTATTTTAATTAATTCTGTTAAATAAAAAATTCTAATAAGGGATATTTTTTATTTTTCAAACTACAAAAACAATCTGTATTTTAAATAAAACTCAGTGATATATTTATAATTTATCTAAATATTATACCGACAATATTGGGGGATTGGGTTTGGATTGGTTGATTCTAAGTCTTTGTTTGGAATGACGGATGGGTTAAAAGAGTTCACTAAAAGATAAAATAAGTTAATAAGGCCTCGTTTGGCAAGTTAACATTTTAGTCAGAAAATTATTAAAAAGTCAAAAAGCCTATAATCTATACCAAAAAGTCAAAGATTCTCTTTTCTCTCTACTTTTTGTACATCTTTTTATAAAAAATCAAAAAGTTACCTTAAACATACTAGTTTTTTTACCTCATATTTTAGCCAAAAAGTCAAAAAGTTACTAAAATAGCATGTTCCTAAACGGGGCCTAAGATAAAATATCACATCCAATTCATAGTTATTTTACTTTTTTTTCATAACCATCAAATCAACCATAAAAAAAAGCCGATCAGTTTCCGAAACACAACTTTTTTAGTCAAGTTAAAATAGTCAAAAAGTCAAATAATCAACTAAAATAGCTAACTTTCCAAACAATAACACAATAATAAACAATTGACATTAGATGCAAATTTAAGAGTAATATTTTAAGGATCTTAAATATTTTATAATTTCTAGTTTTTTTATTCATTATTCCCATTTATTAATTACTAGCATATTACCCGTGTTATGCATGGGATAAAATAATATATTATTTAATAAAAATATGATAATTATATTTAATTTTTTTATATTATGTAAAATAAAAATTAAATGGAAGCTGTCTAATCGAGATTTTCTTGATTGCTTAAAATTAAGAAAATCAAAAAAATTAGTATGAGACATTGATCATAAGGATTCTCACTAAAATTCTCATTTTGCTTATATAAATGGGAGTATAAGATTCACTTTATGTAAGTGAAACAATTCACTTTTTTCTTCTTTTTTCGATGTGGGATTATAAAATAAAAGTTAAATGAAAACTAACCAATGAGAATTTTCTTAATTGTTTAAATGTTAACAATTGTTTGGGCGAGAAATTTATTTTGAATCAAGCAATATTAGCCGTTTAATTTTTAATTAGGTCAATCTTTAATTTATTTCGAATCAAACAAATTTAACAAATATATTTTGATAAAATCATTAAAATCGCAGTTAAACTAGCGAATCAGTTAAACTGAAAACGGTTCACTCTATCGATTAGGTCAAAAGACCAACCAACTTATACAAAAATTAATTAATTAAAACTCTTAAATGTTATTTTAATTTTAAAATCTAAACTGTCTTGAACTGAAATATACGCATCACTACAATATTAAATGGAACCATAAGGTTTATGTCACAATCCAAACCCAGTACCCAAAGGCTCGGCGTCGCAACAAGATAAAAATAAAATAATTCTCATAATTTTGTAGTCGTAGCGCAAGCGGATAAATTAAATTAATTAAATTAAAATAAAATAATTGGGTATCAAATGTTTATTAAAAAGAAACAAACATAGTCATTTGGGCTTTTATTTTATTCCAAGTATCCAATTAGAAATACAAATAGTAAAAAAAAGAAAACATTGTGGTTTATCTCCTATCTTGATCTTGCTAAGTCTCGTCACCTGAAAGGGATAACAACTATAAGCACAAAACAGAGTAAGAAATATTATACTGTGAGTGCAGGGGTACAAAATAGCTACGGATAGTTATTTAAGCTACAACATTAACATAATTTAAGTTGCATAAATAAATTATTTAAGTGGCAGAAACTGAAATAAAAATTACGTAAATAACTATAACCACGCTACAAAACAAAACAGAACAGGAGTCACAGGAGTGACAATCAGAACATGGGTTAATAGATCCATGACAAACAGAGGACCATAAAGCGGCCAAACAGGAGCCAATGGTTATTTAAGTCCCTTCCCGTGGTGGTACTTACAAAAAATAATTGTTTATAAGATCTTTGTCAAATACTTTTTAAAATTTAAACAAATATATCCATGGGTTTCCATTTAAGCCAATAGAAGTCAGAAAATAATCCACATAATTGAAACATTAATATAACGACAAAACAAAAATTATATAAAATAAATTGTGGTAACTCAAAACATTCGTAAAATATATTATAGTGACTCAGGACATATAGAAAACATACTATGATAACTCAAGGTATAATATAACTCACCTTAATATTGACCCTACCATTTTCTTCTTATTTTCTTGATCTCTGTAACTCCTCTAACTTACTAACTTATTGATTTGCTTTTGTTTGTTACTGTTTATTTCTTCAAGTTACTGCTCGCCCCTTTTTATACTTGGATTCAAGGAGGTGATTCACCTAATCATCATGCTAGTATTAGGTAGCTTAAGTTTGAGATGCCACCACTATGTACAGGTGTGCCAAGCAAAAAGCGCCGCCATTATTCATCTTTTCCTTAATTTCACTTTGACCTCAAGAATTCAGTAGTTCCATAGTTGCTTTGATCTGACCCCAAACAATATATTAATCACATTATTATATTCTGGTAACAATAATGCCTCTAATTTTAAGTTAGATTACATTTTAGTACGTATAACTATAAAATGAAATATTTTATTTTATCTTATCTTATCATATATATATATATATATATTTTAATAATTTATTTATTTATTTATATTAATTAAACAGTTGGGATATCACATTTCTTCCCTCCTATATAGAAGTTTGTCCTCAAACTTGTCGTATCTGAGTTTTCGAAGAGGTGTGGGTACTTGGTTCGTATTTGACTCTCCGTTTCCCACGTTACTTCTTCGACACAATGATTTCTTCATAAAACTTTTGCAAGAGGTATAGTTTTGTTTCGAATGACCTGATCACGACGATCGAGAATCTGCACAGGTTGTTCTTCACAAGAGAGGTCTTCTTGAACGTGCAGATTCTTATAGTCAATAACATGCTCTGGATCTCAAAGATACCGTCGAAGCATCGAAACGTGAAACACATTGTGAACATTGGACAGTTCAGGTAGAAGCGTAAGGCGATATGCCACAGGACCAATCTTTTCTAGTATCTCGAATGGCCCAATGTAACGTGGGTTTAACTTTCCTCGTTTTCCAAATTGGATAACCCCTCTTATTGGTGAGAACTTTAGGAACACATGATCTCCCATTTGAATTCTAAGTCCCATCTCCGTGTATCTGTATAACTTTTCTGGCGGCTCTAGGCAATGCGAATTCGCTGTTGGATGAGTTGAATTTTATCATTTGTAATTTGCAAGATTTCAGGTCCTAGCAGTTTCCTGTCTTCGACTTCCGTCCAACACAGAGGTGATCGGCATCGTCTTCCATACAGTGCCTGGTATGGTGCCATTCCGATGCTTGTAAGATAGCTATTATTATAGGCGAACTCCACCATAGGTAGGTGATTGTCACGACCCAAACCCGCCCCTAGAAGGTTGGCATCGTAACCGGCCAGTAATTCTAGATTACCCCAGGCCTTTCTGTACATAACATAAATAAACGGGGCTCGCGGAAGCGAACACAAAACACTAATAGTCCAAAGAGCTATGCATTTATATGAACAAGTATTTACATGCCAAAAATGTTAATTTACCCACTACTGTACATAACATGGATCAAAAGATCATATACAAAACATAGGCACTTACCACTAATACAACTCAAACCAAAACTCATACGGCCTTCCAGGCCTAGCCCCAGCTCGGAGGCACACAAGACATCTGGTTGGCTTCAAAACGACGGCTCGAACAAGACCCCGCCTAGGCTTGACTCCCTGAGGGCTCACCTATAAATACATAAATGCAATCAATGAGCTAAAGCTCAGCAAGTAACATTAACGTAAAGGGTTAGTGAACGAACTCCAACATTTCATATAAATCCATAAAACATAACATTCATATACATAATCATACTCATCATAGAACATACATAATGGCATACTCCATAGAACATAACATGTGTCGACTAACGACTAGAGTAACCGGTCCCGGACACCGATTAAACACATACCGAGATCTCGTAAACTGGTCCACTTAGGACCATCTATAGATGCCATACTAGATTCGCAAACTGGACATTCGTTCACAGAAAACATTTATCATTTCAAAACCATAGCATAACGTAGCACTTTTAAACATAGTTCATAATAACATATCTTTACAGAAATGTTACTCACAGTGGGTTTCCAAAACCGGTTGCACGGTCTTCACCTCTTGACCTGCAATTAGCAACATTATAACACATTTCCTTAACATTCATCATCGATAAATCATATCATTCATGCCATTACATTCTTCTTTACTTCATTTCATGCTCAATCTAATCTTTCTTTACTTTAATTCATGCTCATGAGATACTAAATGATGCAATTAACATGTTAAAATCACGTAAAACAACTTCCCAAACTTTTCCTGAAATAGGCCCTTCCGCTTGAGCGCCCACTTGTCCGCTCGAGCGGACTGCACAATTTTCCAAAACTGCTGAGAGGCTGATTTTCACGCTCGAGCGGAAATCCCTCCGTTCGAGCGGACCATGCGAAATCCGAAATTCTGGACTTTTCAAAGCTTCAATCTTCCCTTTTTGCAAAACCCACTTCCAATCTTATGAAATTCAAGTCTCAAAATACTTGATCAACAACATGATTTAACCATTAACACTTTAAAACAAAACCCACAAGAATCTTTAGAAGATCACACTTGGACCAAAAATGGAAAACCATAAACATATACATACAAGCTTCATATCTCTACATTAATGGAGATTCTTCCTCAAATATACAAATAGACATGATTCATACTACTTTAAGCCATGATCTTGAGTTCAAATGCTAGATGTCAAGAATCAACAACCAATTTCATGAAAATCTTACCTTAATTGCTTAAATGGAGGAATTGAGCTTAACCCCCTTTCTTTCTTCTATCTTCTTCCCTTTCTCTCTTCTCCACAAATTCTCTCTTCTCTCTCTCTTCCAGATTTTTCTTCTCTTTTCTTTTTGAGTCAAAATGGGTCAAAGCCTTATCTTATATCATATATATCAAATAAATAAACATTTGTGCCATAACTTTGAGCCAAACAAGACTTAGCGATTCGGACAAAATTCAGTCATCAATTTAATTTCCCAAATGATTCTAAAAATTCCCGGTATCACATAGACATGTTCAATTTGGTTTTCTGAACCCGTTACGGTCATCAATTTCAGTCCCGAAGTTGTAGGCTCAACAGATATTTCTCCAATTCCAACAGATAATTCCCAATTAATTCATATAAATACGTAATTAATTATGGGTAATTATGACATGCGAGCAGTCCATTAATCTTGCGGGGAGCGAGGGTATGTGCCAAACTTTTGGTCCTCTTTTGACTTAATGCATCTGCTACCACGTTAGCTTTGTCAGGATGCTGATGGATCTCTATATCGTAGTCCTTCGTGAATTCTAGCCACCGTCGTTGCCTCATATTCAGTTCATTCTGTGTAAACAAATATTTGAGACTCTTGTGATTTGTGTAGATTTCGCAGGTTACTCCATAGAGATAATGACGCCAGATTTTGAGGGCAAAGATTACGCGGCAAATTCCAAATCGTGAGTTGGGTAGTTCTTCTTGTGGGTCTTTAGTTGACGTGAGGCATATGCAATGACCTTCCTATTTTGCATAAGAATGCAACCCAAACCATTGTATGAGGCATCACTATAAATTACTTATCCTTCTGTTTCAACGGGGAGTGCTAGTATAGGAGTTGTCATGAGTCTGTTTTTCAATTCTTAGAAGCAATGTTCCTGCTTGTCCGTCCATTCAAAGGGTGTATTCTTCTGAGTTAGCTTGGTTAAGAGTGATGCTATCTTCGAGAAATCTTGCACGAAATGCCGATAATAGCCGGCTAGACCTAAGAAGCTTCGAGTCTCGGACACGTTAGTAGGTCTTAGCCAATCCACGATTACTGCAACCTTTTGGGGGGTCAACTGAGATGCTGTCTTTGTTAATGACATGACCAAGGAAGTGTACACTAGTGATCCAAAATTCGCATTTCTTCAACTTGGCATAAATCTTGTGATCATGTAATGCTTGTAGAACTCTTCGCAAGTGGTGTTCATGATCTTCTGGCGATTTCGAGTATATGAGAATGCCGTCAATGAAGACAATGACGAATTCGTCAAGATAGGGTTTGAACACTCGATTCATGAGGTCCGTAAAGGCTACTGGAACATTTGTGACGCCAAATGGCATAACGAGAAACTTGTAGTGCCCGTAATGGGTTCTGAAAGTAGTCTTTTCAATACTTCCCGTTTTGAATTTTAGTTGATGGTAGCCAGAGCACAAGTCAATTTTCGAGAATACTTGGACGCCTTGTAGTTGATCGAACAAGTCGTCAATTCGTGGTAGAGGGTATCGATTCTTGAAGGTGACTTTGTTCAGCTTCCAGTAATCGATGCATAACCTCATCGTGCCATTTTTTTTATTTACGAATAGTACTGGAGCTCCCTATGGTAAGGTACTTGGTCAAATGAAACCTTTGTCTAATAGTTCCTAAAGTTGAGTCTTCAGCTCTTTCAATTCTATCATGGACATGCAGTAAAGGGCCTTTGAGATTGGTTGTGTACCAGGTTAGATTTCAATGGTGAATTTGATTTCTCGGTCAACTGGGGCACTAGACAGGTCTTCAGGAAATACATTTGGGAATTCTCGAATCACAGAGATTGTATCAAGTATGGGAGTTTCTTGTTGCGTATCGGTCACATAACAGATGCAACTACAACAACCCTTTCTTAGAAGTCGTTGGGCTGTCATGAAGGATACAACACATGGAGGGGGAAAAACTCCAGTTCCATCAAAGACAAGCTCGAGTTGGTTTGGCGACCGAAGGAAGACCTTTTTGGCTTCACAATCGATAGAGGCATAGTTGGCAGTCAACCAATCCATTCTTAAGATCACATCAAAGGTACTAATGCAGAGAGAAATCCAGTCTACGTGTAAGGTTTCACCTTTTAAGGATATAGTATAAGATTTGTACACATCAGTACTAAGGGCGGAATTAACAGAAGGAAAACATACAGACAATACATATCTTAAGGGTTTGGGTGTTGATATTAACTTGGAAGCAAAGTGTGGTGCAACAAAAGAATGAGTAGAACTAGAGTCAAAGAGAACATGAGCTAAATGACCACAAATAGAAAGTGTACCTGACACAACACTCTTGATAAGTTCTGAGTTTCTAGGTACCAAGGCAAAAGCCCTTCCTTGGCGTCTTTGGTCCTTCTTCACTACTCCAGATACCGCGGGTTTTTTGACTAGTTCAGAGGGCCTAACTGTAGGATTGGTAAGCATCGAACAATCTCTCAAGAAGTGGCCTACTTGCCCGCATCTAAAGCACGCTCCCGTGTTTCGATGGCATCGTCCCCAATGAGCTCTTCCACAAGTAGGACAATTAGGACCAGTGCCACTTTTGAGGTCGGTAGGACCCTGCTTGGTTGACCTAGTTGAACTGGTAGTGCCCGTATTTACCATCGTGGAAGGTGCAATGCTTGATCTTCTGTTATCTTTTTCCCACAATCACTTCATTTGGCTGGGTTTCCCGGAGCGCGAGATTTTAATCCCTTTTTTCACAATGTATGCTCGATCCACCACCTCCGCATAGGTTGGTAATTTTAAAACCTCAAGCTTGTCCTTGATTTCAACATCCAATCTTGCTTCGAATTTCCTTGTCTTTCAAGCTTTGGTGGGGACGACGTATGTCACAAATCGGGCTAGTTGCGTGAACTTGCTCTCGTATTCGGCCACAATCATGGATCCTTGCTTCAGATGTATGAATTCTGACGCCTTTTGTTCTCGCAGTGAATCTGGGAAGTATTTTTCGTAAAATACTTCTAAGAACCTTGGCCAAGTCACAATTTCTTCATTTTCCAAGATAAGAAGCCACAATTCCTGTGCATTGTCTTTAAAGGTGAACGTGGCAAAGGTTACCTTCTGTCTCTCTGTGCAAGGTAGTGCGCGGAAAATTTCTCCATGTCCTTAACCCAAGCTTCTGCCACTAGCGGGTTTGGACCGCTGATAAACGTGGTGGGTTTTAGATTCTAAAATTGTTTAATTATAGTCAGTTCTTCTCGTCTCTCTGGTGTCCCATTTGTTATGCTGGTTTGCAAGGCTTGCAAAAAGTTAGTGACTGCTCTTTCCATGATTTGCTCCACTAGGATGGTACCGCTGATTGATGATCCAGTTTCATTTCCATCGTTGGCCATTACTACAAGGTAAAGTGATATAAGTGTGACATCACATTGATACAACTTTGATACAACGCCATATATAACGTATTAGTTTTATTAGTTTTACTATCATATTAATATTACCACTTTAATACCACAAAAACATCATATATATATCATTGTTACTATACATAAGGCGTTAGTCCAGTCATTAAGAGTTAATGTCTAATCCTACTGATACAAAAATATAAGGATTAGACTAGTCATTGTCAGCTCAAAAAAAAAAAAAAAAAAAAGATCAGCGACATCTCTCGGTCATGCTCCTAGAATAGGTCACTGAGCCCCCACGAAAAATTGGTTGTGGAAGACTGGGCCGTGGAACAACCATGGGAACTCCTGCTGCACGAGGGACTCAAACTTCTATCCACTGAGCTCAACCCAAAACAGCGCCAAACTACCCAGACCATGTAGGCTGGTACACCATGGCTATATCTCCAAAACTGCCTCCCAGTGAGCCACACAAGTATCTCTAAGTATGTGATATTATCAGTGTAGTCCATAGTGGGGTCTGGACAATGTGCTGTGGAGGAGGTGTCGTAGTGCGAATGTGGTTGTTAGGGTATATATTCCCTCTCCTCTTGGCAAAGCCTGGGGATAAGGGAGCAACCAAGAAATGCGGATATACCAATCCGACGACATGCGTCAGCCCAATGTATCTCTCTCAGGTGCTAGCCCAGCTAAGTCTCCAAAACAAGTAGTTTTCGTCAGGGTCGGTGTAACATGCTCGGGGGGTACCTGCGCGTTGAACAGTTCGGACTCTCGATTTCTTTTTGATTTAGACTCACTAATGCAATGTGAAACATAGATGAGAGTCCAAATTTGACAACTTTATTGAAATCCATTTTATTGCAAAACCTTTTGCCAGAAATGGACTGCGTCATTAGATCTCAGAGTCGCCACCTAATATTTTGGGAAATTAGGAAACCCATGACTTGTGCTAAGGCCACTATTCATCGTAATCAAAGTTGCTTGGCTCGGAACCTTAGATATGAGAGGGGAAGGTCAATAATGAGCACTCCCGTTCACCCGATCAAAAATCGGCCTCTGCTAAACTATGATATGACTTTTATTTTCTTTATATGTTCATGTTTTGATTATTTAATAAATCCTAAAATTTACTATGTGAAGCACACAAAGTATAGACTAGTTTGCTCAAATTGAAACAATTCAATTTCATATTTGTTTTGCAAAGGGTTTGAATTTGCCACCTCAAGTGGGTTTATAGTTTGTGAATTTGCCACTACAAAGTGGACTTAAAACGTACATTCGTTGAATCATTCCAATTCAAGTAACAAGCCTTCATCCACAGGTATTCAAACAGTTTATCATTTAAGCAATTAGCCTCATGGTAGGATGCTAAATATAATAAGAAAATTATGTACAAGTGGGATGCTAAAGCAAAAAAACTCACAGATTTACCGACGTTCCGCGAACAACTACAAAACAAAGTTAGTAAAATATGCATGATCTTATATACAAAATCCTAATACAATTCACTCATGAGATGCGACTAAAGATTCGGCTTCTAAGATATGACACGTGAATCATCTCAAGAACATGGGGTAGCACACATAATCATATAAAAATTGATTAAATCCACAAATGCAAATTTAGCCGAATCTTAATGGATGAAACGTGGATGCAGAGCATGAAGATGACTGGCATGTTAGATATATATATACAGTTAGGGAAAACGATTAAAGAATGGGATAGAAAGAAGCAGGGTGGAGGAGTTATTACAATACTTGAAATATTACAGATCCGAAGGAGGGAGAAGGAAATAAATATTACAGCAAAATATAAAAATCCTTACAAACTCTCAAAATAAAAATAAAATGAAGCAGGGACACACCCGGTGTGACTAAGCACCCATTGATAAAATCCATATTAAACCCACAAATCGAGCCCACTTACTTGAAGCCTATGTAAAACCAATTCAAGCCATTCTCAGAATCTCAAAGCATCTCTCAAACCAGCATAACCATTTGCAAGACGAAACACAGCAATTCCTGGCTTGTTTTGCTAGTTGTTGACTCCTGGGGTTGTTCTGAACAATTGTGGTCACAACATCTGCAGCCTTTGCTCGAATGTTAGCATGGGAGTTCTTAAGGTAACCAAAGAGAGGAACCAAACCATCAATTGAGTGACGATCATTAGCCATGTCAATTGCCTCGACGTGATCCTGCAGCTCATCCAACATATCTTCAATATCTGCAACAGTAACAAGTGTATATTTAAAGCAGGTAATTGCTTGAGGTGGATGGGTAAAAACAGTAGAAGAAGACAGCATGGTTGAAGCACTTGCTGCACTCTATGACTTTTGAGTGCTAGCTGCATCACTTGTTGGAATAACTGAAGGTTGCCCTAGGGTAGATGTAAGAGGCTTCACATACGAAGTTACAGAGACTTTCTGACTGTCATCTAAATGAATTTGGTGCCTCTGTTGAAGTTGAACTGAAGAAGAAATTTGTGGGCCAGGTTGTGTACCAACAGATCCAATTAATAGGAACGACGAAGCATGCATCTCCATATTCGTTGCAGCAGCCTGAACATGCTGTTGATCAGTAGCAGCACTATGTCCTTCCTCTGATTCTGAATGGCCTGATGAAATCCATAGACTTTGGGAGGTACCGAGGAAAGTGACGTCGGAGTTGATGGAGTGGTGGATGAGCTGGATCATGTCTTCTTCGTGACATGCCCATGCAATAACGTCTGTGTGTTGATACTTCTAGACCTCGTGAACCCAACTTCACCTTCTTCACTTGAACCAGTTTTCTTCTTCATTTCGGTATTGGAAGGTGGGTGGTGAGAATAGGGTAGGCCATAGTGAGAGAGAATGAGAGCTGGTGCAGCTTTTAGATGGGTTGGTCTATTTTTTGTGAGTGAATCAACCCAACTTTTTCCTTCATCTTGTGGAGGATGTCTCGGCCTGTCATGGCTGAAATTGTTCACGTTATTGCAGCAATCCAGAAGCACGGTTTATATCTTCTGCATGACCCTCAGCAACCTGCGAAAATCCGTCATTGTTATCATTTGGGCAAACTTCTATCCGAACAATAAGCTTCCAGAACCGAAGTGTTTTGAATCAGAGTTATGTTCACTAGAAGCTGCTCCTCCACAGAAATGTAACTATGAGAGAGAGAGAGAGAGAGAGTCAGCTTTGAGTGGTGTTGTTCGATGGCTTCTTCCCCCGAACAGCAGCAGCGTCTATGGCAGTTTTGAAGAGATTTGCTTGCATGTGATGCGGAGAGAGAGATTGAAGGCCAAGCAGCCCATAGGTTTGCGGAATGGGTCTGGTTTTTTTGTGGTGTTGGTGGCTGTGGAAAACAGTTCCTTCCGGTTCTGCCCATTAGTGGAACGAGAAGTGTGGAGATCATTACACTTGTGCCCAGCATCAATATGTAATTCTGAAATGCCAACAGAATGGTTTGAACTTATGAAGGATTAGAATCAATGCAGTATTCGAGGTCTTGAAGCTGTTCCATGGGAGGGTGGCTTATGTCTGCCATTAGTGAGATTTCGCAAGCTTCACGCAGAGAATCAGAGAGAGAGAGAGAGACAGTGTATGTTTTTGTTGCAGAGAGAGCCGAAGAAGGGGGCTGGTTTTAGCCTTTTTTCAGAGGGAGAAAGACAGGTTTGGTGGTGCTTATGAAAGAGAGCGTGAGAGAGTGAGCCTGAGATAGTGTGTGTGTGTGTGTGTGTTTTTTTTTCCATTCCACCCCACGGCCCAGAGAGAGAGAGAGAGAAAAGTTGCCATGCATGTGTGTGTATATGTTTTCTTTTCCTAACAGGCCCCCTCCCCATTGCTCTCTGCTGAGCTCTTTTTTTTTATCACCCACGAAAGAGAGCGAAAGTAGAGATATTGGTTCTGTGTCGTCTCTGAGAGAGAGAGTGAGAGTAAGAGATAATGGAGATGCATATGTATGGCCCTCCCCTCAAAACCGTGTGTGTGTGCATAGTGTATGGGCTGTGTGTGTGTATCAGTGTGAATGGTGTGTAGCTCTGTGTGTGGTGTGTGTATGGTGTGTGTGTATGGTCATGTGTGTGTGTTTGCTGTGTGTGTGTTGTGAATGGTGTGTCGTGTGCATGTGTGTGTATCTGCTGTGTGAGAAAAAGAGAGACCACGTGAAAGTGAGTCAGCCACCTAGTGGAAGAAAAACAAAAAGATTCGATAGAGAGAGATGAGTCCGGATCCTCGGCCGCACAAGCCTGCCGCCATCCCTGTGGCATCCCCAAAACGATGTCGTTTTGGGGAAGATTTCAATTTTAAAAAAAAAAAGAAAAAAAAAGAAGCAGAACAGAAACCAGAGGGGAGGGGAAGAAGAGAGAGAAGAAGGGAGAAGAAGAAGGGTGGTGGGAGGGGAGCCGCCGAGGCTGTTGCAGAATAGGGAGAGGACGGACCAAAATCTTACCCACTTGCCACCTCTCCTCTCTCCTCCACTCGAAATCTTATCCACTTGCCACTTCGGCAAGTTCTGCTCCAAGAAATTCCTCTCCATCGTCCACCCCAAGATGAAGGAATCTCTGTTCGGAGACTCTGTTCGCCTAGTCCGGCCGGATCTGGAGTCACCACAGTTGCTCCTTCGACCTCGCCACCTTCCGAGGCCACTGCGCCACCGGCGACTGTGGCGGCGCCCTCTTCCTTCTTCTCCCCTCTTCTTTTCCCTTCCTCTCTCTCTTCTTCCCCTCCCTTCTGGTTTCTGTTCTGTTTTTTTTTTTTTTTTAAATTGAAATTTCCCCCAAAACGATGTCATTTTGGGGGTGCCACAGGGATGGCGATAGGCTTGTGCGGCCGAGGATCCGGACTCAGAGAGAGATAGTGCTTGTGTATTTTTTTTTTTTTTCCTCCCCCCTCTTTGACCATGCATGCTTCTTTTCTCTCATATTAGTGCTCACTACTTATAATCACGGCACTGCTACAAAAATAATTAAAGATTACACTTTGATAAAAAAAAGATTTCACTTTTATTAAAAGTGTGATAAAAAAAATTAGATTGATATTTTAATCACACATAATTTGATTGAGTGTGATAATAATATTTATTTTTTATGTCACTTTTCAATTAAGTGTGATTATATATATATATTTTTAGTCACACCTTCTAATTAAAGTGAGATTATATATACACTACTACTTTTTAATCACACATTCTAATTAAAGTGTGATTATTTATATATTTTTTAATCACACATTCTAATTAAAGTATGATTATATATACACTACTACTTTTTAATCACACTTTTTAAATAAGTGTGATTATATATATATTTTTTAATCACACATTCTAATTAAAGTGTGATTATTTATATATTTTTTAATCACACCTTCTAATGAAAGTGTGATTGTATATACATTACTACTTTTTAATCACACTTTTTAAATAAGTGTAATTATATAAAATATTTCAATTTGATTTTTATATGAAATATACAATTCCCAAATCTGAGCCTCTATTCTGCCCATAAATGACAGAGGACAACTCACTACTAGAAAAGGAGGCTTTAGACACGGAAATTTTTGCAACGGTTTGAAAATCATCGCAAAAAGCAAGATTTTGTGACGGCAAAAAAAATCGTCCCGAAATTAATTTTTTTGCGACGGCATTTGACTTTTGCAAAAAAGGCATCAACTAAATACCATTATTAGAGACAGAAAATCCAAGGCTGTGACAAAAAGTAATATTATACGCGACGGTACATTACCTGCCTTTTTTTTTTTTTTTTTTTTTTTTTTTCAGCACCTTTTGTTAATCCGTCGCAAAAGATTTTATTTTGCTCATTAATGATGATCCTTAAACTCGTCGCAAAAACTTAATTCCTAATTACCTTCGTGCCCTCCCCCACCCCCTTCTTTTTTCTCGCTCGTCTCCAAACTTTCAAGCTTCTCTTCGGATTTAAAAAAGAAAAAAAAAAATTGTCAGTCTTATTGGTCATATTTGGTTTAATTTTCTAAAACTTGTTTAAGATTTTTTTTAAAAGACTAAAAATTAGTTTCATAAAAAAATTAAAAACATTTATCAATTTTATATAAATTTCCAAAGGATATGAGTAATTTAAAAAATTAAAAAATCAATCCCTACATATAAAGCATGAATACTGGGTGTTGAAATCCCAAAATGACGTCGTTTTTAGCCATAACTCTGAACAAAACCCTTTCACTTTCCCTCTATCGCACTATCTCTCCTCACTCTCGCTCTCTGTTTCATGTCTCTGCAAAAACTCCATCTCTCTCCATCAGACCCCAAATCCCAAACCCTCTTCTCTCGTTTGCAAAAACTCTTCAAAACCCTCACTCTCTCTCTCCATCAAACCTCAAATCCCAAACCCAAACCCCAACTGGCATAACAATGAGTGAGAAGGAGAAGATGGACAAAGAAAATACACACAGACAGAGCTCTGAACCAGAAGAAAAGAACAAAGAAAGAGAAGTAACGACAGAGAGAGAAGACGGACGAAAGGAGACGGAAGAGACGAATGCACGCCAAGAACACTTCCACCCTTCAACTAGGTTTGTAGATTCAAACTAGGGTTTTGATTTGGGGATTTTCACTAAAAAATCAAGGTTTTGATTGAGCAACTCCAAAATTATGTAAAATTAGTGAACCTTAAGGAACTCTAGGTTCTTGAATTAATTCTGAAAGCATGTGATTATATTGTTTTAGATTGTGAATTTTTCTCTTTTTTTATGAACTTTTTGAATCTGAATTGGGAAAAATATCTTCAATGTTAATTGCTTATTGTGAAATTGGGTTCTTTAATGGGTTGAACATAATTTTTTTTTTTTCTAAAACAATTGATGTTCTGTTAAAAAAGAAAAATTCTTGAATCTAAAATTAGAGAACCCTAAGGGAATTCCAGTTTCTTGAACTAATTTTGAAAGCATGTGATCGTATAAAAATTAGTTTCTTGAATTATTATTATTATTATTATTATTATTTTTATTTTTTTTTATTTTTTGGTTTAAGTTCATTTTAATTTGCAGCGAGTTGAAAAATTAGGTTAAGTGGTTAATGCATGTTAGTTGAAAATTCTGCTTCAATAGTTCTTGCTTATGAGTACATAATTTATTTGCTACTAATTTTCTTCACAAATCTCTATCTCTCAAATTATTATTTCTGTTGTGAAATTATTATGTTTCTTATTTTAATTTGGACTTGGACAATTAGGGATTTAGATTATTGCCGTTGATTGATTGCTGTAGCTCCATTTTAAAAAATAAATAGGGTCAGACACACTTTGGTTATACCTTAATGGGATGGTTGTTTTGGATAAAACTAAAACCTAGATCACAAGTATTCGTAAAAGGGAAGATATGTACATTTAACAATATTTACTTGCTCTACATCTCTGATCTATTAAAAAGTTTAGCAATGAAACTCAAATCCATTTGCCTGGACTCAGCTAATTGTGTCATTTCTCCTCATTATCTTATGTTATTCTCCATCAAGTCAGCCTGTGTATTTGTAACCACTTGATAAATTCTCTTTTTTCAAGTTCTCTCTTCTTTCTTTTTTTAAAGCTTTGCATTAATAAATGGGTGGGGATTGTTGGGAAAATGCTTAAGCTCCAGACCTAAAAACCACTTCATAAGCAAGTGGTGGTTGTAAAACAGAGTGAGTGAGGAAGGTCTAAAGATGAAATTTCATGGTTAAATTCAACTTTGTTTGCTTGGCCAACTATATCATAAATGTTCATAGTGTCACTTCTTTCAGCTCTCAACTAGGTGGATGAAAAATGTTTATCTTTAGCAAAGTTCTTTTTTCTTTAAAATTTACAGAGATATGGAAGCCTTTTATTATAATAATGTTTTCTTTTCTATTATTTTTCTTACTTGGTTTCTTGTGGTTTAACAGGTCATAGGGAATTACTAGTTTCAATTCATTTCAACGAACCTGGATGGCAATGGTCAGGATGCTTTTTACTAGATCATCTGGGTGATACTCAGGTGAAAATGCAGAATCATGTTTCTGGTGCAGCCAGTATGATACGTGTAATTACCACATTATGTTGAATTAGCATGAGTTAGTGCCTTTATTTATTTATTTTTTTAGCTTGCATCTTTTAAGACCAGGCGCATTGTTTTGTGAATATACTTGTTTAGTGTTTACCCTTTCTATCAGAGGGATCCAATATCACATTATTTACATCTTAATATAGTGTAATCCATGGGTTAACTTCTTTCTTGTTTCTGTATGTAGTATATTCTTCAATTAGTGGATGATTATTTGTTTTGCAGGATGGCACCTAAGGTTATGGAGCAATTACATGGTTATGACTTCAAGTCTATTTACATGTTTCTTGCAAGTGTTCTTTCTTGTTTTTTTATTTTTTTAATTACATACTGTGAAGTGTTCTTATTTCAATAATATTCCCACAAGGCTGATATTTGGTCTTTTGGCATTACTGCTTTAGAGCTTGCCCATGGCCATGCTCCTTTTTCAAAGTATCCTCCAATGAAGGTGCATACATTATGTGAAGTCACATGCTTCTATCTGCATCTTTGATGGAAGTAGCATCTTATAATCCAATGCTAATTCACAATTGTCAGGTATTGCTTTTGACCTTGCAAAATGCTCCACCTGGCCTTGATTATGAGAGAGACAAGAAGTTTTCCAAGGTATGTGCCTATAAATGTGGCTATAATTTTAAGTGTTACTGTACTTTGCCTTAAACACATGTATATTTATAGTAGAGGAAAGTGGTTTTCATTGTTGATTTTCCTTAATTTAATCATGTTTCACCTATATATATGATTCAATTACTTCCTTTTGTTGACCTTTCATCCAATAAAAATATAATAAAATTGTCCTATTAGAATTCTTGATGGATTTAACTGATTTATTGGTAGGAGTGTGATCTAATTTGGAATTGTTTAAAGTTCTCATTTTAGTGACAAATTTTTTTGTCACCTTAATCCATATCGTTGGTGAGGAAAACTTTCGTCACTAAAATCTATTTGGTGACGAAATATTTTGTCGCGAAAAACAAATAAAATAAAATATTATTTAGTTTTGGTGACAAAATTGATGTTATGGAGGACGAAAAATTCACCATTTGGAGACGAAACAATTTGTCGCCAAAAACCAAAAATAGGCGACGAAACTAGTTTTCGTCACCAGGTACTTTCAGCGACGACGTATAGGCCACGAATGTGGTGACAAATTTTTTTCGTCGCAGATCACTTTAGTGACAAAAATTTGATGCTTGGAGACAAAATCAGTCTGTCACCAAAGGCTTTTTTTGTTGTAGTGTTTTATAAGCAAAAATTATAGAAATGTAAGAGAAGGGTATCCATAATTGTTAGGAATTTGTAAAGAAGAGTTTTATGCAGAACTTGTGGTTGCATGAATTAGGAAACCAACAAGCCTTCAATAATGGGTGCCACACTTAGTTCAAAGTATCAAAACACAATTTAAGTTATATGACACTAACATTTTATCCTATTCTTAAGTTTAAATTTTCATGAATAGCTTGTTTGTCAGGCCTTAATAGGTTCCTCCTAGGGTTTTCACTAGAAGGCTAAATGCAGTCTTTAGGGTCAAAGCATTATTTGAAGGAAAAGTGACATTTTGAAGATGACTTTTCTTCTACAAATAGTTTTCCATACTTGAATGAAGTTTAAGCTGTTAGCTCTGTTTCTTTCACATCGTTCACTGCTGATATGATCACATTGACTTGACATGGTGGAATATATTTTTCTTGTTTTGTGTAATTGGTGTCATAGTGCTTGTATTATAGCAACTTTCACTGTGTAGTGGCAAAAACGTTATGCACTTCACTCCTAATACCTTCACATTGCTTAATTGGAGCATGATTTCTTGTTTTGCTAAACTATGTGGTGCATAATTGAAGTTATTATGGTAATGCATCAGTCATGTTTGTCAGGAATACTCAAAAAAGTTCATATTATTTAGAAGCCATAAATATAGGCTGATGAGTCTTTATTTGCTTTCATAGTGGGAGCAATTGTTTTTTAGTAGTATCTGTAGAGTAGATTTCAATTGAAATCAAATGGACATGACTATCATGCGAGAAGTTATTGGTTGGTCTTGGGATACTACTACATGGCATCTCTGAACCAACCAATAATTTTTCCTATCATGCTGAGCATATTTTCAGAACAATGGATCAATAATGGGGACCATCAACTACTGTGTTGCTGTGTATTTAACAATGTCCATCATTGTAAAAATATTTCCTTAAATATCATTTGTTTCATATGGACCATCAATTAGTGGGTTGAATGTATTTTTCCATATGAAAGAAATCTGCTATAATATGACAATCCTATATTGGGAATACCAGATCCAACCTTTCAGTGCCCCACAAGTGGTGCCAATGACGCCAAAAGTTGTGAAGGTGCTATTGAGAACTTTATGACACGTATTTTATTTGATGAGTTTCTGGTTTTAGTTCTGTTAGTAAACATATGTTATATTACACATTTCCGATTGGGGTCCATATTAATCACTGGTAACATAAATTAATCATTGGCAAATTAAGTGATTATACCTCTGGTTTTAGTTCTGTTAGTAAACATATGTTAATTTCCAAGCATCGTGTAGCTCAACTACACTGACTTTTCCATCTAAGCTCATTCAAGTTCTATTAAAATATTTTTTTGCATCTTCGGTTCACTGCTAGTGGTTTAGTATTTGACTCTATGCCAACGGTCTGTTCTCTTTTCAATGTTGAAAAAGAGGCTCTTTGCAATGCTGGTGGGAGAATTTTGCAATGATATGGTTTCTCATATAATTGGAATCATTTTTAGTAACTATTTGAAGGGGAATTTGAGATGCGTCCATAGCCTAGGTGTCACGTACTATTATTGAAAACTAGTTGACTTTGTTTCGACTTAACTGTTGCCTTCTATTTGGAACTGCAAACTATGACATCATTTATATGCTCATTTTCTTTGGTTGGGTTTGTATAGGAAGTGGTGATAATGCACTGGGCATGTGCAAAGCTAATAGTTTCTTTAGCAATTCTTGATATCACTCTTCTTGAAATTTTACTTGATAAGGTTTGTGTTATCTTTTGTAGTTGTTTAGTTTAGCCTGGAAGTGTGGTGATTTTGTTCATTCTATGCCATCTAATTGTAAAGTATGACAGGAATTTTTTTGTTTTTGTTGTTGTTTTTGTCTAGCTGAAAATATGCAAAAGTATATCTTATGTAACAGTTGTTGCTCATGCAGATAAGAGTGGCAGACGTAAATTGGCTGCTATGCTTGTTGAACATGAACCACGTTCTTCCAAGCAGGTTCTTTCTTCTTTCTTTTCCACTATTTCATTATTTTTCTTTCTTTCAATCCTTTGTTGGAGAAATGTCTCTCTAAAGAACTGAATGATGGCTTTAGTCATTTTGTAAGAGATTTCGATCGTTATCTCAGGTTCCTCTACTACTAAGCATTGGGGAGGAGGATGCAACTGAAAGTGGTGATACCGACCTTGTTTATCTTGTCCTATTTAATATTTGGCAGAAGGTATCACTTGTGATATATACTTATTTTAAGTAATTTGTATGCCTTAATATACTTCTATAGATGAATCCATTAACATTTGTGGAGTGCAAACAAATGTCACTTTCTTGGGTTATGATTTATTTGTCTTTTCTACATACATTTGTTAAACACAGAGGCCACCGTTGGAGTTATTTGGAATGATATAGGCCTGAACACTGGCACGTGATTTATTTTTAAGTTATGCACGGTGGGTACACTCTATTTGACTCTTTTGAGGGTTGTTTCTTTAATCTGGGGACCTTGTTATTATTTCTTTATTTGTGCAGATACTGTAAGCATGATTTTCTGACAGACTTCTTTCTTTCGTCTGGGTAGCTTCAAGTAGGTTGACTCGACTTATGTGGGTTAAAATCTTGTTCCTGCATTTTTATTTTTCTTTTAATGGACATCATATATTGGCTGCAATATGCTATGTCATTTGACCGAGTTATTTGGTGGTTGGGCCACTTATCTCCAAACATGCTGCATGTTACTAGATGCTATATTTGTTTTCCAATTTTTTCAATTGAAAATAAGAAACTGACACAGAGAGTTATTTCATCATTCATGATTTTGGGAAATGATGTGAGCCTTGTTGAATTGCTAAGAGGATAACCATTGAGCAAAGAAAGAAATTTCAGCATAATCTTGTTATAGGTGATGATTGGATAATAAATTTTGTTGATTATTAATATTTAAGAAGCAGACAATGTAAAATAAAGTGTGATCTGTTTATGATTTTGTAGTAGTGTCTATGTATGTCATATCTATATGGTAATCCAAACATTTTATACTAGTCACAATCAAAGTTGTTATTCATTTTCTATTGATATAGGAGATGAAGAGTCAGTGTGATGAGAAAATGTCCGATTTATCTTTTGTAAGACAAGAACAGTCTTTACAAAAATAGTAAGTTTATTCATATGCTTCTAGCGGTTTCTGAATAAATTTATGTTTTTATTTTTTAGGTCAGAAATTTCCTAGACAGATGCAAAATATGGTCAAAGAATTCAAGAATTTAGTTTTTTCATTTTTTAATATATGTAATCATAGTTAAAAAAAATTTATTAATTCATTTATATATACTTTTGAACATTTGACTTTCATTTATGAAATATATGACGTTATTTCATTCAACATGTGGTTGTTATTCAAAATATAATATATAATGTGTATTACATTTGAAAGCGTACAAAAGTGTGATCTTATCTCATTATTAATCATATGTTTTATTAGATATTAATCATACTTAAAATCTGTGATCTAAATGTTTATTATCACATGTTTTATTAGTTATTAATCACACTTAAAAGGTGTGATGGAATCATTTTTAATCACACCTAAAAGGTATGATCTAAATGTTATTAATCACGCTTAAAAGGTGTGATGGAATCATTTTTAATCACACCTTAAATGTTATTAATCACACTTAAAAGGTGTAATGGAATCATTTTTAATTACCTAAAATGTGTGATCTAAATGTTATTAATCACACTAAAAATGTGTGATCTAAATGTTATTAATCATACTTAAAATGTGTGATGGAATCATTTTTTAATGACACTTAAAATGTGTGATTAAAAATGATCATTTTTAATCACACTCTCAAATATCACACTTTAATCAAACTTAAAAAATGTAATTAAATAGCATCTATAACACAAAAAAAATGTAATCTATTCATGATTTTGTACCACTTAGCTCTCCACCGAACCCACTCTATATTATCTCTGCCTAAGAGAATCCTCCACCCACACACTTATAATATCCATCTTCCACAACCTCTCTGCCATCCAGCAAAGCACACCACCCTTTTTTATTTTATTTTATTTTTGTTGTTGCCCACCCCCCGTACAAGTCCTCCTCTTTTTATCTTCATTGGTTTTTTTATTGATCTCCCCCACCCACTCTCAAATAATTTTCCACCACCTTTCTTTATTCCACCCAAAACAAAACTCCATCATTCTGACCATCTTTTCTTTTTTTTTATTTTCTATTTTTTTTATAATTTTCTATTTTTTATCAAATATCAAAATTATTTATGCAAATTTAGATAAAAACATCAAAAACTATGTACAATACACAAAATTATATAAAAGTATAAAATACTACAAATTCATAAAATAATAATAAAAATATTTTAATTTGGCCAAAATGGGTGAGGTTTGGAATTAAAGCTTCAATTTGATTTTTCGGCTGAGAAATTCATAAAATGGCATATTTCAATTTTCATCATGGGGTTGGTCAAAAGAAAGTGCTCGAGTCTTAGGACCGGTCAAAATGGGGTGTCTACAGTTGCCCCTCTTTAACAGAGCTCGAAGTCATTTCATGACGTGAGTGAATGTCAAAGCGCGAAGACGACCCTTTTGACAACGCCGTAAGACTTGGGCAAACAAACAAGATGTAATGCAAGTGGTTGAACTAAAAGGTTGCCTACGTATCCCTGTGCAAAGAATCAAACCAGCGTAGTTCAGGGGAAAGACGCTAATTATATGTAGGAAGATTTGAGAATTGGACTTATACGCTACGCGAAGCCGATTATTTTTTTAAAAACTTATGATCATGCAAAACAACCTAACGCGTCTCATGCGAAAGGAGGAAAGATGGTGTGAACATCAGGCGCACCTGATGTTTTTAACCGAGTAAATCAATAACCTAATGCGTCTCACGCGAAAGGAGGAGGGATGGCGTAAACATACAGGCTCACCTGTTGTTTTTTAACCGAGTAAATCAACAACCTAACATGTCTCACGCGAAAGGAGAAGTGGTGGTGTAAACAGACAGGCTCACCTGCTGTTTTTAACCGATTTGCAACCATAACACATCTCACGCGAGAGGAGGAATAGTGCATCGCATACAAATGTACACACTGTACAAGTGCAAAGGGGGCTATGTACAAGTGCAAATGGGGTTACATTGCATACAAATGTGTATACCGCACAAATGCCAAAGGGGTTGCATCGCATAAAAATGTACATACCATACAAATGCAAAGGGGGTTGCATCGTATACAAATATGTATACCGCACAAATGCAAAGGGGGTTGCATCGCATACAAATGTGCATACCGCACAAATGCAAAGAGGGTTGCATCGTATACAAATGTATATATCGTACAAGTGCAAAGGGGGTTGCATCGCATACAAATGTGCATACCGCACAAATGCAAAGGGGGTTGCATCGCATATAAATGTGCATATCGTACAAATGTAAAAAAAGGTTGCATTGCATACAAATGTACATATCGTACAAATACAAAAGAGGCTACATCGCATACAAATATGCATACCGCACAAATGCAAAGGGGGTTGCATCGCATACAAATGTGCATACTGCACAAATGAAAGGGGGTGCATCGCATACAAATGTACATATTGAACAAGTACAAAAGGGGTGCATCGCATACAAATGTACATACCGCACAAATGCAAAGGGGGTGCATCACATACAAATATGCATACCGCACAAATGCAAAATGGGTGTATTGCATACAAATGTGCATACCGTACAAATGCAAAAAGGGTTTGCATCGCATACAAATGTGCATACCGCACAAATGCAAAGGGGGTGCATCGCATACAAATGTGCATACCGCACAAATGCAAAGGGGGTTCCATCGTATACAAATGTACATACCGTACAAGTGCAAAGGGGGTTGCATCGCATACAAATGTACATACTGTACAAATGCAAAGAAGGTGAACTCGAGATCCAAACGCGTTTCACGCGAGAGGAGGAATGTGAACTTGAGATCCAAACGCGTTTCACGCGAGAGGAGCAATAGTGATCTTGATATCCAAACGCGTCTCACGCGAGAGGATAAACGGTAAACGAATCCAAATGCGTCTCATGCGAGAGGATAAATAGTGATCAAATCCAAACGCGTCTCACGCGAGAGGATAAACAGTGAATAAATCTAAACGTGTCTCACGTGATAGGGGAAATAGTGATGTACCCAACAGATGTTCTTAGCCGTATTTCATACAGAAGGGGGAAAGATTTTAACCGAGGTAAATGTTACATCCTAACACATTTAACGTGAGAAGAGTAGAGGTAAATTCTAAGTCCAAACGCGTCTCACACGAGTGGAAGAAGGTATGGTAGAATGACAAGGGATAACCTCTACATGTAGAAGCCACAGGTGCCGCTTCTTTTTTTGATCATATTCACAACTTTCCCTATTCTCCAACAGGGTGATAGACTAGGTTGATTTAGTATCCAGAATTTAGGCGTATACCAGCTACCTCAACCTATGGGGCTGTCATACAGATTTCAAGCTAGGAATACACCTATGGGTATTTAAACCAGACTTTAGTCTCGGAAATTCCAAACATTTGCATTCTAGGCATCGTCATTCAAACTCTAGTTTCCATCGTCGCAGTTGGTCTCCTAGGAACTCATTGCAAACACAGGCAGATGGCTATACCAGACCACCTGAAGTTGTTCGGGCATGACAAACACCAAAAGAATTACACCTTTAGAGGATTTAAGGTCTCCTAGACCCGAAAAAGAACACCAGGCGCACCTGTTGTTTTTAACAGATTGGGTGATGTGAACAGACAGGCGCACCTGCTGTTTTTAACCTATTTAAGTGGTGTGAACAGACAGGCGCACCTGCTGTTTTTAATCGATTTGAATGGTGTGAACAGACAGGCGCACCTGCTATTTTTAACCTATGGAATGGCCACGGATGCCGCTTTTCTTCTTAATCATATTTATGACTTTCCCTATTCTCCAACGGGGTGACAGACTAGGTTGGTTCAGTATTCAGAATTGAGGCGCATACAAGCTACCTCAACCTATGGGGTTGCCATACAGATTTCAAGCCGGGGATACACCCCTAGGTATTTAAATCAGACTTTAGCCTCAGAAATTCTAAACCTTTGCGTTCTAGGCATCGCCATTCGAACTCTAGTTTTCACCGTCGCAGTTGGTCTCCTAGGAACTCATTACAAACACAACCAAGATAATACACACAGATATTTACATATAAGTACACACAAATATTTACATACAAACAAAATACAGACATATACACAGATATATACAGTATATACGACACAGATATATACGGACATATACACACACATGTACAATATATATATAGGTGGGGAACATTCCGCTTGCGGCCGCCAGCAGGAAGATGCCGCTACTGAGAAGGCATATTCCGTTTGCTGATGTCAGTGCACGTACGCAAAACAAGCAAAACGAAAAAACACAAAATGCATGGACACGAGGTTTCAAACCCCTAACCTCAAGCCTGGCCTCCGAGTCCTCAACCACTAAGCCATGCCACTGTTGTGACAAAAAATGTGAACAAATATGTAGATATATATAGGTATACAAGACATATATATACATAAAACCAAAACAAAACAAACACTCGTTGCTGTGAGGGTTCGAACCTCTAACCTCAGGCTTAGGCTCTCCGAATCCTCAACCACTGAGCCACGCCACTCTTGTGACAAAATTTTCAAACAACTATATATATAGGTATATGAGACATATATATACATAAAACCAAAACAAAACACAAGAAACACTCGATGTGGGATTCGAACACTTGACCTCGGGCTCTACCTTTCAATCCTTAACCATTGAGCCACGCCACTCTTGTGACCAAATGTTCAACAAATATATATATGGGTATACGAGGCATATATATACATAAAACCAAAACAAAACACAAGAAACACTCGATGTGGGGTTCGAACCCTTGACCTCGGGCTCAGCCTTTCAGCCTTCAACCATTGAGCCAAACCACTAAACCTAAGCCACTCTTGTGACCAAATGTTCAAACAAATGTATATAATACATAGATATACAATATATATACATATATGCATACAACTCTCCCGTCTCTCTCTCTTCCTTTGAAAAACGCATTTGACACACGGCTTCACGTTTGCATCATTGGCCGACAAAAGCAAGCCTCGATTTGTACTCGCCTCGGCTTCCTCTCATTCCTTGTCTTCTTCTCTTTAGCCTTCTTCTTAATCACACACTCTTCTATCTTCTTCGTCACCATTCTCTTCTATCTCTTCTTCACCACTCTCTTCTGTTTCTTTTTCCTCATCGAGAGATAAAAAAGAGAAACTAAATGGAGGAGGCCAAACCTTAATCTGTTCTCTTCTATTTCTCTGCAACTTATTTCTTTTACACCTCTCACCTTTAATCCATGGCTTTCTCATCCCGTCTTCTCACTCTGTTTCCAGACCTGAACGATCCCATAAGCTCTGCTGGACCGAGTGCCCCTACTCTTACTCTTCCTATCATTCCTCTTCCTAACCTTCCTATGATGTCGATTGAGCAAATCATGGCAGCTCAATCTGACATAGAAGCCAATCACTACTCACTACAGTCTTGTATGGAGATGGTGGCTGCAGTCACCAAATTGGCTCACCGACTGCAAAATAGGACAACTGAGGTACACCAAGTCAACGCCCAACTTTCTCTGCTCCAATGCATGTACAAGGATGCGCGAGCAGAGATTTGTATGCTAAAGATGGAGAACAAAGAGTTGAAACGGAAGGCCATCGTCATGGCCCGATTTGGAGCACCTTCGTACTTTGCTTTTGACAGCCAGCAGGGAGTCAACCCTCTCGATGGTCCTATAAACACTGAGGTAGGGCCTTCAAAGGTCGACGACAAAAAGAGGAAGAGCTTAGCAGTAGAGCCAAGTAAGTGAAGTCGGCGTGTGGCCGTCACCGGAAACAAAACAAGAGATCTCTCTATTTTTTTCATTTTTTTTTGGGCTTGTTGTTTTTCTTTTTCTTTTTTTTCTTCTTTTTTTTTTTTGTATTTCTGGGTTTGTTTTTTTTTTTTTTTTTGTTTTGTTTTTTTTTTTTTTTTGTATATATGCTGGGTTTTTTTTTTTTTTTTTTGGAGTCTCTGTAATCGGGGATGTCCTCCCCTGACATCAATAAAATCAATTTCTTTTTTTGCTCATCAATGGCGTGGCTGGCATATCACTTTGAGTTTGAAAACAATTTTGTTTGATTGAATTGGAGAATGATTGAATTTTGAATCCTGAATTGGACATTCAGCCTGCAAACACAGTTAGCCTGCAAATATACTGGCCTCCCCATGAGTCAGTCAAGGTCGGGGTGGGTTTGTCTGATAGTGCTTTCTGAGTCTCTCTATCCCTCTAATAAGTTAGGGGCCAGATGCGCTCCCTGGGACTCGAACCAAAACAATTCTTTCTGGTGTGCCATGTCCTACAACACAGGAAAACTTAGCCTATCCAATATTTATTTACATCATATTGGACACAATATTTTATTTTATTTTTTTTATTATGACAGTGTATATATATATAATTAAACAATTATGATGTTAGACAAAATATAGTATTTATTTATTTTTATTTTATGACAATATATATATATATATATTTATTAATAGACACTCAAGGTTTTTTTTTATTTTTTTTTATGTAAAAGCTCTGATATCACTTTTGTCACAACCCAAACCCGGTACCCAAAGGCTCGGCGTCGCAACAAGATAAAAATAAAATAATTCTAATAATTTTGTAGTCGTAGCGTAAGCGGATAAATTAAATAAACTAAAATAAAATAATTGGGTATCAAATGTTTATTAAAAGGAAACAAACATAGTCATTTGGGTTTTTATTTTATTCCAGGTGTCTAATTAGAAATACAGATAGTACAAAAAAGAAAACACTGTGGTTTATCCCCCATCTTAATCTTGCTAAGCCTTGTCACCTGAAAGGGATAACAGCTATAAGCACATAGCAGGTTAAGAAATATTATACTATGAGTATAGGGATATAAAATAGCCATGTATAGTTATTTAAGCTAAAACATTAACATAATTTAAGTTGCATAAATAAATTATTTAAGTGGCAGAAACTGAAATAAAAATTACGTAAATAGCTATAACCACGCTACAGAACAAAATAGAACAGGGGTCACTGGAGTGACAATCAGAATAGGGGTCAATGGATTCATAACAAACAGAGGACCACAAAGCAGCCAAACAGGGGCCAATGGCTATTCAAGTCTCCCAAGGCATGGGACTCCCGTGGTGGTACTTACAGAAAATAATTGTTTACAAGATCTTTATCAAATACTTTCTAAAATTTAAACAAACATATCCATGGGTTTTTATTTAAGCAAATAGAAGTTAGAAAATAATCCACATAATTGAAACATTAATATAACGACAAAATAAAAATTATATAAAATAAATTGTGGTAACTCAAAACATTCGTAAAATATATTATGGTGACTCAAGACATATAGAAAACATATTATAGTAACTTAAGGTATAATATAACTCACCTTAATATTGACCCTACCATTTTCTTCTTATTTTCTTGATCTCCACGACTCCTCTAACTTACTAACTTATTGATTTGCTTTTGTTTGTTACTGCTTGTTTCTTCAAGTTACTGCTCGCCCCTTTTTATACTTGGATTCAAGGAGGTGATTCACCTTTTACCAAGGTGAATCATCATGCTAGTATTAGGTAGCTTAAGTTTGAGATGCCACCACTATGCACAGGTGTGCCAAGCTAAAAGCACCACCATTATTCATCTTTTCCTTAATTTCACTTTGACCTCAATAATTCAATAATTCCATAGTTGCTTTGATCTGGCCCCAAACAATATATTGATCACATTATTATATTTTGGTAACAATAATGCCTCTAATTTTAAGTTAGATTACATTTTAGTATATATAACTATAAAATGAATATTTTATCTTATCTTATCATGTATATATATATATATTAATAATTTATTTATTTATTTTTATTGATTAAACAGTTAGGGTATCACATTTCTCTCATCCTATATAGAAGTTTGTCATCTCAAAGGCTACCTTCTGTCTCTCTGTACAAGGTAGCGTGCGGAAGATTTTCTCCATGTCCCTAACCCAAGCTTCTGTCACTAGTGGGTTTGGGCCGCCGATAAACGTGGTGGGTTTCAGATCCCGAAATTGTTTAATCGTAGTCGGTTCTTCTCATCTTTCTGGTGTCCCATTGGTTATGCTGGTTTGCAAGGCCTGCAAAAAGTTGGTGACTGCTCTTTCTATGATTTGCTCCATTGGGATGGTACCGCTGACTGATGATCTAGTTTCATTTCCATCGTTGGCCATTACTACAAGGTAAAATGATATAAGCATAACATTACATTGATACAACTTTGATACAACGTCATATATAACGTATTAGTTTTATTAGTTTTACTATCACATTAATATTACCACATTAATGCCACATAAAACATCATATATATATATATCATTGTTACTATACATAAGGCATTAGTCCAGTCGTCAAGAGTTAATGTCTAATCCTACTGATACAAAAATATAAGGATTAAACTAGTCATTATCAGCTCCAAAAAAAAAAAAAAAAAAAAGATCAGCGACATCTCTCGGTCATGCTCCTAGAATAGGTCATTGAGCCCCACGAAAACTGACTCTGGAATACTGGGCCGTGGAACAGCCATGGGAAATCCTGCTGCATGAGGGACTCAAACTCCCATCCACTAAGCTCAATCCTAAAACAGTGCCAAACTACCTGGACCATGTAGGTCGGTACACTGTGGTCATATCCCCAAAATTGTCGACCAGTGAGCCGCACAGTTATCTCTAAGTATGTGGTGTTGTCAGTGTAGTCCACAGTTGGGGTTTGGACAATGTGCTGTGGAAGAGGTGTCATAGTGTGAATATGGCTACTAGGGTATATATTCCCTCTCCTCTCGACAAAGCCTGGGGGTAAAGGAGTAACCAAGAAATGTGGATGTACCAATCCGACGACATGCGTCGGCCCAATGTATCTCTCCCGGTTCCTAGCCCGGCTAAGTCTCTAAAATAGGTAGTCCTCGTCAGGGTCGGCTTGCAAATATATTGGCCTCTCCATGAGTCGGTCAAGGTCGAGGTGGCTCTGTCCGATAGTGCTTTATGAGTCCCTCCATCCCTTCAATAAGTTAGGGCCTGGATGCGCTCCCTGGGGCTCGAACCAAAACAATTCTTCCTGGTGTGCCATGTCCTACAACACAGGAAAACTTAGCCTACCCAATATTTATTTAAATCATGTTGGACACAATATTTTATTTATTTATTTATTATGACAATATATATATATATAATTAAACAATTATGATGTTGGACAAAATATAGTATTTATTTATTTTTATTTTATGACAATATATATATATATATATTTATTAATAGACACTCAGGGTTTTGTTTTTGTTTTTTGTAAAAGCTCTGATACCACTTTTGTCACAACCTAAACCCAGTATCCAAAGGTTCAGCATCGCAATAAGATAAAAATAAAATAATTCTAATAATTTTGTAATTGTAGCGCAAGCGGATAAATTAAATAAAATAAAATAAAATAATTGGGTACCAAATGTTTATTAAAAGGAAACAAACATAGTCATTTAGGCTTTTATTTTATTCAGGTGTCCAATTAGAAATACAGATAGTACGAAAAAGGAAACATTGTGGTTTATCTCCCATCTTGATCTTGCTAAGTCTCGTCACCTGAAAAGGGTAACAGCTATAAGCACATAGCAAGTTAAGAAATATTATACTGTGAGTATAGGGATACAAAATAGCCATTGATAGTTATTTGAGCTAAAACATTAACATAATTTAAGTTGCATAGATAAATTATTTAAGTGGCAGAAACTGAAATAGAAATTACGTAAATAGTTATAACCACAGTACAGAACAGAACAGACTAGGGGTCACTGGAGTGACAATCAGAACAGGGGTCAATGGATCCATGACAAACAGAGGACCACAAAGCGGCCAAACAGGGGTCAATGGTTATTTAAGTCCCCCAAGGTATGGGACTCTCGTGATGGTACTTACAAAAAATAATTGTTTATAAGATCTTTGTCAAATACTTTCTTAAATTTAAACAAACATATCCATGGGTTTCTATTTAAGCAAATAGAAGTCAGAAAATAATCCACATAATTGAAACATTAATATAACTACAAAACATAAATTATATAAAATAAATTGTGATAACTCAAAACATTCATAAAATATATAATGGTGACTCAAGACATATAGAAAACATATTATGGTAATTCAAGATATAATATAACTCACCTTAATAGTGACCCTACCATTTTCTTCTTATTTTCTTGATCTTCTCGACTTCTCTAACTTACTAACTTATTGATTTGCTTTTGTTTGTTACTTCTTGTTTCTTCAAATTACTGCTCGCTCCTTTTTATACTTGGATTCAAGGAGTTGATTCACCTTTTACCAAGGTGAATCATCATGCTAGTATGAGATGGCTTAAGTTTGGGATGCCACCACTATGCACAAGTTTGCCAAGCTAAAAGCGCTACCATTATTCATCTTTTTCTTAATTTCACTTTGACCTCAAGAATTCAATAATTCCATAGTTGCTTTGATCTGGCTCCAAACAATATATTAATCATATTATTATATTTTGGTAACAATAATGCCTCTAATTTTAAGTTAGATTACATTTTAGTACGTGTAACTATAAAATGAAATATTTTGTTTTATCTTATCTTATCATATATATTTTAACAATTTGTTTATTTATTTTTATTAATTAAACAGTTGGGGTATCACAGTTCATATAGTGAAACAACTCATTTTTTCCTTCTTTTCCTGATATGGGATTGTAAAATAAAAGTTAACAGTTGTTTGGATGGGAAGCTCATTTCTAATCAAGGAATTTCAGTCATTTAATTTTTAATAAGGTCAATCTTAGTTTATTTCAAATCAAACAAATCTAAGCAATATATTTTAATAAAAACAACTAAAACCGTGGTTAAACCAGTGAATGAGTTAAACCAAAAACGATTCAGCCTAATCGGCTAAGTCAAACGACCAACCAATTTATAACAAAATTAATTAATTAAAACCTTTAAATTTTATTTTAAAATTTAAACCATCTTGAACTGAAGCATGCACTATATTATAATATTAAATGAGAGTATAAAATTCAGTTTATATAAGTGAAACAACTCACTTTTTATTTCTTTTTTTGATGTGGGATTGTAATTATTTTAAAGTTAAATATTATGAAAGTTTTAAAATCTCATACAAAATTATTTTTAAAATCAAAACGTCTATGCGGGATTGTACAATAAAAGTTAAATAGAAGCTAACCAATGGAGATTTTCTTAATTGTTTAAAATTAAGAAGAAAAAAAAAAGGTATTAATTATAGAGTTTCTTACTAAAAATCTTCTTTTGCTTATATAAATGGGAGCATAAGATTCACTTTATATAAGTGAAATAATTTACTTTTTCCTTCTTTTCCTAATGCGGGATTGTAAAATAAAAGTTAAATAGATATGCACATTGGATTGTAGATTGAAAGTGTGTTTACAAAAACACCTTCACATAGCACGAGTGATATGTTAGGAGTATTATAATGTGTTCTTAAACACACACACACACACACACAAAAAGGTATTGATTATAGAGTTTTTCACTAAAAATTTTCTTTTGCTTATATAAATGGGAGCATAAGATTCACTTTATATAAGTGAAACAATTCATTTTTTCCTTCTTTTCTTGTTGTGGGATTGTAAAATAAAAGTTAAATAGAAGCTAACCAATGGAGATTTTTTTAATTATTTAAAATTAAGAATTTTCAATAATTTATAAAAATTGGAGCATAAAATTCACTTTGTGTAAATGAAACAATTCACTTTTTTCTTCTTTTTTTCCCCGATTTGAGATTGTAAAATAAAAGGTAAATGGAAGCTAGCCAGCCAATATGAATTTTCTTAATTATTTAAAATTAAAAAAATTCAATAATTTTAGAATGAGGATTTGGATCTTCTAAAATGCTTCTCCCTTAAAACTCCATTTATAAGACTTATTTTATATAAGTGAGATAACTCACTTTTTTGTTCTTTTTCCAGTGGGGGATTGTAACACGTTATATAAGTGGAAACAACTTTTTCTTTTGTTTCTCGATGTAGAATTGTAATTATTTTTAAGTTAAATATTATAAGAGTGTCAAAATCTCATACAAAATTATTTTTAAAATCAAAACTATATGGGATAGTAAAATAAAAGTTAAATGGAAACTAGCCAATGAGGATTTTCTTAATTGTTTAAAATTAAGAAAATAAAAAAAAATAAGTATGAGATATTGATCATAGGGTTTCTCACTAAAAGCATAAGATTCACTTTATGTAAGCGAAACAATTTACTTTTTCTTTCTTTTTTCGATGTGAGATTGTAAAATAAAAGGTGAATAAAAGCTAGTCAACAGGAATTAGAGAGGTATAGTTTATGTTGGTGAATTTATCATACTCGATCATTTTGTAAACTCGTATGCATATTAAAAATAAAAAAAAATCAAATTCATTCTAAAGTCATGTTCATGTGATTTCAATGTATTTATCTATAATAAAAATATATGATCTATTTAAAAAATTATATATATTATTTATTTTTAAAAATTAAATATAATAAAATTACATGATTATAAATGATAGTCTCGCTCAAAGTAAATTGAACTTTAATTTGTTCAGAATGTTGCTAATAAAAACTGAAAATAAATCAAAGTCAATCAACTGACCTCTTCTCCTCTCCGACATGTGTCTTGTTACATTGTCATCCAAGTGATTATAATCGTGGAATTAACTTGCATCATTATATTTGGAGCAAAATATTGTTTTAAAAATATAATTAATTGTAGTCATGCAGGTAAGATGAACTCAATTGGAGGAGATGGGTGACGGCCTCCAAATTTCGAACCCCTTTTATTATAATAATAATAATAACATTAATTATTAAAAAAAAGTTTTTAAATTATATAAGTTGGTCTCCTATTAGAGAGGCATATTTTCACCGTACTGTTTGGTGAACCATCCTAAACTATGATGAAAACTTCCAACCTAAACTATCCCAACCTAAACAATTTACTCTATTCCAACCTAAACAATTCACTTTTTCTTTCTTTTTTCGATATGAGATTTTCAAATAAAAGTTAGTCAATAGAAATTTTCTTAATTGTTTAAAATTAAGAAAATCAAGAAAATTAGTATAAAATGTTGAAACTCTCACAAGGCTCATCACTAAATGGGATGAGAGTATAAGATTTTCTTCATATGAGTTAAAAAACTCATTTTTTTCCCCTTCTTTTCCCGATGTAGGATTATCAAATACAAGTAATTATTTAAAATTAAGAAAATCAAGAAAATTAGAATGAAAATTTAGAACTTCTAAAAGGTTTCTCACTAAAAAGTCCCTTTTCCCCATATATATATATATATATATATAGATTTCCCAAATAACAACTCCACCCATGAGTAGCTGAGTAGCAAAAAGTGTCTGTTTTGAAATAAATTGTAAGTTTAAACATTCAAAGAATAGAGTATACCTTTAAATTGTAAAATTTCAATCAAACTCAATTTGATAGAAGTCAGATTCAAAGAACAGAGTGTTTTGAGTGATTTTTATCTAAATTCAAATTTGATTCAAGTTCAAGTAAAAATGATGTCCTGAAAAGGAAATGTATACCATAAAATTTGTCAATTTCTCTCATAATTCCAATATTGCAATTTATAATAGCACAAAACAAATTACATCTTTGGATTGCCTCAGCAGCCATTGATGAATTTACAGCATTATAAAACTTACAGGCATTTCAAGTTAACTTACTGCCGTTCCTTCATTCACTTACATATATACCTAGATGTCATGATCTCGCCCCTTCAACTATTATTCCATTCACTAGAAAGGTGGTTTGTAACAAACACATCACAAAAAGGAAACAATAACTGTCCCTGAAGCCAAAAGTAGCTAGAGCAAGATCAACTGAGTACCAGTATTACCTAGAGAAAACCCTTCTCTTTGCAGCATTGAATTGCTCCATCGTACATTTCTTCAAGGCCATACTTATACTTGAACCCAGTATCCAACAGCTTCTTTGAGGAGAGGTTACTACGTGAGGTACATTCAATTTCTTTGAAGGAACTGCAAAAATACATGGGGTGAAGACTGAGATATGTTTTTCCGACAAAGGAAAATAACAAGAAAAAATTGGAAAACGTAAATAAGATTAGAACTCACTCCGGTGTTGGTATCGGACATTCTGGGTATTTGGCAGATAGAAATTCAAACAGCTTATCAATTGTTAAGTCAACTGCCAAACACAAATACCTCCCTTTTGCATCAGGGTATTCAAAAAGGAAGATATGTGCACTGGCCACATCATCTATGTGCACCATTTGTAATTTAGCAAGAGAACTATATTTATCTTTTTTGCCTGCATTGAATCAAAACCACAAAAAAATAAAAAATAAAAAGAAATAATCAAGAATAAACTCAACATACGACTTCAAACCCCAACTATTTTACAATGAATCATTCTAGAGCACATAAATTAGTCATAGAATCAAACACGAAATCTATATGAAAAATTTTACAAGATCTTTTAGAAGTGGGTCCTATCAACAAATTCTTTAAAATCTTATCAATTCATGTGCATTTGGTGTTCTATTATGTGTTTGATTTCTGTGTTCGTAGCAGAACTGTTTTACAATACTCAAATCAGATAATTTCAATAATCTGAAATACTTCTAGCAAAATTCAAGAAGAGTAAGGTCATGAGAAACAACACGTACCGTGCATCATAACCATTGCAGTGTCTACTGAACTAGGCACACGAGGACAAATGAAGGGTCCATTGGTTAGTGTAGGAATTACAGTGATGAGATCCAATCCATGTTTTTCAGCAAACTCTAGAGCAGCTTTTTCAGTTAATGTCTTTGAGATCATGTACGAAGCTCCATAAGGATTTAAGGATCTAATAAAATCTACATCACTCCAGTGACTCTCATCCAAAACATCTAAACCCTTCTCATTAAACATAATGGTAGATGCGCTCGAAGTGTATATAACTCGTTTTATGGTCTTCGATTTAAGGCATGACTTTAAAATTCCAAGGGTTGCGTTGATAGCTCTTTGGGTCTTGACCTCTTCAGGTTCTTTGTCCTCAAAATCCATGGGGTGAGCAACATGGAAGACTCCAATGCAACCTTGGATAGCTTCATCAAAACTATCTGGTCGGGCAAGATCTGCATTGAAAATTTGAAGCTTTTCTGATGCACCGGGCAGGTCTGTGAGGTAGCTAAGGTCTTTCTTGCTGTCTGGTGAGGAAACCATGGATGAAAAATATCAAAATTGCATGAATTTGTACTTGACACACAATTTGGTATGAAAAATAACAAAGACACATCTATAAGCACTTTTAAAATCTGTTTTTGTAGGAGTGAAAACTTGTAAATGGGTACTACAACTGATAATTCTAGAAGAAATGTCTAATAAAGCTTAACATGACCGAGCAAGCCAAACACTTCACAAGGCGATCCACAGACCTAGCCTACGAGGAAAAAACACTCGCAAGTCCGAGGTGCAAGGCCAGAAGACAAAATAAACACTCCAATCCTAGAGAATCAGTTCCACAACAACGCACAAGAGATAAAGACTTAACCTCATCTTCTTGTTCATTCGCCTCATCTTCTTGTTCATTCTTTTGTACTTAATGATAATTTATAACCATTATTCAAGCTTGCTTGATTTCATCAAGTTCTTCAACCTCAAACACCCGTGCACACATAGGACCTGAAGTGTTTCCATTTGAGGGAAACTGGTTCATATATTATCTCTTTTGTTTCATGCCATATAAGTTGGTTCTTAGATGAGGATATAATTTGCAGAGTAAGATTAATTAAACACTTCAAGGAAGGCCTTGTAATTGCAATTGTAAATAACCATATAATTTACATATTATAAAAGGAAAATAGTTGAGTATTTTAACATATCCATTCTCAAATTAAATATGTATATAGTTTAATATTTCTTTATCTTAACATAACATAAAGGAGGTCACTTCTTGTTCATGCTTTGCACAACCATTCTCAATAGAATACTCACCTATATCTATTGTGGGGATATATTTTTTGAGCACTAACACGTGGCCAAGGTGACACCGACATGTCAGCCGAGGTGCCACGTGTCCTGGTCATGATGCCGAGGTTATCTCGGCTAGGCCGAGGTTATCTGAGAGGATATCGGAATCCGAGATAAGCGGATATGGGACAAGAGTCCTAGATTGGGAGAAGACTTCAGTTTGGGAAAAGATAAGACTCTTAGAGAGTTTATCCTAATCCCACTGGGAGTCTCAAATTAGCAGTAATCCGAAGTCCATGAGGGCTAGGCTCCTATTGGGACTAGGATTGTATTGGCTATAAAAGAGAGGCACCCCTGTGGGTCTAAGGTACGCAATTTATATTCTGAACAGTGAGTTTAGCACTATTGATTATCTTTGAGAGATATACTGACTTGATCGTCGGAGTGCCCCCGGGTGGACGAACCACCGCCGGAATCTTCTCTTTCTGTTGCAGGTCAGTCAAGTGCCATCTATTCTGCCAGTGCTCTCCAGCTGAATACTGAGTTGGCAGTGTGGTCGGAAATTGACACACACAATTTGGCACCGTCTGTGGGAAAGAAAGGAGAATAGATGGCCATCACCGTACAAGATCAACGTGTTGAAAACGACGAGTTTAGCGAAGATGGAGAGTCTGTCGACATAAACGGAATGAAGACCCCTTCCAGAAGGGACGCGAAGACATGGGGCATGAGTGCTTCCAAGGAGATGACATTCAAGTATAGAAGAGCTCAGCCTAAGTGAGCAGATCCTGGATTTCAAGCCCCGGACCCCAGATCCCGAAAGACAAGATCTCGGCCTAAATAAGCAGGTCCGAAAAGAGAAGAGCGCAACCTAAGTGAGCAGATCCAAGATTCCAGAAGACAAGATCTCAGCACTTAAGTCCGAGAAGAAAAACGGCTCGCCGATGCGAGGCCGAGGTAATGATGAATAACTTAGACTCATTATATGGCAGAGTCGAATCTTGCATATAATGGAGTTGAACTAAGTTGGAGTAACATAGGTTGCCATGTCGGCAGAATCAAACTCAGGTTGAAACCAAGTAAGATCAACAGAGAAATCAAGGCTAACAACCTCGGCTTGAAACCAACTTCAGCGAACAAGATCACATGCACAAGCTTAATGTGAACATAAGTCCACATTAGGGGGCAGAGAGTTATAAATGATGTTTAACACTTGTTGAAATTTGTAGCAATTTACAAGTTGAAATTAAACCAATGTTATGTTTAACACTTGCTGAAATTTGTAGCAATTTACAAGTTGAAGTTAAACCGATGTGATGTTTAACACTTGTTGAAATTTGTAGCAATTTACAAGTTGAAGTTAAACCGATGTTATGTTTAACACTTGTTGAAATTTGTAGCAATTTACAAGTTGAAGTTAAAACGAGATCATTGTTTAACACTTGTTGAAATTTGTAACAATTTATAAGTCGAAGTTAAACCGAGATTATTGTTTAACACTTGTTGAAATTTGTAGCAATTTACAAGTCGAAGTTAAACCGAGATCATTGTTTAACACTTGTTGAAACTTGAGAAAAATTTACAAGTTAAAGTTAAATCGAGATTATGTATGCCAGCTCATACGCGTGAACGGGTTCTTGGAATTCTTGTTCTTTAAAGAGACATGTCGGCCTTAACGATGATCTCGGCTGCGATACTTTAAGCTGACGTACTGGAAAGTACCGATATAGGTTCCATCACCTCAGAATGCCGAGGTAATAGAACCTAGGGGGCAGTTGTGGGGATATATTTTCTGAGCACCAACACGTGGCCAAGGTGATGCCGACGTGTCAGCCGAGATGCCACGTGTCCTGGTCATGATGCTGAGGTTATCTCGGCTAGGCCGAGGTTATTTGAGAGGATACCAGAATCCGAAATAAGCAGATATGGGACAAGAGTCCTAGATTGGGAGAAGACTTTAGTTTGGGTAAAGATAAGACTCTTAGAGGGTTTATCCTAATCCCACTGGGAGTCCCAGATTAGCAGTAATCCTAAGTCCATTAGTGCTAGGCTCTTATTGGGACTATGATTGTATTGGCTATAAAAGAGAGGCACCCCCATGGGTCTAAGGTATGCTTTTATGCTCAAGCTTATGAGTTTAGCTATTGATTATCTATGAGAGATATACTGACTTGATCGTCGAAGTACCCCCGGGTGGACGAACCACCGCCGGAATCTTCTCTTTTTGTTACAGGTCAGCCAGGTACCATCTATTCTGCCAGTGCTCTCCAGCTGAATACTGAGTTGGCAGTGTGGTCGGAAATTGACACACACATCTATATATATAGATAGATAGAATACACACAAAATTTATATATAAAAAGTTCATACATAATGGTATGTTGGACATCTATATCTCTTCATTGGAAATCACAAAACCCATTCCTATAATTCAAAATTACAAATATTTTACTGTCACATCATTTAATATGACTTCTCTATATAAAAATTTGGTTAAATTACACTGATATCCTTGAGATTTCTATTTAATATAAATTCTTCCCTCACATTTAAAAAAATTACAATTACCCCTATGTTAGATTAAATGACATATTTGCCCCTTAACCTTTATACATATACAATAATAAAATAATATTGATATTTTGTTCATATCATTCCAAGAGAAATAATAATCAACACACAAAAAATTGATTTGTTTTATTTTTCATGTTTTTTATTTTTACTGATTTTTTAAAAATATTTTAAGCAATTTTTATTTTATTTTAAATGCACCTAATCTATATATACTTAAGAAGTATAATATTTTATGATTTTTTTTTAAATTCACCAAATACAAAAAAAATACAAAAATTCAGTAATACTGTAATAAATGTGAATGACGGTGTTTGATAATATTGTAATAAATGCAGGTAAATAGACGAGAAAGAAAAATGATGGTTGAAATAAAAATGAAAAATTCTATTCATATATAAAAATTTATACAAAAAATATCATAAAAATATTGTGATGGTGATGCTATTATAAATATAAATCATGTTTATAGGTGTTTTGTTTTAAAGTGAAAAGTCACCATTAAACTATATCATTATGTTAGAAAAATTTATATAAAATTTATGTTGGTAAATCATCACTCAATAAGAATATGTTCAGGTAGAATTTAATGATAGAAAGTTATAAAATGTAATCATGATGATAGGAAGAAGAAATGGTAGGAAAAAGAGCAAAATGGTCATTAGAAAATTTTAGAGTATGACATCAGCAATTCAGGGAGTAATTTGTAATGAGATTACAAATCTCAGGGAGGGGAATATAATTTTTCAAACGTGAGAAAAGAATTTGTATTAAACAAAAATATTAGGGAGTGTCAATGTAAGTAACTTTAAAAATTTTGTATGTTCAGACCAGTCCTATCTAAGGTTGGGCCCTCAAAATTTGGCCCAAAATAGGGTCCCAAAATTCATTAGCCCCTTGCAATATATATATAAAAAATTCAAATAGGCCCAATCCCTTTTATTGATTGAGGCTTAGGGGTGTTTAATAATATAATTTAGCACTTAAAACTAAATAGATTAAGTGATAATCAATTAAATCCATTTGATAATCATAATTAATATCACTTAAAAATTTAAGTACATCTTAAAATGTAGATTAAAACTTAAGAAAATTTTAAGTCACATAAAACTTACTTAATTCTAATTGAATTATAAATATTATAAACTTATTACCACCACCACAAGCATCATGTCATCGCCACCACTACCACCATGTCACTGCCATCGCTACCACTACCAACACCACAACTATTACCATCATGTCACCACTACTACTATGCCACCGCTACCACTACCACGACTGTCGCCACCATCATGCCGTTGCCACCACCACTACTACCATCACCTTCGTCACCATTGTTATTATTGCCATAAACATCACCATCATTTTACTACTACTATCACCGCTACCACCACCACCACCACCACCACCACCACCACGCCACTGCCACCATGCCACTCCACCACCGCCACCGCCACCACCGCCACCACTACCAGTATCACAATATAACAATTAAAATATATAATTTAAAAATAATAAATTTTAAATTTGATCTTGCACATATCAAACAACTTATTTTTAATTCAATACTTAAATTTTTATCAAACAGCTTTTCAACTTAAAAAATTTAACATTCAATTTTTAATACTTAATTTTCAGTCTTCGATTTTTAGTTTCAACAAACACCACCTTAGTTTAAACGGCTCCAAAAAATCCCGTTGGGCTCAATTAAAAACAAAATTTATTTATAAATTTTATTGGGCCCAATCTGATTTTATATTAGTTTTGGGTCCAAACAGAGCATCCTCCTTCAATATTGATTCTCCCTTAATTGAGTTTTGGTTTCATTTGATGTTTAAAATATTCATTCTCCCTTAATTGAGTTTTGGTTTCATTTGATGTTTAAATTAATAAATTGGACATTTATTCATAAATCCCCCTTCACTTACTTATGTTCTACTTCCTCGTATGGGAACCTTTCCTTTTAGCCAAAAAGTCAAAAAGTTACTAAATTAGCCAAAAAACCAACAACTCATACCAAAAAGTCAAAGATTCTCTTTTCTCTCTACTTTTTGCACATCTTTTCGTAAAAAGCCAAAAATTCATCCCAAACATACTAGTTTTTTTTAGCTCATATTTTAGCCAAATAGCCAAAAGTTACTAAATTAGCCTGTTCCCAAATGAGGCCTTAATCCAAATTATTTTCTTATGTTCCACTAAGTCCTATAAGTGACATAATTACCAAAATACTCCTAATAATGTTTACAATGACAATGTGAATATTTCACATTGTCAATGTGAACATTTGAATATTCACATCATCAAGTTACTAAGCATTTAAAAAAATATTTGCAAAGGTAAAAATGTGTACAAAATAGCTTAAATATGATAATTAAGATTTGATAGATCAAATGTCTAAATAATAAAACTTATTGGAATACAAGAATATGTTATAAACTAATTAAGGTATAAGTACATGAAAAATGATTTTCTAATAAATCCCCCACAAATTATATCAATCGTTGTTTAAAATAATTCCTATATTCATTCTTCCCTAATTGGCTTTGATTTCATTACAATTAAATTCAATATATATTTGCTGATAAATTATTAGTTCCATTCTCAAAAAAAAAATTTATTTCCAATCAATTTTTTTGGTATACTCTTTGCTCTTGAATTTTTTGCTTATTCTATGCCCTTAATTTTTATTTTATTTTTTTGTAATTAGTTCTTGCTATTATTATTATTATTGTTACTATTATTATTTTTGGCTTTGTACTTGTAAAGGGATTTATTAGGAAATCATTTTTTAAGTGCTTATATTCTAATTAATCCATAACACTTTCTTGTTTTCCAATAAGTCATATTATTTGGATATTTAAACTACCAAATTCTAATTCTCATATTTAATGTATTTTATGAATAATTTTATCCTTACAAATATTTTTTAAATGCTTAGCAACTTGGTACTGTGAATATTCATATTTTATAGTGTAAATGTTCATATCACGAAACATTCACACTGACAACGTGAATATTATTATTAGGAGCATTTTGATAATTATGTCACCCGTAAAACTAATTAAAATATAAAAATAATAATTTAAAATAAGTGAAACCTAAGTAGATGAATAGAAATTTATGAATAAATGTCCTATTTATAAATTCATTAAAGATTTACTATATGTATTGTTCTGCTTTGACCTAGTTATTATTTGCATCAATCATTACTATTGTGTGAAAATATTCTTTCAAGAATCTGACATATTCTTCCTATTTCAATGAGTCACGAAACATATTCTTCACATATGTAAGGGGTTTTTTTATGACATAATTTGCATATGTAGGTTGATTTTTATGAATTGCGGATTGGAATATGATTGATGTAAACATGCTTTTAAAAATAAAAAAATTAAAGAACATGAGTAAATTTTATCTTTTGAGATATTCTTATCTTAGAGAAAATTAGTCTAAGGTCCCTCTCCCATTTTTTGTGATAGAAGAGATCTACAATATTATTTTGTGATGTCTAAGGTCCCTTAACCCAACATCCATATATCACAAAGAAAATTCCCTTAACCCTACACAGATCCATCACACCTTTCGTCGACCTCTCGTACGTCATTTCATCAATTTATATCACCAACCATGGCACTCACTAGATTTACCTCTCTATTCTCTCTCTCTCTCTCTCTCTCACACACACACACTCATCCTCAATCATCATCGACTGTAATTTGCAGACAAACGCTCTTAACCATACGTCTACTTGGTTACTTGTACGTATAAAGCATCAAAATGTAAGCTCTCATTTAGCAATATTATTATTTTGGACTACATACCTGATATATATATATGTATGTATGTATATATATACATACGTATTGCGTAACAACACTGTGTTTTGATATATAAAAATGCAGAGAGCTGTGAAAAGATTGGAAAGTAGCGGTTGAGATCGTCGGAGCAGAAATGGCAGAGAAGGCCAGAGAAATTTGATGGATGGTGGATATGTAATTCAAGCCATTGCTGCCAATGAAAAATCTCTCTTGTTGTTACTATATTGAATAGGAGTAAAATAAGGGTGTAAATATGTCAAAACTTGTACTGCATTTTATATAGCAAAGATGTTAAATTTCTCTGCATTTTCTCTTATTATAATAATTGTTTGTGAATTTTCTCTGGCTGGAGAGAATTTCTCTGGTTTGAACTCAGAGAAATTTCAATTTTCTCTGGTTTGAACCTAGAGAAATTCTCTGTTCAAATTTCTCTGGTAGGTCTTTCGTTGTTCAAATTTCTCTGGTATTGGATTTTCTCTGCATTAGCGATTTTTTCAACAAAATCGAAATTTCTCTAGAGAGAAATAGAGAATTTCTCTGGGTTTGAAATCTGCTTTTCAACTCCAAATTGATTGTTCTTATTGCATTTATGGTTCTGACTTTGAATTTTCTCTGCATTAGCGGTTTTTTCAACAAAATCGAAAATTCTCTCTCTAGAGCCAATGTGTGAACCATGGAACACATTTTGCCTGAGGTTTATGATTTTTAAGTAGAAAGGATTGTGAGAGGGAATTTCTCTGGGTTGGAGAGGGAGATTTTCTCTGGTTTGAGTGATTTTCTCTAGTTTTGAAGAATTTCTTTGGGTTAATGTGAATTTCTCTAGAAAGTCCAGAGAAATTCTGGATTTTCTCTGTGAATTTTGTCCAAGTTAGAGTTTCAAAAATTAGCAATTTTGTTCAAGTTTGGAGATGATGAGAGTGGTGATTGTTTACTCAAAGATTCTGGGGGTTTATGCAGATTATATGTGAGTTTTCTAGGGATTTAGTCACTGTGTGAATTTTCTCTAGATTTGGCTATTGTGTGAATTTTCTCTGGATTTAGTCACTATGCAAATTTTCTCTGGAAAACTCGGGATGTGTTGGTTTCTTTTTGATATTTGGTTGCTTCAGTTTCTCTATTAATTTGTTTACTTGCTCAGATATTGGAAGGGAAAAAAAATGAAAAATGTGATTTTGAATGGATTTTCTATGGTTTGATAATGATTAGGTATATATTGATCTTGAGGTTCCTTTTTGATCAATTTGTATTGAAGTGCCAGCAAATAAAGAGATCCCTAAGTCTTTCAAAATAAATCTTGGTTATGGTGACCCATATGAGATTCAAGTTGAGGTACCATGGAAGCCTCAAAGGTGTGATGGTTGTAAGACTTTTGGCCATACCACTAATTTGTGCCCTCAAAAGCCAAAGTCTTTGAACCCTCCCTCTTTCAAACATGAGTAGAGAGTCAAGGACACTAAAACACAAATTCCGACTAAATGGGAAGTGGTGAAGAAAAATGGGAGAGATAGTGGGCAAGGTTCAACGCCATTGATCAACAAAGAGAGAGAGACACAGTCTTCTGTCCCCTCAACATCTAATGCCTTTGATGTCCTTGAATCGTGTGATATAGACGAGTTAGGAAATGGAGATTCAAGTCAAGAGTTGAGAAATAGAGGGAGTCCATCTCCAAGTGATCTTAGTTATGGGGAGACTTCAAAAGAGGATAACAGAAGAAAACTTAAAGCAAAACTTCATGACTTGAAGAATGCTAGACGGAAATTCTGAATCCTTGTTTTGTTGGGAATGTTGTGCTTGTTTTCTATAAGCTCAGTTTGTCTTTTGATAGAGTAGTTTATTTTGTTTATTTTTGTGCTCCCATCAAAAGCTGTGTATTGAATTTCACTGTATATCTTTCTTTTTTGGTTATAATATGACTTACTTGTCCCAAAAAAAAAAAAAAAAAAAAAAAAAAATTCTCTAGGGGAAGTGCAGAGAAATTCCCAGAATTTCTATAAAGAGAATTTCTCTGAGAAGTCCAAAGAAATTCTCTGGGTTGAATTTTTTGTGGATTGATGTTGAGGGACTTTAGACATTATAAAAATATTTGGTGTCTTTTATATTATAAAATCTTAATACTAAGGACATTAAAAAAAATCCCCTTTATCTTATTCAACGTTACTAAATTTTGGTGATTATATATGCAAATACATTTGTGTGTACTAGCGAATATATATACTATTTTCATTATAAAATATTAGTATATCATCCGTACTATGCACGTGAGAAAATAATATATTATTTATTAAAAATAGATAATTATATTTAATTTTTTAATATTTTGTCTCTCGTAAATAAAATTTTATATATAAGTTTAAGAGTTTTGTTTCAAATATTCCTTTACTATAACATATAGTATAAATAGATTAAAATTGTTGAATTGGCAATTAATAATTAAAATTATGATTTGTTATAAAAAACAATGACATAGTTCTAATATTTCACTATTTTAGAATAAAAATATATGAATTTTAAAAAGTTGTCATATTGGTTTTTGAAAGGGAAATAATTAAAGAAATTTTAAAATTTTAATAAGTAAGAAAGAATTATTGTAACATGTAAAACCGCTAAAATTATGATTAAACCAGCAAATCAATCAAACCAAAAAATGATTTAGCTTAATCAGTTAGGTCAAAAGACCAACCAGCTTACACAAAAATTAATTAATTAAAATTTTTAAATTTTATTTTATTAAAATTTAGACTATCACTAAATATGAAAAATAATCTATTAATTTAAATTTAAATTTAAAATTGACACAATATAAATTTAAAATTATAATAATCTATCCCATAATTTATAATTTTTAAATACAAATTTAAAATTATCATAATTATCTCATAATTTTTGTATTAAGGAGCAGTAAGAGTGACATTGAGATTATCAATATATCTATATATTTTATAAAAGAATACTTTTAAGGAGAGAGATATTATGAGAGTTTCAAAATCTCATACAAAATTATTTTTAAAATCAAAACCTCTATGCATGATTGTAAAATAAAAGTTAAATGGAAGCTAAACCAATCGGGATTTTCTTAATTGTTTAAAATTAAGAAAATCAAGAAAATTAATATGAGATATTGATCATAAGGTTTCTCACTAAAAATCTCGTTTTACTTCTATAAATGGGAGTATAAGATTCACTATATGTAAATGAAACAATTCATTTTTTTTTTTCTCGATGTGGGATTGTAAAATAAAAATTAAATGGAAATTAGCTAATGAGAATTTTCTTAATTGTTTAAAATTAAGAAAATTTAATAATTTATATAAATGGAAGCATAAGATTCACTTTATATAAGTAAAATAATTCACATTTTCCTTCTTTTTCTGATGTGAGATTGTAAAATAAAAGTTACATGGAAGCTAACCAATGAGAATTTTCTTAATTGTTTAAAATTAAAAAAATTTAATAATTTTAAAATGAGGGTTTGGAACTCCCTGAAATCTTCTCTCTAAAACCCCCTTCTCCCTATAATTGGGCAAATTTCATTTTACCCCCTGTGTTTTGGGTCGGGTGCGGATGACTCTTGACATTTGGAAATCACTACATAACCCTCACATGGTTTGTGGGCTAATACGCAAGCTAATTTCTGTTAACAGAACATGTAAATTGACTATTATACCCTCATTTTCTTGCTCTTCTCTTTTTGAATTAAATCTGCAAATATATATATCAAGGTTCTAAATATCGGCCGGTTCGTACCGGAAAATTGGAGTGCCGAGTCGGATATTCACCGGTATACCGGTGAGAATGAATTTCACGTCCGTAGCGGCCGATTCCCGATACGTATCGGTCTGAATCCGATACGTGAGCGATACAGTTCTAATACGGTCCGGTATGGCTGAATAAATGGAAAAAGAGGAGAAAAAAAGAAGAAGAGGGAATTAGGATGGATTTAGAAGAGAAGTATGTGAACCTGTTAAGAGATGGAGTGGTTGTGGTGAGCAACTTGGTAATCCTGGTGGAGGATGTACATACCCACAAATGATGCCGCTGCGGCGCCGGCGAAGAACACCGCCATTCTCACTCTCAGAACGTAACCCATCTCTCTCTCTCTCTCTCTCTCCCCCCTTCTTCACCTGGGCTATGCTCGAATCTGATCGATAATGCTTTTAACCAAATAGGCGCTAAGATGAAGGCTGCCTCTGTGTTGGCCAACTCCAGCCAGAAGGAGCGACATCGTTTATGGTTACTAACCAATTTTTTTTTTTTTTTTTTTTTAAAGGGAAACTACCAATAATTGTTCATTTCTATCGAGGATTATTAAAAATAAATTTTAATAAAACTGTTACTAAAAATAATATTTTGTGATAATTATATATATATTGCTAAAAATTGATAATTAATGATTTTTTTATCATAATTTTTATAAATTATAGCTAAAACTTACCATTAATAATTTTTTTGTGATGAATTTTTTAAACTGTCGCTGAAAGTTAAAAATTAGTGCATTTTTTGTTACGATTTTTTTAAACTGTCACTGAAATTTATAATTAGTGATATTTTTTATGACAATTTTTAAACCGTAGCTGAAAATTAACAATTAATAATTTTTTTAATAATATTTGATGAATAACATCATTAATTATCATAAGATTTATTGAATAATAAATTTACCTATTATAACGTACACATAGGCTACAATTTTTTTTTTTCTTTTCCCCATCTTTCTTCTTTTTCCATCCTAATTTTGATTAAAATGTGATAAATTAAGGCTAAAAGAGTCAAAAAAAATGCATAAAATTGAGTTTTAGAGGGATTGCTAATGATTTATTGAAATTTCACAGCCGCAACCCCCGATACCCGATACGTACTCCGCGATCGATACCGATACTCCGCGATCGATACCGATACTCCGCGATCGAAACCGTTACGTTACCCGATACTGCGATTTAGAACTATGATCTTTATACGTTAATTATACCCTCACCTTCTTATTGATTTAGAGCTTATGTTCTCCTATGGTTGCCATTGCCAACTTTCAACCCACAATAGCTATATGTATGTATACATATATATATATATATATTTGTATATTATAATTAAATCAAAGTTACTTTTATAACAGTAAAGAGAGAAAATGGAGTGGCATGATGATTAGTTTATGGG